>CM052541.1:38884339-38909186 GCA_028533065.1 Trachops cirrhosus | reverse complement strand
ATATTTTTGGAGATTAAACCCTTGTCTGAGGTATCATTGGCAAATATGTTTTCTCATACAGTTAGTTCTCTTTTTATTTTAATACTGTTTTCTTTAGCCATGCAGAAGCTTTTTATTTTGATGAGATCCCATTGGTTTATTCTTTCCTTTATGTTCCTTGCTCTGGGGGACATATCAGTGAAAAGGTTGCTTTGTGAAATATCTGAGATTTTCCTGCCTATGTTCTCCTCTAGGACTTTAATAGTGTCATGGCTTATATTTAAATCTTTTATCTACCTTGAATTTATTTTTGTGTATGGTGTAAGTTGGTGCTCGAGTTTCATTTTTTGCACGTAGCTGTCCAGTTCTCCCAACACCATTTGTTGAAGAGGCTATTGTAACCCCATTTTATGTTGCTGCCCCCTTTGTCAATAGCATATTATTATACATCCCGAATGTGAATGTGCTTTAAAGTATAGACTCTAGAGGCCAGAGGAAAGGTTGGTTCAGGATCCAGAAGAGCTTACAATTCACCATTTCTAGGAAACTCAAATATGCAGAGACTAATCACACCCTAACTGAATAAAATTAGCATATCTAATGTACATGGTAAATGTAAAGATTGTGCCTATTTATCTTTGTATCAGAGATGTAAAAAAAGCAGAAAAGACTGTGTTAAAGGACCTTCACCACAATATCTATGTATTAGGCTTATCACTAACCACCTATGAGCCTTAGTTACATTTTTTAAAGATGTGAATTTCTGAATCAACAATCAGTAGTTATGATCCTTATAAGTTTGTTCATATTTTCAGGTGGTCCTGAACACATTTACAATAAAAGTTTCTTTGTCTCCTAGGGCAAAAGTGTTTTACCAGGGTTATATCTCATTCTTTTTGTAGTCCTAGCACTTAACACGGTACCTGATACAAAATGTGTGTGTGATGAATTAACCTATATTGCCTATTAGTAAATAAAGTTATGGTGTTGTATTACTAAGAATTTTTAAAATGCTGTGATCAAGTACATTAAAAATTAAAATGTAAAAGGACTAATTTCATATAAAAACAGAAAAATTCTAAGATTCCTTTTTTATATTTACAAACTCATTTTAACTTGGTCAGTCTTTGTCAGTTAGTCTTAAAACAAAGTATTTGAGAGTTGACTTCCTTCTCCTTCTAGTACTGCCAGTTTCTCCCTTCCTCAAAAATTTATCATATCTTATTTGTTGCTCCAGTTTAAAATATAAATGTGCATATTTGAAAATGACTCACTATCCAAATATACAATACTAAAATTACCACTGTCAGACTAATTAGACTGATGGAAAATTAGTTGAGCCTTTCCTTGTCTTCTTCAGGTTTTTGTTCACAGAGCGGGGAAACAGGGGGAAAGGTGTACAAGGATGGCAAGAAAATAATTCCATTTACTGATTCAGACAACATTCAAATAAATCAATGCAAACAAGTTTAATCTACTGGTCTTCCATAGCATCAGTTAAAACCAAGTTCTTTGGACTTAAAAGTAGTAATGCCTAATATTCAACTGAGTCCCAACTCCCCCCACCCCTGACCTTGAACTTAAGTCAGGTCTGCTTTAAACACAGATTCCTTGGGTGGGGGCTTTTTTTACAAACAAATTTGGAAACCAATGAATAATCACCAACTGCCAAACTTGATTCAGTGTAGCACAAAGCAGAGACATGGATGTGAGACAGGAAGGTAATCCACAAATAGACCATACTCCATGGAAATCAGACTCAGCGGACCAGGAAGAGATAAGCAATCACCCTCATCCCAGAAAGACTGGGAAAGAGACACTAACTGCTTGAAGCTTGAGCCAATCATATTTGACTCTCGGATAACAGACACTTTAGTGAACACCTGGATTACATGGATTTGAAAGTGAAAGAAAATCAAGGGGGGAAAAATCAAGGAAACATCAAAAAACAAACATTAAGACTGTAAACTTAAAGAGGAAGTGTAGGTATAACATAATGTTTGGTAGAGAGCTTTGGAGCCTCCACCATTCACTTGTGTAGGATGAAGGCCACGCTGATCTGTTAGTTGGTTCCTTCCTACAGGACCTGCTGAGTTCACCAGGGGCACAGATAAAGAAGTCCTTTATTCAGCCTGTCTTAGATAATTTGTATTAGGTGATTTGTGTTAGAGGATTTCAATCCTGTTTTGTTTCCTTGTTGTCTACATATATGTGCAAAAAGAATGAAGTTAGACCAGTTCTTATATCACACACAAGAATAAACTCAAAATGGATTACAGACTTAAATGTAAAACTTGAAACCATAAGAATCCTAGAGGTTTCATGGGCAATAAAATCTGGGATGTTTCTCATGACAGTATTTTTTCTGATACAGGTCCTTGGGCAAAGGAAACAAAAGAAAAAATATACAGCCCTGGCTGGTGTGGCTCAGTGGATTGAGTGCCAGACCGTGAGCCAAAGGATTGCCGGTTCAATGCCCAGTCAGGGCACATGCCTGGGTTGCAGCCCAGGTTCCCAGTTGGGGGCATGCACAAGGCAACCACACATTGATGTTTCTCTCACACTCTTTCTCCTTCCCTTCCCCTCCCTCTAAAAACAAATAAATATTTAAAAAAATAAACAAGTGGGACTACATCAAACTAGAAAGTTTTTGCACAGAAAAAAAACCTAACAAAATATTAAGACAACCCACAGAATGGGAGAACATATTCACTGATACATCTGATAAGTGGTTAATATCCAAAATGTATAAAGAACTTGTAAATTCAACACCAAAGAACCAAACAATCCAATTTAAAAATGGGCAAAGGAACTGAAGAGACACTTCTCCAAAGAAGACATACAGATGGCCGATAGACATACAAAGAATTTCTCAACATCACTAATCATCAGAAAATTGCAAATCAAAACCACAATGAGACAGCATCTCACACCTGTCAGAATGGCTATTATAGATAAATCAATAAACAAGTGTTGGTGAGGAAGTGGAGAAAAGGGAACCCTAATGCACTGTTGGTAAGGATATAGACTGGTTCAACTACTATGAAAAACAATATGGGTTTCCTCAAAAATTTTAAAATGAAACTGTTTTATGACCTAGCAATTCCACTTATAAGAATATATCTGAAGAAACCCAAACATTAATTCAAAAGAACATAAGCACCCCCACATTCACTGCAGCATTATTTACAATGGCCAAGATATGGAAGCAACCCAAGTGCCTACCAATAGGCAAGTGGATCAATCTATTTCTCTTTCAATTAATAAATCACTCTGTACTCCAGAATCATGCCAAAGAATATGACTCCATTTACTACTACTGTCAATGCTTAAAAGGAAAAATTCAAAAAGCAACATTCCCAAAAATGAGAACCTAAAAGATATAATTCACCTACAGTTTCACCCTAGACCAAGCCAAAATATATAACCAGAGTCATTGAAAATAAGAACAATCTAACAATAGCCAGAGGGGAGCCGGGAGGGGACAGACGGGAGAAGGGTTTTCAGGAACTACTATAAAGGACACATGGATAAAACCAAGGGGGAGCGTGGAAGCAAGGGAGGAAGGTGGGTTTGGATAAGGTGGAGGGGAGGGGGGAGGAGGGGGAGAAAATACAGACAACTGTAATTGAACAACAATAAAATAAATTTTAAAAAAGAAAAAATATTCATTAAGCTGAAAAAAAATTTGAACAGTTTATTTTGACAGGTCCCTCTACTCCTATAAAATTGCATTTACTAAATTAAACTCTGTTGATATGTCCTCTGCTTTCTCACTATTGGCTTTATGGGTGAGATATATTGAGGAAGTTGCCTCTCACATCACCCCACCAGCACTCCATAAGCCCCATAGGAAAAGATACCCTCAGACCTTCAGTGCAAAGAAGAGCCCGCCTGTCATAATAAAATTGCCCATTCCTATTTTATAGACCATGGAAGTCTCATAAGTAACTGCCAATGTTAGGAAATTTTATTCACCTGATCTTATTAATTTTTAATTTTTATTTCAGGTTTAAAAAAATCTCTCCTGACATGAAATAACACTATAAAAGACCCTATGTTAAAGTGGAGTGCTTTAAGTTAAACATACAGGGTGGGGAAATATAGATTTACAGGTGCTCATAGGGAAAATAATAATAATAAATCACACAGGAATAAACTCTGTTTTGTCTACTCAGAGCTGCAAACCTACTTTCACCCCACCCTATATACATACAAGGTCTGTCCAGAAAAAGTCCAGACATTGTTAATATAATGAGAACGATTTACATGACATTGAGGTAACCTGGCAGCCAAGGAGAGTGGACTGGAATTTGCATGTGTGAACAATGATGACTTACTGCACTAGTCAGTGGAGGGTGCTAGATGCCATTGAGTGAGTATGTGTACTGTGTGGTTTTCACATTCAAAATGACTGAGCGAGTAGAGCAAATCTGCATCAAATTTTGCTTTACCCTTGAACATTCCTCCACAGAAACTAATTGGATGATTCAGAAGGCTGCAGCTATGGGCAACTGGTGATTGGCAGCTTCATCATGACAACGTGCCCACTCATGCATCATGTCTTGTGTAGAATTTTTTGGTGAAACATCAAATCACCCAGGTAACTCAGCACCCCCACTGTCCAGATTTGGTGCCTTGCAACTTCCAGCTTTTCCCAAAACTAAAATCACCTTTGAAAGGGAAATAATTTCAGACCATCTATGAGATTCAGGAAAATACGATGGGGCAGCTGATGGTGACTGGGAGAACTGTGTGAGGTCCCAAGGTGCTTACTTTAAAGGGGACTTAGGTGTCACTGTCCTGTGTACAGTGTTTCTTGCATCTTGTATCTTCTTAAATAAATGTCTCTATTTTTCATAGTATGTGGCTGGATACTTTCCAGACAGACCTTATATATATTCTGTTTTCCAAGGGATAAACTAAACTATGGCCTTTGCGGTTTCCTGCCTTCTTGAAAGAATCAGGTCTCCTTGAAGGTCCCAAAGTGGCTAATAAGGAAGGATGGGGGTCACATAGTAACAGGATCATCTTGCTTTACTACGTCAGGTCAGCTTGTCTTTTATCGGTGAACCCTTACCATTGGCTGCCCTTGACTAACTTGGGTCCTCAGTCTTCCCTTTTTTTTTCAGTTACACTTGACACTGAATATTACTTTATATTAGTTTCAGCTGTACAGCATAGTGGTTAGGCATTTTTATAATTTTGAAGTGATCCCCCCGATAAGTCTAGTACCCCTTTGGTGCCATTCCCAGTCCTCTTGATTAAGGATGCCTGGCCTGAAACCATTTAGCATCACCATAAGCTTGTTCTGTCTGGCACCAATCTCTGTCCACTGTCATCACACTCCAAAGTGCACCATCAACTACACCAGCTGCCTCTACCCTGATCACTCTGGCAAACAGGAAAAAATGAGCTAAAAAGAAAGCAAGATGTACAAATCTATGAGAAAAAGTCAATCCTAAAACTCAGTTTGGTTATTTAACAAGATACTTTCTAAAAATTAGAGTTACATTTTATTTGTTCTCATGCATTATATTTAGGACACAAAATATAAATAACACAAACTTTCAGATACACTGAAGTCATTCAGAGATAATATTCTAGTAAATATGCTCTTTTCTCTGGATATTTAACTTTAGAAAAATCTACCCTGAAATCAACTACTTAAATATTCTCTTCAAGTAACTGTTATTCCGGGTGGCCAAAAAAAAAGCCACCCATCTCACACATGCATTTGCCATCAATGCATCAGCAGAAGGAAAATAAATTCTAATGTAAGCTCAAGAGACAGTAATAGAAAAATAAGTATGCTTTCAGAAACAACTTTCAACTGAACTAAATTATTTAAGAGCTGTGTTATTTCAGATTATCACACCTTCTTCATAGAAGTGGTCTTCAAGATTTCCTTCCTAACTTATTCTATGAGGCCAGCACTACTCGACACCAAAGTCAAATGAAGATACTACAAGAAAAAGAAAAAAAGAAAACTACAGACCAATCTCTCTTATGAATAATGATGTAAAAACCTTCAACAAAACACCAGCAAGTCAAATTCAATAACATATTAAAATAAGTATACACTGTGACCACATAGGATTTATTCCTATATTGCAAGGATGGTTCAACATCTAAAAATCAATGTAATATACCACATTAACAGAATGAAGGGGGAAAAGCCATATGATCTCAATCTATGTAGAAAAAGTATGTGACAGAATGCAATTTCCTTTCATGAGTAAAACACTCAACAAACTAGGATTAGAAGGAAACTACATCAACATAATCAAGAGTGTCTGTGCTTGTAAATACAAAATCATGTTTAGATTAATAAATCACATCAAGGAAACTAGACTCATTAAAAATTCCCATAAGGGGTACTTACCTGCCAAAATTTTCTTGAACTGTCTAAACCATATGTCACAGTGGTCTTCACTTAAATTAATAAGATCCAGTGTAGAATCCTTTAATTTATTTTGTTCCTTTTTCAAACAGATGAAGAGTGTGATACCCAATAAAGTACCATTTCCCTGCTGGTTAGCAAAGTGACGTCGTTTCAGTTTGACAGAGAATATGTCCTTGAGTTCAATAAATTCTTCTTTACATGACAAGTCACACTTGGAATCACCTGGAAAAAAATTAAATGTTCCAATCAAAACCACTGCGTCCATACTTTCTATGTATAAATGATAGTAAAAACCCAGTCTTTCTCATTTGTAATTTTACTGATTGCCCCTTATGTCAATCCTTGTAGGAGATGGGGAGGGAAGAAAAGTTAAGTCTATTTTCCCAAGAATAAAAAATAGAAAAATGGAAGGGAGTCTCTGCCACACGAGGCCTGGGACATTCGGAACCTGAGGATATTCAGTGTATGTAGGATTCTAAGAACATAAAGCAACATTTCAGTAGTAATAAATGAGTATCACACAAGAGGCTCCTTGCTACCAATACGGACAGAATAAAGTAATGGAAAGAATACAGTTCACCAACGGAACTGAGTTTATGACACGCTGTTGAAGGCACCATTTGCTGGTGTCCAACCTGCAGCCCACAGGCCACATGCGGCTATGAATGTGGTCCAACACAAAATCGTAAATTTACTTAAAACATTATGAGATTCTTTTTGTGATTACATGTTGCAATGTATTTAATGTGTGACCCAAGACAATTCTTTTCTTCCAGTGTGGCCCAGAGATCCCAAAAGGTTGGACAGCCCTGAAAGGAAAGAACATGTACATTCTGGGTAAAGTAACACATGTGCAAAGGAAGCAGAATAAGATTATTGCGATTATAAAATGAATCCCTGCCAATCTAAAAAGAAGATCCACTTGAATGTTACCACAATCAGACTTTATTTTATAGTGGCACAAAATGTTATTGTTTAACCACAGATTAGAAAATAATTATTGTTAGTAAAAGACCATTCTAATGGACTCTCAAAGTAGGAGTGTTCTTATAATTTTGCAAAAGTATTTCTAAAACTTCTACTCTAGCCAACATGGAATCTCAGGGACTGGTTTTACCTTCTGTCAGAAACAACTTAAAAAGCCCAGTAAGTTATATGAACCTTCATTTTTCTGATGTCAGACACGCAGTAGCACGGCACAGTGATTGTGGAGAAAGGGGTGGCAGAGGAGCCATAGGATTGCCTCACGTTTGCAGGACACAGTAGGAGACCTGTCGGGGAGCTTGCTACTCTCCCTGAGTTGAGGAGGTGTTGGGAGTCCAGGAAAGCCAAGATGACCAGAGTTTACTGGGCAAATTGCTGGAGAGGAGAGAGCTGTGCAGGGAGAGGACTCTGTAGACCTGCAGAGGTCTCCCTTGAATCTAATGCCAGTCAAGTACTAGAGATCCAAAAATAGAAGACACAAGCAAAAGCCAACTGGGCCGAAATATTCGCAACATATGACAGTTAAATAATCTATTTAATCAAGGAAAGAAACACTTCAGTGGCAAAGTACATAAAAGGACCAAGACAGGCATTTCACAAAAGACGAAATGCAAATTGACCAATGAACATATGAGAAAGTTCAATCTAATTAGTAATCAAAGAAATGCAAATCAACACAACAAGATACCATTTGTTGCCTTTTAAATTGGCACAAGATCAAAACTAATGCTCAATGCTGGTGTGGGGAAAGACAGCCAGTCCCAGCACTGGTGGGAATGTATAAATGGTAACTGCTGGAGAACAAGTTGGTTGGAAATATGTATCAAAAGATTTCAAAATGTTAATTGCAGCAGTATTTATAATAGCAAAACGATTTGAAGCAATATTCATGTTCTTCAATAGGAAGATGGTTGAATCAGTCTTTCACAGCTCATAAAGGAACAAGTCAGATGTGTGTTCTGATCTGGAAAGGTATTCATGTTAAGAGGTATAAATTAGTGGAATAAAAGCAGGTACAAAGTAACCTGAGGGATTTGACCTCACTTCCATTATAAGAAAAAAAATAAACCCAGTGGAAAACACACAATGAACTTAACATTGGTTACCTATTAAAAGAGAGATATACAGTAGGGAGTATAAAATTAATATTTTCTTATAAACTTCCATAATTTCCCTTTCTGTGATCAGCATTATATTTTATACTTTTTACAAATACAGAAAAGGAAAAATACTTTAAATGTGCATATTTTTGATCCAGCAATTTACTTCCAGGAATTTACCCTAAGGAAATAAATAACATGCACAATTTAGCTAAAAGAATGCTTACCCAAGCATTATTTGGGTGAAACTTGGAAATGACCTAAATGTGCAATAACAGAGTATTAATTCTGTAAAATAAAATATATTCATATAACTGAATGCTGTTCAGCCATTAAAATGTGGAAGTCTGACTAGAAAAGTACCTAAAATAGTATTGCACATTTCCACTACTGTTTTGTATATATTTACTGAATACATAATGTATGTGTAATATATTTTCACATGCACATATATATGAATATGCATATGAAAACTTGGATAGTGAGATTGTGATTCAGCTTGTATATATGAATTTTACATTTTTCTATGATTTTTTCTGTAATTAATTGAAAAAGATTGTTTTCTTTGCTCATCCTCAAATAGTTCCTGATCATATTACTTGTTTTAATTTTTAAAATTCCATTCCCTACAAAGTAAGGGTAGCTAATATTTAATGAGCATATGCTACATGCCAGGTGTTGGACTAAGCACTTTACCTGTACTATCTCATTCAATCCTCACAACAGCCCTCTGTAGTAGATGTATTTTCCTGAAAGAGAAGACATTCAGGACAGAGGCTAAGGAACTTGTCCATGATCATATATCTGGCAGGAAACAGACCCAAGATTTAAATCCAAGCACTTTGGCTGGACTTTACAAGTTGTTACCAATGTTGAGTAGGAAGTAATGACCTTCAAGTAAACTCATACTCTCATCTGACCCTCTGGTTCTGATTTAAATCTAGTTAAACCTAAAAGAGTTGGTCAACTACTATCTGCCTCTGAGTAGTTCTTAGGGAAACAGCAAGACAACCAATGTGTCAACCGATACTATTTCATCAGAAACTGAGGTGACCTTCAGGAAAACTGAAGGTTAGATTGTAGGACAACAGTTTGGTGATTGCAAGGAGGGTGGAGGCATATAAAGCGGGGGATAAATGGTGATGGAAGGAGACTTAACTTGGGGGTGGTAACACAAACTATCGTACTTAGATGATGTTGTACAATTGTGCACCTAAAACCTGTATAATTTTGTTAACCAGTGTCACCCCAATAAATTCAATGAAAAGGGAAAAAATAAAATAAATTAAAATAAAATAAAATAAAATAAAATAAAAAAGACAAAAAAATTGTAGTAACCAGGAGCTTGCAGAAGTGATTCTGAAAATGCCCATAACTCCCTGAGAGCTATTTCCTGCTTTCCCTGCTCAGGTTTCCAATCTCGTTTTCCTTATTTGCCCACAAATTCAAATTTGAGGTTTTCACATAAACGATCTCTTTGCCAATGTGACAAGAAGAGACTAAGAGGAAGAAGCACAGATTTAGAATATGCATTTTGCTTTTATTTGAAAGGAAAATAAGGATAATAGGTTTGTTACAAATTTATAACTATAGGCAAACTGCTCTTCAGGACTTTTTTGTCTCAGTAGCTATATAAACCTATCAGGTACCAATTTCCTGCATAGAAATTCTGATCTATTATTTATTTCTGCAATGTTAATCATTTCCATTACATGAGTAAATCTGCCCAGTTCTTTCTAATCACAGGATTCACTTGGTTTTCAATACAATTATTTTATAACATATGTAAAGATTTGTATAATATTAGTTTTACAAAATATTGCTTTCTCATTTTGAATATAGTCTGCAGGAATAAAACTTGTTAGAATTCTGTGAACCTGAATTTAAAATGTTTTAATTTAAAGGCATGGAACTGTCTAGCTACTGTTTAATCACTCATTAGATTAGGTGGTGTTTTCCAGCCTTTGTTTTGTTTTTGAAGTTCTTAAGATACGAGCAGCTGGCTCCATGGGGCAGAAGGACCTGGGTTTCCTTGACTTGAAAGAGAGGTAAGGCTAAAGGTCCTCAGGTTTCTAGTCCCGCAGCCCTCAGGCTCACCCTCAGTGAAGTTGAAGGTTCTGGAAATCATCTGATAGGATAAACTGAAAATCTAAGAAGGTCATTGTTTCTCCTCCACCTCAAGCCAAAATACTTACTCTTTGGGAAACAGAGTACACAAATATTTATGAGAAACTGATTAGAGGGTGGAAAAAAGAGGAAACCACATTCAGAAAGAAGGCTATTGATTTGGGTCAATAAAAACGGAGCATTTATCTACCTCCCCCTTGAGTTGTAGCAGCAACTCAAGAATGACTTAGGTTCACTTTATTCTCCATGTGAATCAGAAAAGTAGTGCTTTTTATTTGTAAACTATTTTAGTTATAAATCTGTAAGTGCTAACAAAAATTTAGGTCTTATATTTCTGCTTAATTCTTCATCCATGAGATAGCTGCTTTGATCTCTGAGGTGGCCACCTGTTATAGTATAACCAGTTTCTGCCACAAATAAAAGCAAATGTTTCTATGATTGTATGCAAAAGCCACAATTCCATGTACTAACACATGCAGACAGTATGTTAAAAGACAAGTTAAAAAATAAAGAACATACTTCAGGGCATATATTTTAAACATAACTTTAATTTTATCTTAATGTAAAATATACCTTTATTGGTGAAAACTATGAAATAAAACTATCCATAAATTGATAGTTGATAACAGTAGATAAAAATACAGAAATCATATATGGATTTTTTTAAAGATCATGAGAATTAAAAACTTACAGATGATATATAATTTTGCATTGTGGCATGTGGTTTATTATTTGAAATCTATTGGTTCATTAGTATCGTATTGGCTATAGCTAGTTGTTTCAGAACATTAACTGTCCTCTCACATTACTTACAGAGATACTGGGACCATCTGTTCTTGCAGGGGATTTAAGTATACGTCTATTGGATACCATGCTATTTATTTAATTCAGCGCCCACTTCCTATTGTATTTTCTTGGGGGAAAAAGTCAATTTAATTACAGAGAATAAAGATTACCTTGCCTGGCAGGTTACCCAGTCACCATGAGAGCAAAGCAGAACCTGCTTAAAGTAGGTTACAGTGGTCAACAAGAACAGTAAAACCAATAACAGTTAAGAATATTTAGCAAAGGTTTCACAAAAACTGAATGGTGAATGGAACTTTTAAAATATTACTGTAAGCCTAGGGCTTGTCTAAATCAATCTTGGCACATCTGTCTGATGCAGACCGTAAACAGGATTAGCGCAGGATTTATCTGCTTGGCGCTAATTGTGCTCACAGTTTCTGCACATGTCCAGTCTTTAAAACACTGCCTGAAAAACAAGGCTGCCTGGTAGAGGACCCCCAAAACACAGTGTATACACACATTTACGGTATATTAGGTGGTTAAGCAATGTGATGTTTAACAATTTTTTTTTGGCTCTTCAGAATTACTTATCTAATCCCCTAATTAAAAATACAAAATTCTATTTGAATACACCACATACTGAGATAAATCTGTGAAGCAAGGGACCAATAAATTTGAATACACTTTAATTGTAAGGAGAAAACACAATTTAATTGTTAATAATCAGGTTAAACTAGGGTTTAAACAAACAGGGCTGCTTCTGTAGCTTACTGAAAAACTATCACAATGCATTATCATCCTCAAGAATTATGACATTGAATTTGTTCACAGAAAAGTTTAAGTTCCCAAATACATACACATATCAAGAGTGACAATAAATAGCATTTTTATCTGGTAAAAGAATTAGAGGAAATTTTAAGGTTATCATTTATAGAAAGAAATAGTGAGACAGAGAGAAACTGCTACTCTAATACCCAAAAAAGCCACATTTCTATCATATCAAATAAAAAATTAATGTTCAATTTCTACCTGTAATTTTTCCACAAAGTCATGGGTAAATAGCTTAGATACTTCTCTGAAGAATTTAAGCACTTAAAGATATGTAGGCATTTATCCATGAAGTCCAAAATGAGCTAATCAATCAAAACTGTAATCCTTCGGGTTGAAGATTTGAAATACAGACAATAAACATGTAATTCTGTATTGAAACCAACACTTAATGACTATGATACAAAGTGACATTAACAACTTTAAATTACATAGTCTATGTTTAATCATACTACCACAAAAAATTAATTTTAAAAAACAGTATAATTGAAAATTATATACTGACTTCCAATCATGGACAATCTTCTGTTCTAAAGCTTTTTCCTTGATGTATAATTTATGTTCCAAATATCTCAGTGAGATTTTAGAACTTAGATTCCCCCCAAATCTCTACTATTAATAGAAGGTATGTCTGTACTTATACTGTTGTTTTATAACCACAAATAATCAGGATAAACTGGCAAATTAAGTCAATCATTTAAATACATAAACCAAAACACCTTCAGCAGCAATTTTCAATGTGTAGTCTCAGAGGGTATGCAGGATCAAAATGATTTTTACAATAATACTAAAGATTTATTTGACTTTTTCACTATGCTTACATTTGCACTAATAATGCAAAGGCGATGGTGGTCAAAACTCCTGGTGTCAGCTTGAATTAAGGCAGTGACATCAATTTTACTAATAATTTTTGCCTTTTTTACCACGTCAAATTCAGTTTAAAAAAAATAGTTTCACCACTTAACTGTTCTTGATGAAGCAAAACATTTTCATTTTTTTAACTTTTAAAAATCTCTAGTCTTGAGCATATTTCTTTTCAATATTGTGTGTGATAAAATTGAAATATTCGTAAAGGATTAATGCTACAAATGAAAGTGATGGTTCTCTCCGAGAAAAGCACTTACACCATTTTAGTTGCAGCTGAACTAGCTAGTTTTTCTGGAAGACCATTTTTATTTGAGAGAGATCAACTAACAGACTATGGCATTCAGACATGAGTATTTGGCAAACATTTTCTGGAAAATGAGAAAAGTGAGCCAATCACTCAAGAAAAACAACTGAGAATGTTTGTTGCCAATTATAAAATTCAAGCTTTTGAGCAAAAATTAAAACATTTTAAAAATTCATATCTGTTACAATGAACTTGACAGATTCCCAATACTTAAAGAACTTTCTGATGACAGTGGCAGTGATATAAATGTATTTGATATTTTTAAAATATTGTGTAATAAAATGTGTCAACATTTGAAAGCAGTATAAAACTCAGTACCCCAAATTTTCCAAATAGCCAATGCAGGATGTTATAAAATCAGGCACGAGTAACAGATTCATTCATACACAGTGGGACACACATCTACAAATTTTCAAATAGCAGACTTCAAAAGGTTCATTGATATGTGTTCAAATGTGCATTGTAACTAGCTTTTAAGAGATGAGCACGTAAGTTTATTAATATTATCATAGAAAGATATCCACAATTATCTGAAAACATTATTAAAATCCTATTCCTTTTCCAAACACACATCTCTGTGAAACTGAATTTTCCTTATATACTGTAACAAAACAACATATTTACAACAGATTGAATGCACAAGCAATCTTAAGAATTCATCTGTCTTCTATTAAGCCTCTAGTAAATTCTGACTTCTATTAAAAAGACTTACAAAAAAATGTAAAAATAGTGAAGAAAGTGGCATTGGTTTGATTGTTTTATAATTATTTTAATAGAAACATATTAAAATGCAATAAGCTCATTACTGTTACTTTTAATTAATATTTTAAATGTTTATTTAATTTCTACAACAACAAATATTAATGGGTATAACTTAAGTAAATAAAATCTTTGTGGTTTTTAATAATTTAAGAGTATAAAGGAGTCCCAAGACCAAAAGCTTGAGGACCCATGGTAGACAGCATCCTGGAGATAGGCATAACCTTAAAAAAATGCAGTCAAAAAATGGAATGATTCATTCATTTTATCCTCCATCATGTCATGTCCAATTAAATAAGATTTTATTATTAAGCTAATATTTTAGACCATCTATGCAACAAGTCCCTGTTACATCTGAAACACTGTGAAAACACTTCAAAATTCACATTCTCTACTTCCTATGCATATTTTACATTCTGAAGCATGACTTTATCATGCAATGGCATTTTTACTTCAGCAAGGGTACTAATGAGCTACTTCTACTGGGACTATGTATTCCTAGATTTTACTATCTACATATTTGCCTCTGTCATTTTGTGTGTCTACTTCTATCTCAATTCCACAGGAAAATCATAAATGAGGAGTCTCTGAGAACACCAGCAGAAAACATGGCCTTATTTGATTCTTCCTAGTCTTATAATCTAGTCATTTTTGACATGATCAGTTCAGGTATGTATATCAGTTCATATATGATATATAGTTCATATATATCACACCAGATGATCTTTGTACAGATTCTCCCACGAACCTCAGAAGTATGGTAATTGGTCTTTTTCTAGTTTCTCCGCAATTCCCTTCAACTGTATCTTCCTCATCTCTAATCTCTGTATCCCAGCACTTAGCTCAATGGCTCAAGCACAGCCTAGGCTTCCCATAAAAGTTTCTTGTGGACTGTATTTATGATCGATCAGATACCTTAATCATACTGTACACATTTCCACCTCTGAACCTTTGCTCCTTTATTTCCCAGCAAACTGAAGGTCTTCTTGACTCCAGTCTTTTCAAACATTAACCATCTGCCAAAGTACTATTAAGCCCCTCCTCCAAGAGACATTCTTCATTTCCCTGTCCCTCTGAACGTCTATGGCACCGTAGTACTCAGTGGAGACTCAACCACGTATCAGAAGTTCCTAAATTACCAGAAAGTGAAGGCACAAAAGTCTTTGAAAGTCTGTTAAGGTTATCTGTATTTTTTCCATACTAATTAAATGGTGGTTTAAAAAATGGTGGTAGAGGAAAGAGTTAGAGAAAGATGATACTGTAATAGTTTAGGGTGAACTCAAAAGTTTACTTCTTTCACTTAAATTATTTGAACACCTACTACATTCCAGGCACTTCTGCATGCATGTCAAAATGCTAATTTTAATGTAACAATCGTCATACAAACATCTGTTTATATAAAAACAGAGGTTAAAGAGTTCTTTGTCTTTCCCAGCCTGAACTTGTGGGGCTGTTGAAATAAAACTAGACTTAAACCACAAAAATGGCATTTGTTGCTAGCATCTAAGGCCAATGCCTAGGTATGAGTGTCCTGCTTGATAAAGGCCCTTACACCTCCTGGTCCAAGCTGATTAACTGACACTTTTCTTCTGAGGACCACAAAGATAGCCACATTGACTTTCCTTTCACCTTCACCATTACCTTCAATCAAAGCCCTGCCTGTGTAGGTCAGATCTCCCATCACTTACAGTCACAATGAAGATGTCACACAGCCCTCCGGATTATCTGAAAAGTTTTGATACTGAGAAGCACTAAAAGGCTCACTTTTATACCACTCTCATTCAGTGGTGCCCCCAAGACTCAATATTTTCTCCTAAGAAAAATATTATTCAGAATAATGACTCAAAGTCCAGGGTATCCAAACTTGGCAAAGGCAGATCTGTGTCATTGAAAAGGAGATGAACCATTACACGACAGAATAAGGAGATAGAATTTTTGCTTGATGAAGTTTGGTCCTAGTACTAAAGAAGAAGCTCATTGTAGGAGCCTAGCTAGCTAGGAACAGAATGACACCCACTATCCAGAAAAGAAGAGGAAAAGATTCACCTAATCAACCTCCCGGTCATCTGAATTTATCATCAGTCCACCTTCCTGATGCCAGAGAAGGCACACCTGTGGCCGAGGAAATCAATGGGAGAGTGCATGTGTGTGTGTGGGGAGAGAGAAATTGCCGGAAGTTATATATACTGAACATACAAAAGTAAACTTAAAAAAATACACATAATTCAAGATGTCCCAAAAAGTATGCATAAACCTTACTGTATTTATTTGATGATAATTAGCAGTTCCAGACTTAGTGGAGACAAAAGTGATAAACAATTTTAATATAGCTTATCATGGTTTTATTTAAAAATCTAACTTAATAACTTTAAGATAAAGTTCATATTTATTTTTAATATGCTAGGCACATGGAGAATATAAACCTGTTTAATTTCCATAATTAAAAGTATATACTTGACAAATATGTTTCAAAAACTCTAGCTAAGTAAATCTAATGACAACTGACTCACTAAGAAAAACTACTTGACAGAAAAATTACTTATAAAATGTAGTCAAATTTCCTAACTTTCTAAATTATTTTCAGTTGAATTTAGGCAATATGTAAGAGAAAAATTAAGTCAACACAAACACTAACTTATGCTGGTCAGTTGATACCATTTAGGCTCTTATTCACACAAAATAAGATCTCCTACATACATATTTGAAGTAAAACAAAATTTTAAATGCTTTTTTGGAGTAGAAATTATAGGAAGTTAATTTTTTTTTCTGAAAAAGCCTTAAATTGATTCAGAGTCTGATGTGAAAACAAACCCAATGTTTTGACCTTTGCATTCTACATATATGGTATTTACACATGTGTGTTCCCAACTGAAAAGTTTTAACATAATAGTTTCTTCTCCGTGCCTTTCATCATTATATAATTTCTACCTGATAGTAGTTAGTTATGTAATAAAAGGCCAAAATTAAAGGTAAGGGTAAGAAAGTATTACCTGATCATGTGAAAATTTTTTAAAAACTTAAAAATTTTAGATCAATATTTTATATATTTCACTGCCCTGTGTAACATGTAATCAAAGCAAAATAGCTTATAGGATTACAGCAAGCCATCTTGTCCTCTGGGCTGAATATTACTGTCAGGATTTTTTTTAGAAAGACAAATTTGATATCAATATGATGTGACACAACTGCATCAAACCTTAATTTCACTCACAGTAAGAAGTCACAGGATTAAATAACAGTGTGCAGTCTTTTAGAAAAGTTTATTGCTTCCAGATGGATTCAAGTTTCCTTTCAGCCCTGATTACATCTAATATGCACAGGGTGCCAACATTATAAAGGGCAGAGTCAAAAATACCATTTATATAGATAGCAAGGGGCAGGGTGGAGAAACTCTGGCTTCTAAATTGGTTGTGCTACTCAGGTTTTCACTATTTTTTAAGAAATGTAAAATAAACATTTAATAACAAAACAAATGCATGCTAATTAAATGTCTTACATAATGGTTGTTTCACAGAAAAACACAAATCTACAGGGAAGTATCCACAACACGACTCCTAGCTCGAGCTGCATGCTCTCTGCCCCATGTTGGGTTGTGCCATGTGCCACACCGCATGAGGCTTGCTACCAAGATGTCCACCTGTGCCTCTGTGGCAGAAGAGGTATCCATGTTTATTTCATTTAAGGGCACTGTTGACTATAAGCCGTTGTGGTCAGCTATATAAAGACCTTCAAAAATACTGACGACTTAAAGGCATTGTTTGCTAAGTTTAAGGCTACAAGTAATTACCGCT
Organism: Trachops cirrhosus; assembly: GCA_028533065.1. Lineage (NCBI taxonomy): Eukaryota > Metazoa > Chordata > Mammalia > Chiroptera > Phyllostomidae > Trachops > Trachops cirrhosus. The sequence goes on along the minus strand of CM052541.1, from coordinate 38,891,255 downwards.
TATTTTTAAAACACCATTTTATTATGCAACTGAAGCATCACTCACTACCAGAATAAATAAAATCATTTCCATAAAACCCAAACAAAGCTGTCCCCAAAATGTGATTTAAAAAATAAAATCACATCTGCTCTATCTGGTCTATGAGAGAAAAGCACTAAAAAATCATGACTGAAGAAGGATTGTAGTCTGTAGATCAAGAGCCAAATTTTTAAAATATAGTAAAACTATAAGGACACATTTTCTCATTTTCTTACATTTAATTTTTCAAATGTTCTGAAAATATTATGCAAATTACAAATTTGATTGAATTTAAATGTTAAACAATTTATGTATGTAGCCTTCAAAACAGATTAGCAATTTAAATACAATTATGCTCTCATAGCTTGAAAGAAGAGAAAAATAATTAATTTCTGGAAGTACAGAAAATCTTTCTTGCTGGATAGCCATGGGCAAAGGTGGTACTACAGTACTCCCTACTCATGTCTAACTTCGTCCTATGGGTATTCAACCAAAATGAAGGCAAGTTTAAGTGATACTTAAAATTAAAATTTTTAATACTCATACACATTTTAAGTAGATTAAAACATTTGGAAATACCCTGATCAATTGCTTGAAACTGCTTGAATACACAGGGCAACCAAAAAAGCATCAAATTATACTAGTATTCCACTTAAGGTTACATGCCAAGTCAATAACAGATCAATGAAACCAGAGTCCAACCAGTTACTACTCTAGTGCTACCAAGCACTAGAGTAGTTAATGAGTTTTGTGTCAGCAGATGACTCATCCATTACGTATTTCTAATTTTCCAAATACTAATATGCATTTGAGTTAACTTTCATGGATCAAATAGTACTTCATTTTCAATAACGGTTAACTATTCTTAAACTGGTTGCACTGTCTTCTAATGACACACACTTGGGTGAAAAATGATTTGAGCTTCATTCCTTCTTTTACTAATTGGAAACTGAACACTTCCTACATGCCAGACTTTACACAGATAAGTCTTACAGATATCTTCCATGACTACCCAATAAATACTGATTGAATAGAGATCAAAAAAAATAAATAAGGGAGTAAGCCATGTGGTAGAGGTCCAGCATCTCCCATCTACAATTCCAAAACCCTCAAAGCTCTGAAACAGCTCTGAAATGCACAGCTCTGAAAATTGTACATTTTTTCTTAAATCATTTAGCAGCAAAACATGAGCTGACCTCATGTTGTAGGAAAACTGAACCTCAATTGACAGTAAGATTTTAAGCTCTTTTTATCCCACTTAGCATGGACACTCTTGATGTTTCATTCAGAAATTTAATTAATGTTTGATTATGGAATGCTACCCAAAGCCCATTGTAGGTGTTACATAATACATGTCCTATATTAACTGCCTAAAATAAGGCAGTACCTGAATTTTAACACACTGCTAGTTCTGAGAATTTCTATGCAGAGGAAACAGTAAGTGTAAAGGCCCCATGGCAAGCAAATAGTTGATATATTCAAGGAACAGCAAGATGTGGCTGCAGCTGGTGAGATACCAGAAGGTAGGACATGAGAACAGAAAGGTTGGAAGCAGGTAGTAGTATATAGGCTATAGTGAAGACTTTGGATTTTAGTCTGATTAAGATGTGAAGTCATTGGAAGTTTTTAAGTAGAACAAGGGTGTGATCTATAGTTTAAAAGTAACATTCTATTACTTCCATGGAGAACAGAGTTATAGGGAATTTAGAAATAGAGAGACTAGTAAGAAAGCTTAGACAATATAGGTGAGAAATGATGGTTTTTCATACCAAGTTGGCAGTAGTGATGCTGCTCAATTTGAGGTACATTTTAAAGGAAGAGGCAATAAGATTTGTTGCTGGACTGGATGTAGAGTGAGAGGTAAATAGACTCTATCAGATCTCCATGTGTTTTCGGCTTAGACAACTGGAAGGATGAAGTCAAATGGACTGAGGTGGGGAGGTCCATAGGAAGTGCTTATTTGGATGTTGCAGGAGGAAATGTGGAGTTTGTTTTAGAACATAAGTTTGAGAAATCTATTAGACATCTAAGTTGATATTTAAGTCAATCAGATTCATAAATCTGGAATTCTGAGGAGAGGTCTGGACTAGAGATACAAATTTGAAGGTCATTAGCACTTAGTATTTGAAGCTAGAAACTGAAGGAGGTTGAACCAGAGAGAGAATAGAAGCCAACAGTAAGAGATCAGAGGACAGACATGGGAAAATGAGAGCCAAGAGAGGGGACTGAGAAGTAGGCCAGCAGGATAGGAGAACCAAGGGGCAATAACATGCTAGAAGGTGAGTGAAGAAAGTTGGAACAAGGAGCACACTGTGATTAACTGTCAAACTCTGTACATAGGTCAACTCAGATAAGGACAAGTGAGCTATTGAGTGTAGGAGTCAAAAGCCTGATCATATTAGATTCATGAAAGAATGAAAAAAAAAGTGGGGCCGGCGAATGTATAATAAGTCTACCTTGAAAGTTGGGGAAGGGCAAAGAAATGGGACCAAGTGCTCTACATGGATTATTTCCATTAATTTTCATAACAATTCTATCAGATAGAAATAATCTGACTTTACAGATAAGGCTGTGAAAATTAAGAAAGCAGAATGCCAATGAATTTAATGACAATGCCAGAATTTTATACCAAGTATATCCAATCACCAAAGTCCATCCTCCCTACTACCACACAGCGTCCTATGACTTTACCGTAGAAAATGAACAAATAGAGAAGATGGCAGTCTTCCCAGAAAGGACATGTTCTGAGAGTCAGAAGACCTTAGTTTTTAGCTCTAGCTCTGACACCAATCTTGAGAAAAATGCCTTAATTTTTAAGCTTGATAGCTCATCCCTGAAATATGGGAAGTGAAACAGATTCATTTATTCATTCAACAAACACATATTGAGTCATTTGCTGGACACTGCTCTGGGTGTTAAAAAACAATGGTGAAAAAAACAGGAACTTACCCTTACTAAAAAAGATGACAAATATTCACTCTAATCTAAATTTCCTTTCAGCTCTTAAATGCTATAATAGTCATTCAATAAATATTAATAGACAGCCCTGGCTGGTGTGGCTCAGTGAATTGAGTGCTGGCCTGTGAACCAAAGGGTCGCTGGTTCAATTCCCAGGTAGGACACATGCCTGGGTTGCAGGCCAGGTCCCCAGTCGGGGGCACATGAGAGGCAACCACACATTGATGTTTCTCTCCCTCTCTCTCTCCCTACCTTCCCCTCTGTCTAGAAATAAATAAATAAAATCTTTTAAAAAATATTCATAGACAAAAAAATCCCATTCTAGGCTAGTGCAAAGAGGTTTATACTTATTAGATCACTGAAACCTCACAGCACTGTAAGCTGGGTACTAGTATTATATCCCGTTTTACAGATGGGGGCAGGGAGAATAAGCTTAGAGCTTATATATGTTGTCCTAGAGTCAAACAAGAAGTGACAGTGTCTAAATTCTAACAGGTAGTCTGATTCCAAAAAACCCGTTCTTCGGTGACTCGCGAGAGTGTAATAATAGACTATACCTCACTTCCGGTTCTAACTCTCCTCTCCTGTTATTTTACTTTTCTTGTTGAGTCTCTGAATGTTGAAAATGGGAAACAATGAGGAGTAAGAGGGAAAAAATTAAAGGAAACTTCAAAAGTAGAAGTGAATAGCAAGATAAAGAAAAATTAAATCAAGAAAGCCAAAGAACTCAAAAGAAAACCAAAAAAGTGGAGTAACAAACAAAGAAAAGTCTGAGAAGGCACAGGAGTGAAAGCAAACAGCAGCCCTGGAGACAGTGGCTGAGGTCGGTGACCCAGCAGGTACCACTGCCTAATGATACAGGGCTTACGACAGACCTGGTCACTAAGGCTCCTCCATGGTTGCTCAGGCAGAGAGGCCTGGCTTCTCCCATTCTCTCCCAAATCACCCAAACATGTTGCCCATTCATAAACCCTACTGAGAATCAAATCTTCTAATTAGCCTAACAAAGTAAATATACTACTAAATATTTCAGAAGGGAGCTCCAGATACTTTCTCATACTTTTTGGTACAAACATGTTTAAAAGGAAAGCAGTTCTTGAGGGTTAAGAGGTGAAATCCTTACAGAAATCAGAGGAGAAAGGAGGCAGAGCTGCATCACGTGGTCTGAGTCGCCAGTACCTGGCTCCTCTCTTTGCCTCAGGGATGTCCAGTCTGGACCCTCGCCAGCTGGGAGCAATTTTCTCTTCCCTCATATTTGACACGGAATAGTGCTGTTAAAGTAATTGGATTGTTCATTTTGAAGAGCTATTCTTAAAGGTAACACTTTCTCCTAGTATACTTGGAGGCTATATTATATAAATTGTAGAGACAAGTATCTTTCACCAATACTCTATGTAGTTTCAAAATTTGAGTGCCTACTATATGCTAGGTGTTTTCTAACATAAATATCGAGGGTTTAAGGATGATTAGAAATGGTTCCTTCCCTGAAGCAGTTTAGTATATTAGGGACTGGAAGCACAGTTGGGTAACTAACCATCATTTGGTACCCACCAGATTCTCATTTCCAACATACTGCTTCAGAAAAGGACACTGGGACCCACTGGAAAGTTTTAAGAAGCAATCAACCAAACTGTCTATTTGTCACACGAGTTTGTCACCCAGAGTACTAGCTTTCCAGCACAGACTCGGTTTCATTCATGTGCTCTGTAACCCTCTTCCTAAAAATGGTCCTGCAAACTAAAATTAATTTCCCTCTGAGAAACAGAATTCTATGTATATGTTATTTTACATGTTCTTCTATATTAGCCATACTTCTACATTCAGGACAATTTATGTATAAGCAGAAAGAACACACATTTCAAACCTGTGGTTTTTACATTACCTGAAATTAGTTCTCTATTACAACTGTTTCCTTCTTTCATTAACGTCCTTTCATTAAGCAGCCAAGAATAATTGACTAGAGAGTAAATATTGTATTCAGAAGCTCAGCTATTTCTCAAGTACTCACTAGGAATAAAATTAATACTAAGTAATAAAACCTTACATATTTGCCAAATTGCCTCACTCACTCACTCTCTCCATTATTGTGCCACCCCCCTGGCAGGAAGCAGCCAGTTTTCACTATAAATAGCACGGAATGGAGATGAGGATCAAGTGCCTGTGGAGCGAGGCACTAAATCAGATAACACCTATCTAATTATAAAGTATCTTCAGGTCATAGTGAGAATGAAGGATATAGGGACCCTGTCTCTCAATTTTAGTGAGGACCAAATGAGTCCTCAGAAAGGTGAGGGGCCCTATCAATTACAAATGTTTTGTGTCAGAAACTTAATTGCAACCTAAGACTGGACTTCATTTTATTTATTTATTTATTTATATTTTTGTTCAACTACAATTGTCTCCATTTCCTCCCACCACTTTCCCCCGCCCCTCCTACCCCTCTTCGGTTTGTCTATCTGCCCTTTGTACATGTTCCTTGATTACCCTTCCCCTTCTTTCCCCCATTACCTCCCTTCCCCCTCCCCTCTGGTTACTGTCAGTTTGTTCTTTATTTCAACATTTCTGATTATAATTTGCTTGCTTGCTTGTTTTGTTAATTAGGTTCCACTTATAGGTGAGATCACATAGTATTTGTCTTTCACTGCCTGGCTTATTTCACTTAGCATAATGCTCTCCAGTTCCATCCATGCTGTTGTGAAGGATAGGAGTTCCTTCTTTCTTTCTCCTGTGTAATATTCCATTGGTGTAAATGTACCACAGTTTTTTATCCACTCATTTACTGATGGGCACCTAGGTTGTTTCAGCACTTGGCTATTGTAAATTGTGCTGCTATGAACAGTGGGGTGCCTAGGGTCCTTTGGATTGGTGTTTCAGGCTCTTAGTGTATAATCCCAGTAGTGGAATTGCTGGGTCAAAAGGCAGTTCCATTTTTAGTTTTTTGAGGAAATTCCATACTGTTTTCAACAGTGGCTGCACCGGTCTGCATTTCCACCACGAATGTACTAGGGTTCCCTTTTCTCCACAACCTCACCAGCACTTATTTGTTGAATTTGGTTATGATGGCCATTCTGACCAGTGAGAAGTGGTATCTCATTGTGGTTTTAATTTGCATCTCTCTGATGGCTAGTGATCCCAAGCATCCTTTCATATGTCTCTGGATCCTCTGTATGTCCTCCTTGGAGTAGTGTCTGTTCAGGTCCTTTGCCCATTTTTTAATTGGGTTATATGTCTTCCTGGTATGGAATCATGTGAGTTCCATTTTGGAGATTAGACTCTTGTCTGAGGTATCATTGGCAAATATATTTTTCCATACGGTTAGTTCCCTTTTCACTTTGGTGATGTTTTCTTTAGCCATGAAGAAGCTTTTTCTTTTAACAGGACTTTAAAGCTCATACTCTATCCCTCTGTTCTACAGGCTAGAGGGATTAAAGGACCACCCTGAAATTACAATTGTATTATTATATGCTTTATAATTAGGCTTTGGGAGAATATGATACATTCCATAGAATGGGCTCATGTTTCAAATTATGTTTTGCTGTCTTCCTGAAACCTCAAGTTTAAAGCAGCATTTCAGTTTCTATTAAGAAAAGGATACCAAAGAGAAGCAATGGATAAAATCATTAGTGATTAAAATCATGGCCTCTTATCAAGGGGCTGGAATTCAGGCTCTGCCTCTTCCTACCTGTGTGGCCATGAAGAAGTTACTTAGTCTTCCTCTTCAGTGTCCTCATCTAGAAAACAGGGACAGTAATGCATCCTATCTCCATGGACTGTTGTGAAAATTCAGTGAGTTTATATGTAAGATGTGTGACAGTTTCTGGCACATAAGATGTTATTATTATTATTATCATTATTATTACTATTATTGTTCTATTATCTGAACTAATTCAACAGACCATTTGCAGTCACCACACCAGTACCTGAATCAGATAAACCAAGC
>CM052541.1:38864735-38883839 GCA_028533065.1 Trachops cirrhosus | reverse complement strand
GATCCTCGTTAGGCACCAAGGTTTTTCCAGTGCTGTGGGAAATGCATCAAATCCCCTTTGTACTTATCCTGGAGGGGTTTATGTGCCCCACTCACAGTGCAAAATTCTTCACCAAGTCCACCCAGGAGGGCATGACAGTGTTTCTGACAAACACTGATGATTCTGTCGTGTGGAACAGAAATTTGATCGCAATCACCTGATTGCATCCTGCAGCGCTTTCTCTATGGATCCTGGATTTTGTTATGGAAGTCGAGACTGTGCTGAGAAGGAAAAGCGTTGCACACTGTGTGACAGGAGGGAACACTGCATGCATCTCTGCCCTGAGTCTGAAACACGAGGCACCGTGAGAGCACACCGGCCATGAAAGACGCCATTTTCCTTATTCATCCTTTCAGCTTCTCAGCAGATTTGAACACTATGTCATAGCAACAAGTTACAAGTGAGGGACTTGCTAAGAATTGAGACTAGGCGATGGTATGTCTATAAGATCATCACAAATGACAAAACAATGCATGACAATCATCTAAGATACGCAAAATAAAACACATAGCGCAATTATTTCAGAATATTTCTAAAATATAATGTCTTATTCTGAAGTTTTTCTTTTGTGTTCAAAATCTTGTTTATGAAAAAAAATGTAAACAAAACTGTATTTAGATGGTCTTGGTGCTAACTGGCTATTTAGACCATGACTATAGAAAACTCTTATTCAAAAAGCTTCAGACTCCGCCCTGGCTGGTGTAGCTTAGTGGATTAAGCGCGGGCCTGTGAACCAAGAGATCACGGTTCGATTCCCAGTCAGGGCACATGCCTGGGTTGCAGACCAGTTCTCAGCAGGGAATGCACAGGAAGCAACCATACATTGATATTTCTCTCCCTCTCTTCTTCCCTTCCCCTCTGAAGATAAATAAATAAAATCTTTAAAAAAAAAAAAAAAAAGCTTCAGACTCCAAAAACTACCACCATCAACTTCAGAAATTTTTACAAAAACCTCCAGAACTTTGTAGCTACCTATTTAAGAAATGGTTTATGCAGTGGTTCTCAAACTAACCTCCAGATAATTCCAGACCTTCCATGGCATGGACCATGTAACTCTGCGTTGTTCTATCCACTGAGGAAGGGGAGAAAGGTGCTTTAAGATGCCCTTGGAAGAAGAGATCAGAACTGCAGAACCCACAGCTTTAGTAGGGATGTTAATACAAGTAAGCATGGTTCTCACAATGCCAATTTGTTGCAAAGAGTTACTTGGATACTAAAGATCAGGGATCAGTTCTTTGTTTAAAATGCTCAATTTTCAGTGGGGATAATAAAAAAACAAACACAGTAACCTATGAAGAGAGGAGTTAAAGCTTCAGTCTCAATATATTAGGATGTAGAATCCTGGAAAACTTCTCCAAAAAATTATTGAAGTCACTTTCCAAAATAGTAAAATTGAGGGCTTTTTCTGCTTTTTAATGAATAGCTGTGATCAAGTTTACATAAATTCATTTTCCTTTTAATGTATTTTAGAGTTACATTATTTTTCCAACACATAAATGCAGTTACCACCTACACGAAATTATTATAATCTATCCCAGGTAATTACTGCTGAGATCAGCAATTTAATGCCCTTTGTTTGCCAAATTTTTGTTTTCCCAAGAACCAATCCCACTCTATAAAGATGTGTTTCCAGGATACATATAATTAGGCTGGGTATAACATCTGTTGCTTTCAATGTTCAGAGCCTTACTAAACCAAAGTGAGAACACACTTCTACATCGACTTTAGGGAGAATGGCTGAAGTCTTAAAAGCTTAAAAACTCAGAAGATTTTTTTTAAAGCAGTATTATTAAAAGTCAAAGCTAATTCTAATTTAAATACAGGGTGGGCAAAAAGTAGGTTTGCAATTGTGAGTACATGAAACACATAATTTATTCTTGTATTATTAATTATTGTATTATTTTCCATAGGAACAACTATAAACCTATTTTTGCCCATCCCTATATTTCCATATAGAATTAACATATTTTTGTCCTTATTTAGATAAATGTTCAATTACCATATCATTCAATATCATTACTTTATAACCCTGAGAATTTAACTTAATGTGATTTCATATACAAATCTTAGTGAATTTTCTACTTCAGTTATCTTTCAGAAGCAAACCATGTAACCAAGAAAATAAAAGGCAAACTATAGTCAAGGATGTCAGAGAAAATAATACTGGTGACCTCTTTTCTGTATTTCGCCCTTTGATAACAGCACAGTGGATTTATACAACAGACAGGACAGTGCTACACTTTTCAATGTAGGTCAGTATTGTTCAGACTTGGAAAAAAACAGTAATAGTGCCCCAAATCACTTCTCTGCATGAGATTTAAAATTGCCCCAATAATCTGATAGTCCTAAGAACATCCCAATATGCAAGATAATTATTTATTGGCAAGATATACCAGAAATATACAAAGATAAGTGAACATTGATTTTAGTGCCAAAACCTGAAATAATCCCTTAATACATGGGAGAAGTAATCAGACATGGTCATCTCATACCAAACATTAGCAATCATAGACAAAAAGAAGAAGAGGAGAAACCCTGAAGTTAGGAGTTCATCATGCTTTCAGAATACTTTGGAAAGACAGGCAGACTCTTGACAAGGGTTTATGATATTAAAAGGCATGTCACTCTCTCTCAGAAGTGCTACTGCTGCTGTTACAGAGCTGAAAGATTGCTGTTTGAGTTGCATCTAGACTAATCAGACTACCCAAGTTCACAGAGATTTAGAGTTGAGGAAACTTACTTAAAATATAAAAAAATAACCTACCTTCCCAAACAATTTTAATGAGCAATTCTTATTTCTTAGTGTCATATAAGATTTAAAAGTAAGTAACCATATGTTAACCATTACATTAAAAAAGCAATGCCCTGGCTGGTGTGGCTCAGTGGATTGAGCACCTCCCTGCAAACCAAAGAGTCGCTGGTTGGATTCCCAGTCAGGGCACATGCCTGGGTTGCAGGCCAGGTCCCCAGTGGGGAGCGTGCAAGAGACAACCACACATTGATGTTTCTCTCCCTCTCTTTCCACCTCCCTTCCCCTCTAAAAATAAAATAAAATCTTTTCAAAAAATCAAAAAGAATCAAACAAAAAACCCTCACCTTACTATTAACAAAAATCTGGGAGAGAGGGGGTAAAACTCTCTTTCAGTCTTGGAAAAGATTTAGCTAAAGGAGTGCTATAGCAAATCCAACTTCTAAGGACAGAATTCTTAGGCTGAATTGTGACTATATTCAAAGACAGGGCCTTTAAAGAAGAATTAAGTTTAAATTAAGTGATAAGGGTGGTGTCCTGATCTGATAGGACTAGTGTCCTTATAATAAAAGGAAGAAACACCACAGAGATCTCTCTCTGAGTGCATGCACAGCAAAGGGCCCTGTGAGGACACGGAGAAGCTGGCCATCTGCCAGGCAGAAAGAGTGATCTCACCAGAAACCAGCTCTGAGAGCACCTTGATCTGAGACTCTCAGCCTGCAGAACTGTGGGAAAATAAGTGAACTTCTGTTGTTTCAGCCACCCAGTCTGTGGTATTCTGCTGTGGCAGTCCTATCAGATGAATGCACCACCCTTCCTTAAGTTTTAATTTCTTTAGAAAACTTTCCCAATGTGAACACTGAAGACTACTTAACACCAAAAGGAGAAAAACATTAAACAACTGCTGAGTTTATTATTAACTACAATATTAGAGTTATATGGAGAGGACACAATTATTTTAGGAATGAATCAAGACAGCAAGGGATGCAGGCTCAGACAGGACAGTTACGGTAACTGAGAAACTTATATAAGATTTGAAAGGACCATTTACAATATTTCTCATGTTGTCTTCCTGAAGAATCAAACAGAGCATCTCTCAAAGTCCTTCCTATGTCCACGCCACTGGTTCTTTACGAGCCTGCCCTGGAACTAGAAACTGTACCTCGTTGAAATGCCAAACCCAGGAGGATGCAGCACAGCTACTCCTAGAAAGTTAAGGTCAAGATGGATCCAGGATTAAGTGGAGAAATAGGTCAGTCTGAAAAGGCCAGAAGTGACAACTAGAAAAACGGCCCTTCATCTATCTCCCCGTCCCACTGCCCCTGCCTGCTGCTCACGCTGCTCCCTTGGAGCTCAAATTCTGATGTAAGGGGCTGATGCAGGGTTTTAAGAAGGTCCCATATGGAGAAAAACTTTGCCCCAAGCAAAATACTTGCATTTCTCACCACTTACCCTAAATGGGTCCTTTCTGGAGCTCACACATGTTTTAAGAGTCTCAGAAAAGAGCCAGGAGTATGGGGACAAAAACAGAGAATAGAAAGAAAGGGCAACAGAGGTCACTCTGGAAATGTTTCCTAAAAGCAGCCATAGTGCCAGACATTTCTGTTTGCTTTTCCCCTGTACCATTTTAACCCCCATCATTTTTAAGCTAAATTATCTTCAGACATTAAAAATACCATTTTAGGGAAGCATTTATTTGAAATAAGAAATATATAGTACTAGATTTAGCATTTGAGGGAAGGGTTAAATAAAATTATGCAAATAATGAATTTATATTTTTTAGCAGTTTATTGCAAAGATCAATACAGCATCATTGAAAGAGTGTTTCCACAGCTTCTATTGTTCTTAACTTGTTTCTGATTTTTTGCCTTTCCCAAATTTAAAATAAGTTTCTTACCTGACATTGTTTTCTGTTATCATCCATAAACTTTGAGAGGTGCTATTAAAATTGAGTGGTTACGAGAACTATTTAATTTGGAAATGTGTATTACTCTAAGATACTATGAGATTTATTCTCATATATAGGGATCAGGAAAACAAAGGAAAGAAATCCAATTATTTAAAACAGTAATCCCTTAACACTGGGATTTTGTTTTAATTATAAAAAGTGTCTTATTAAAAACAAGACAAAGCCTTGTCCTTTAAGGGAGAAACCCTATGTTTCTCTAGGAAACATGCATGCAAGATTTCCTAAAGAACATTTCAACAAACTAATTTTGTGATTCTTCGTGACGTAACTGACTTCTTAAAAAGAGCATCAAGTAAACAACGATGGGCCCACCTGTTCACAACATATGAGACACCGTGCAAAGTTCACAGAAGTGTACTTGTTCTATTCCCTACCTTCACTCCACACTGGAAGTACAGACAAAAGTCCCTGTATTAAAAACTAATAACAAAAATTCAGGAAGTAGTAAGTATTAAAATGAAAACTGCTCAATTGTTTATACTTCAAATGTGACTCCAGATATACCCAATACCCGAACATCTTTGTTTTATGAATGTCCTCCCCCACGCCTATGGTTCCCCCAGGGCTGTGGACACACAGGGCAGGGGGAACGGAGGGGCGGGAAGCTATGACTGAATGTGAATGGTCTGCTCTAGGGGAGGTGAGGAAAGTCACCGGGGCCTTTCCCTAGTTGGTCTTACTCATCATCATACACAGAGGGAGAAACTAAAACACAACTGGGGGGAAATTACATTCCCCTTTGGGTCCAGCAACCAGCCCACTTAAATGATTGAATGTTGGGCCCAGGAGACTAAGGGAAATCCCTCTTCCTTAAGGGACATAGTGAGCCCTGGCGCTCCTATTTCAGGCCTAAAAGAAAGCCACTTAGGCATTCGACACAGCCCAGCTTAGGTTTTATTACTAAAAATAAAGCTTTTCAGTAATCCTGTCACCCCTCACAGAACTGAATTTTGGCGTGGAAGGCACATAGACCTCACTGAGGCAGGCCAAAGCTGGACCACAGCAGATCCAGCACCCTGAGTACCTGGCAAGGGCCTCGGCTCAGCTTCAGCCAAGTGATGACGAGCGGGAGACAGAAGGTTGTCCTAATGACATAAGTCCCCCAAGGGACAGAGGGAGACTAAGAGAAACATGAGCAACTGAATTTCTGTGAAGAGCACAGAGATGTAAATGATGACACGCTTAGAGTCTGAAGGAGCCCAACAGCTGATGCCTGCAAAGCAGATGAGTGGAACCTAGAAGATGTTCTAGCCATTATCTTAAAACAACACAGCTATATACTGTGACTAAGCTTGTATGTATATTTACTTTATTGCATTGAGATTTGGTATCATGTGTACACAATAAAAATTTTATGATAGTGTCCTGTAGTAAAATAGAGGGAATTGGAAAGAATCTACTTACACATTTTCTGCTGGAAAACATGGACAAGTATTACTAGTCAAAGGAAGTTCTGTTTGTTTTTCATTTTGTTGATGTTTCAGGTTTAAGTGTCATAAATATATAGTCATATTGCTTCCTCTGAATAATAAATAGCTACCTGTCCCTGTAAAAATGATTAGAGAAAACAAAGAGGAAAGCAGAAAAAATACCAGACAATGAAAATCTGTGATCACTGCTTCTTAGGCAAGGTCACACTAAATCAAGTAACAGGGGTTCCCACCTATAATACAGTCAATGGCCTGTGTTCTCTAGAAGCTTTCCAGTCTCCTCCAGCCAAGATCTGACAACTTCATAGAAACTTCACCTCCTTTTCCTTTGTCTGCCTTTACATACCCACCGAAGACATTGATAATACACCACCAACTATTGCTATACACTTTTGTAAAATTAAAAGAGTAAGTACAGAACCATTAGAAAGCAATTTTGGACTTAACATTTTGGATCCTAAAGGATCCATCAAAAGAGCACTTTTCCATTTTAAAGCATCAATGACTAAAAAATTAAAGTCACAATCATGAAAGATATTTTTACAATAATGTGCACAGGTGGCTTTAATTTTTGAGTCCTGCCATTGGGCAGACTCAAATGGTTAATTAATATCAATAGCATGAATACCAGAAAGTGAGCCTACTCTAATGAAATACTGTATATTCACATTAAAAACCTGACTGGCAGGTCAAATTCTGAAAAAGAAACAGTAGATACCACCACAAAACTAGCAGATGTTTCTTGGGGTCATTTGTACAAAAACATAAGCATATGTTAAAGAAATCTGACACTATCATGGAATCAGTTGGTGCCTAAAATAATAGCAGCTCCTTATGGCTATACGGTAATATCCGTATCAAATGCACAGCACATTATGTTGCAACAGTATGTGCAGACAAAAGAGCATCAGTGGCAGCAACAACGACCAGTGCTTTTATTACGGTGAAAAAATAAAACTAGACGATTCTATACAGGGCATAATATTGTTTAACGGTAAATTGAACATGAGAGCATGCTGAATTTTCAGAGTTTGTGTTTAACTGATTTTATTGAGACTTCTATAAAGGCAGAATACTAACTAATGAGAATACTAAAGTGTTTATAGAGGCCTTTAAGATGGGCTTTCTGGTTTCTTCAGTCTACACAAGAATGATGGTGAAGATAATTGCTATTTTCAAAGTTAATAATAATACTTGGTTAGTTTAGTGTATGATTTAGGATTCTTTGCTTCCACTGGGTGTCTTATACTTAGCAGTCAAGCAGTTGGTAATGACTGAATCATTATTTTAACGTAAAGTGGCTCATAATTTAGTATGTGTATTATCAGCTTTAACCTCAGAAGTCTGAGATCTTCTACAATATTTCTTTGTAACTAGTCATATCACCCCAAAGTATACAATATACATGATGGATGCTAATTGCTAATTAAATGTTATTGACTGAAGGTCTTTGAAAAATCAAAGCCAAAACGCATTCACAGCTTTCCAACCTAATTGTTGGGACTTAAATTATGTCCTAGGAGAGTTAAATTTGAAAGACCACTTCGAATTTCAAGACACAATTTTTAATGCAGAATAATTGGATGCAAGATGAGTCTGGCATGCACCTAACACAGAGTTCAAGCACAAAGAAGATTTGAGTGAAATTAGGTTCATCCATAAAATGTTTCCATGGCACAAAGCCCAATAACAGAGTAGCATAACTAAAACATTCCAACAACCTGGAAAGTGATGGACGTGTCTTTCATTCAGAAGCTAGGTATGAACACATTTTTCCCCAAATGTGAAAAAAGTTAATTCTAAGAAATAAAAATACAACTTTTAGAGAAATAAGAATTTCTACTTTTAAAATAAGAACTTATTATAAATCAAATTACATGACAAAAACATGCATCCATGATGTTTAGTTTACTTTAGGTGTTTACATTCACCAAGATTTTCACCTTAACTTCTCATTTGTATAATGAAAACCACAACAAAATGTACACCATCTTCCCTTTACACTTCTAATATATGGAAGCATACCTAAAATATAAGGAAACTAATACATCCTAACAGCCGCTCAAGTTTAGTGATCTTATTCTTTCTGCACAGATGGGCAGTAGAAAGTACTTGAACTATGTGAGCAAAGTACTTGATAATGTTTTCTGAAAATATCTTTAAACTTTTTCTAAAGTGGCCTCAACCTGCTAGGAAACAAGACATGGAAGGAGAGAGTCAGAGGCTCCTGGAAAACACAGATACTAAGCCTGGTGGGGTTCAAATTTCAGTCCTTCAGGAGGGGTTTCTGCAGCTTATGTCTTCTTCAAGCTCTCAATTTCCCTTCTGTTTGGACATTTTGCTAGTCATTGGCACATTTGATGCTTTGTAGAATACATTTCAAGTAAAATGCTTCACATTTTGCAGAGCTGAGAATTTTAGCAGTGTCCACTATCCATTTCCTTGTCCAAGCTAAAATCTCAGCATCGCCTTTCTTTCCTTTCCTTCGAGCCCCACATTCTCCAAATTCTTGGACAGTATTCCTTCGTCTAACCTCACCATTCTATTCTCCCTGCTACATACACACTGCCTCCTTGATCTTTGATGTACCAGTCACTGAAAGGGGCTACTCAATGTGGAGACTATTTATAATCCATCCAGACCCCAAGGTTGCCTTTCTAAAACCCAAACTTACTTCAGAAAACAAAACCTTGATTTCTCAGGACACTTGACCTTTGGCACCCCACACTCAACCCTCAGGTTAAGACACCAACTTCCTAGGATGATATTCAAGGCCTCATAGAAACTATTAATGTATCAGAAAGCACTGTCATCTCCCCCCATTAACATACGCTCACCTGACAGACTGGGGTCTTGTCTTCCAAATAGGTCCAAGCATTCTCTCCTGAGATTTCTTTTTTCTAAAGTACTATCTTCCTAGATTGGTTTCCTCACTCCTTTGTGTTGCCTAGCCAATCATTCTTCAAGACCCACATGCATTTAAGAAAGTGGGTACAGGTAGGGTATGTGAACATTTTTGCTTACATATTAAAAATAAAAGAATAAACCAGAAACTTGAAGAAACAAGCTGACTCATAAAAGGAAGAAAGGAAAATGGTAGAAGGGACACAGATAAAAGTTATACTTCTCAGAATACAGCTTGTTTATAGTAAATTTGACTTTGGAACCATATAAACATGCTACAGAGTTACAGAACAAAATTAAATTTAAAAAAATGCCCCAAAATCAAAACCAAAATGAAATAAATAATTCTGCATATTGAATTGGGGGTATAATACCACAAATAAGAATGATTCCAAGTATCTTTAATTAAAACAGTACTTGACCACACATAGCATATACTTAAAGTAATATGTACTCTAAAAGCAAAGCCAAAAAATTATAGGATGATCTTAAATGGCTTTCAGTACTTGTATTGTTGACGGTAGCAGTGGTATTGTTATTGTGTGATAAACATGAAAATAAGTAATGATATTGTTGCAGTGAGAGATTTTTAAGGTTAGAAGAAAGGAGATGAAATAAGAAAACCTTTTAGTCTTGAACCTAAAAATGGAAGTATTAGCATAATTCCACCATATATTTTCTGTTTAGGAAAGAAAAATACAGACTTCCCGGCTCTGTTTTCTACAAAAACATAGGAAACAAGACCATATAAAGGGAAGTACTAGCAATGAGCACACATGGTACTCAGATTGTGGTCTCTAAACACCATTACCCAGTAAGAGGATCTAGGCTTCTTTGATGATAGTGTTAATGCCATGTCTGAGGCATGAAATGTTTACGATGAACCTGGAAAATCTTACCATTCCAAAAAGCAAGAAAGCTAACAGAGATGGCTGAGGGAATGTCAAAAGGACTCAAGTCAACTTGAAGGGATTCCCATTGGTCCAAAAATATAGAATTGGGATGAGAACTAGTAATAGTCATTGCTATGAATTGAAATACATTTAATATGTTTAAATACCTAAATTCACAATGACAATAACAAAAGTCATTGGTTACTGTGACTGCTGTGGTCTTCTTTTAAGGAAGAACTTGTCTCCTGCTGTTGGTACCATTAGGATCCACCTCAACTTCAGAGCTGAGGTCACACTCTTCCCAGGCATCCCATAGCCCATGATGGAACACTGCTGAGATATGGCCAATCCTGTCCAAGCCAAGATTCCTAAGGGGCAGTCTTATCTCTCAAGCTCTCAGCTTAAATAAGTAAAGACTTTATCAGACATTCATCATGGGCTGAGGTTCTCCCCTCTCCCCTTTACAGGTGTCAGATTGGCATCACAGTCTCAAGGTTATCCCTCCAAATCTGCTTCCTCCCCCTTTTATCTTTCACAGACATTTGTCCCCATATGCCCGTATTCCTATGGGAAACTACAGGCCAGACAACGCAGTTTGTTCAGAAAACGAATTACAAGGAAAAGAGGAAGAAGAATCTGTGGATTAGAAAATAAAAAAGACACAGCAACCAACTGCAATATGGACCTTATTTAAATGTTGATTCATATAAAAAGAAAAAGATAAATAATCGGAGGAATACAAACACTGGACAATCAGGGAAATACGAACACTGGATAAAAAGAAGATTATTTTAAATCAGAATAATGGGGGAGGGGAGGTTGGGGACTGGGAGAAAGAGTTGAAAGAATTAAGAAGTACAAATTGGCAATTACAAAACAGTCATGAGGATGTAAAGTACAACACAGGGAATATAGTCAATAAATTTGCAATAACTATGTATGGTGCCCGTGGGCACTGAAATATTGGTGGAACACTTTGTGAAGTATATGTGTGTCTAACCGCTATGCTATACACCTGAAACGAACACAAAATAATAATGAAAGTAAATTGTAATTGAAAAATACAAATGCCAAAAAATGAACTAGTGGTATTGTGATTATATTGCATATTATATGTTTAAAAATTCTTGCCTCCTAGAGATACATGCTGAGATGTTTATAGATGCAATTATACAATGTCTAAGAATTACTTCAAACTATTCCAGAGAAAGAAGGGAACTGGGTAGGAACAAAACTGGCCTTGAAAACTACTTAAATTCAATAATGTATAACAATAGAGCCCCACCCCTCATTGGGTTGAACATGGAGGCTTATTATGTTATTCTTTCTACATTTGGGTATGCTTGACATTTTCCATCACAAAGATTGGGTTTAAAAAAAACTCTTAAAAAATTCCATTTCTCTATCCTATTTTGATCATTTATTCATAAATTTAAAATGCCTAGAGAAATGGAATGTGCTCTCTGTGGTATAACTGACTAAAGGGCCTGAAAGAGGTCAGATGATATTATTGCTTATAGGTTGTTTTTTTAATGTACCAAGGTCTGTCTGGAAAAAGTCCAATCATTATTAATATAACAAGAATGGTCTGCACAACATTGACATAGCCTGGCAGCCAAGGAGAGTGGACTGGAATGTGTAATTGTGAGCAATGATGACTTGACTGTACTAGTCAGTGGGAGTGGTAGACACCGCTGAGAGAGGTAGACACCGTTGAGACAGCACGTGTACTGTGTGGCCATCACATTCAAAATGACTGAGTGAGTAGAGCAACAAACCTAAACACATATGTACAGGTTTGGACCATGATGCTACTCTATCACTAACTCAGGCAATAGACAGACTCCTGAAGACATTAGGGGGAATTCTTCCCTGCTTGACTGAGGAAGCAGCATAACCTAATGGGAACAGTGTGGCTCTGAATCCCAGCAACTCCATTACTAGCATGACCTTGGGCAAGTCATTAACAGCTCTGGGCCCTGGGGATAAAAATCCTATCTAGACTACAGAGTCTTGTTGGGAAGATACTTAGCACAGAAGCTGGCAGAGTAAACATTGGTAAATGTTCACTATTTTCAGTCAAACACTGGCCACTGTTGTATATATAGCAGCCATGGTAATTTCCAGAACACTGTATCTGATGAAAATCTTGGAATGTACATAGGAATTCCCTGGTGCCAGCTGCTATGTTATTTTAGATTTATCTTCAGACTTACCATAAGTCCATAGACGATGCCAATTTTTTTTTTGGTATGCATACCTGCCTGCTCACTTACCTGTCCACCTTGCCTTTGGATTCAGTCATCCATTGCACTAAGGAAGGGTTCTCAGCCTCTGGTTTGCACACAAAAAAGTTAGTGTAAGATTTCATTTCCTTTGAACAGCATTTCCTTCCCTCCTTTTCCTTTTACCTCCCTTCATTCTGTACTGATTTTTGAAAAAAATACAAAAGACTATAAAGACCCATGGCTACCGAGAGTTTCTTTTCTTTGCTCACACCACACAAACAAACACACACATACATGATCAAAACTCACTAGTTCAGCAAACACCACCTCCATCATAGGCACAGTACTTCTAAAACTTGGGCAAGGATAGTCATATGGAAGAACTTAGGCCCATGTCGAGGACTTAGATGATGTTTGTAGATTTGTCAATATTTGAAATGTAATCTAATAACCTACTCAAGTAATAGGCTAGATGGGATAAGCAATAAGGTTCAGAATAAGTATTTTAGTACTGAGATCATAATGAATTATATATACTATATCCCTGGCTCTTTAAACGAGAATGGTCCACTTTCCCAAATTACAGATAGCACAAAAATGCCCAGTCTAGAAATAGCATCCACCTGTGTACCCAGTCAATCTGTAGATCCCTATATCTACTGCCCTGGCTCTTTAATTCTTCAGTATCATCATGATTAGACTTCTGCAATTTACTTAAGGTCGCCCTGCTGTGAAGAATCCTGACTGGACCAACTTTTCTGTTTGTTGACATGGATCCAGCCCATCTGACTCCCGGTATGCACACCCCTATAGCCCTGGCTTCAATGCAAGTACTGCTCCCTTCTCCCGGGAGGGTATTTCTGTGCCAGTTCCAGCCCCAAAGGCACCCACCCACATGGGGGAGGTATGAGATGAAAAGGAAAACAAAAAGTAGTGTACATCAGTTTTAAAAAGTACTGTATTTGTCTTCAAACGGTGCCACGTGGCTGCAGCACGTTCAAGAACAACATCAGCATGCAGACTTCCACGGGGTCAGGGTACAGAGGCCAGGACAGCGATCATTTGGAATACACTAATCCTACAGTAAGAAACATTAAGTTTGCCAAATTTTGGTTTATATAGTAAATCACAATGACCATGAGGAATAATATGATGACTTTTAACAACTTTACTATCACAATCATGATAACCAAGAAAACATTTTTTGTATTTGCAAAATATGTTAAAGGGTTTTGCTGCTCTGGCATCTCTGGACTCAAGTTTCTTTACCTTTAAATCAGCAGTTCAGATGGTATGGGCAGATCAGTTCCACACTGAGATTAATTATTTGAAAACTGTACCTTTATATAGAATAGAGATTAAAATTTCTTTATAATCTTTTAAAATAAAGATTAAATTCCCTGGAAATCAAGGGAATAAACATTTTCAACTCTCCATGCGTTAAATCTCTAGTCACTGCCAGCTGCATGTGGCTACTGAACTTAAATTGAAATTAAATAAAATTGAAAATTCAGTTCCTCAGTCAGACGAGCTACATTTTAGGTGCTCAACAGCCACAGGTTACTGGTGGCAATGGTACCGAACATGCAGACACAGAGCATTCCACCATTGAAGAGGGTTTACCTGAACAGCTGTGCCTTAGAGATGCACTGCGCATTTGTTTTTCTACATGCGCCGATTTATTTTCATAAAAAGCGAATATTTATAAAAAGGAGCTCTACACAATATTTATGTACAGGTTAACAAGCCCATCAAAGCATTTAAAAACTTCATATGTGAAACAAGCAGTTATTTGGTAAGCTTGATTTTTCAGAACCATCTTTTTCAAATTCCTTCATATTAGACAGCTTAGAAGCATACTAGCAATTTTTTAAGTATTTTCATTTTCATATGTAGAATGATGAATCAAAGCATCACGTTTTGTTGAGTAATTAGTCCTTCAATAATTCACGTGAGTACTAGGTCACTTTGGGGTCTCACCCCTGCATCCATTATTTGTGGCCACACGGGCCGCTGACAGATGTCTCACTTCGCATGGACACAACAGAAGCCCGGGATCTGTTTCACGTACATCTGTTCCCCAACGGCTTAGGCAGATTAATACTTAAGAATGCACCCAGCTCTGCTAAGTCCCACATAATCACTAACTCTTATTTTTTTAAATTGATTGTTTTTTTCTCATTTTCACATTTTTCCACATGACCTTTCACATTGCTAAGTTTCCAGCAAATAAATGTTTATATAAACTTAAAGCACAAGAAAATCATTTTAGCTCTCGTATAAAAGAAACACTTTCAAGACCTTATTTTGAAGCTTGGCTTTCTCAGATTTTTTAGTTACTGCTCTAATTCAGCTGAGCTCAGAGTTGTGGTAGGAATATCCTTTTGAGAAAACATAACATGAAATTGTATAATCTGAGGTAGTAAGTCAATGAAAAATAGAGACTTATAAACCATAGTTAAGATTTGAAATCCTCATTTTGTTTTTAAAAATATCTGAAACATTATATTCTAATACTAAGCAAACATATTATAAAATCCTTACTCTGAAATTTGATTAGAGGGTACAGGAAATGAAATTTGATTAGAGGGTTCAGAAAAAAGGATAAGCTAGTCCCTTTGTCCATTATGAAAAAACCTGCTCCTGTCTAGCCCTGACCAACAATTTTGTATAGTGGTTTTCCTCCTTTGCAAAGACAGGACCTGTGCTAGGGTGATGGCTCACCTCTCACCACCGTGCCCTGAAGCTGGGGAAGCGGAGCAAGGGGCTTGGCCCATATTTCTCATGTGGTTCTTCTAATTAGAAATTCATTAGTATTGCGAAGCTTCTGCTGCAAAATGCAACACTCCATACACACCAGTCAGTTGACCCCATTGATCATCCAAACCTTATTCACATTTATTTAATTTATTAAGGTATCCTAACACTTAAAGTCTATAAAAACAGAAATTTTCTTTAAAATGCAACTTCAGAGTTGATGCTTCTTAGAGACCACAGAATACAAATCCCTCATTTTACTGGTAAGAAAAAAACTAGCTCAGAGGGGTTAAATGACTGCCCAGGAGACAAGACATCAGGTCCTTTGGTACCCACTCCTGAAACCTTTGCTGCACCACAGACAGCTGGAGTAGGAAGCCTATAAAAGACCCTATAGTGACTGTCATACTCCAAGGTGTTTTTCATTAGTAAATGACAAAGATGGTGGAAGGAAGGGGTAGAGAGGGAGAGAGGGAGAGAAGCAAGGAAGAGAAGGGGGAAGAGGGAAGAGAAGGGGGAGGAGGGAGAAGAAGGGGGAAGAGGGAGGAGAAGGGGAAGGGGAAGGAAGAAGAGAAGGGGAAAGGGGGACGAGAAGGGGGAAGAGGGAGGGGAAGGAGGAGGAGAAGGGGAAGAAAGAAGGAAGGAAGGAAGGGAGGGTGGGTTGTGGGCATTTGGCATTCCTTCACAGAGATCCCTAAATTGATCATTCTTAAATGTACAAAAATATGAGCTTAATATAGTCTAATCCTACCCATTACTAACTCTTTCATCAATAACTTTTCCCTTATAGGAAACAGATAAAAACATTATAAGCCAATCATACAGTACAATAAGAAGCTCCTGCTTCAGGGATGCACAAAAATGCTTGTACTTTTCTATTTCAGTGTAATATTTCAAATAGAAGCTCACCACTTGATAAAAAACATGTTCTTAGAAGTTCATCCTTGATTGAGATTTAGGACAATGCCAATGGGCAATCAGTGATGCTTTGAAATTATTTAACTCTGAAAATATCTGATTCAGTAACAAGCTAAGGCCTAAATTATAAAATAGGCAAATTTTCTATGGCACCTACTCATGTTCTCTTTCAGACCTCTCTCCTCAATTTTTGACACCATACACCCAGGCCCAGGCCCTATGCTGGGGGCTGCCCACAATATGGCATTACTCTTGATCAGCTCTGCCTGGTCAGGGTCTCAAGACCCAGACTTGTCTGGCCTTTTCTCATTGGATCTCCTCAAAGAACTCACCTGATCCATCTTCCATTTCTTTAGGACATTGCTTCTTCTTAGCCCTCAGGTAGCTAGAAAGTTGGTAATTACTTTATGTTAACATGAGTAAACCTATGTATTATTCCACAAGTAAAATGGCTACAATTTAGAATTCCAGTATAGGGATCACTGACACCATTGTAGGTAATAAAGAAGATACTTTCCAAACAGATGGTGTCCTTTGCATACACAGTTTCCATTACAGTGGTAACATCCTGGGCAATCTACGCCCTGGTTGGTACTTCCTGCTCTGCAGGTGAGCAAGATGAAACCTTCTGGCCATGATGCTAACAATGAGGAAGTGAGCCAATATTAGTCAAAAATTAAAAAAAATAAAAAGAGTTCTGACGTTTTAACAAAAGGGGAGGGGATACCCTCTTCCAAAAGATGCCACATATAAGTAGTAGTATAGTAATCAGAACAGTGCAATAGGCAAAACTAAAGTTCATGAGACCAGCTACCAAATTCCTTCACTCGACATACATTGTTTTATGTGTAAGACACTCTTCAAGGCGCTGATGGTAAACAAAACAGATGTTCCGAACATCTTACCTTTTCCCCACCTCAATCCAGTCTATACCCTGCTCTGTGCCTGCAATAGGTGGTCCCTTGCACTCTGGCTTTGGATTATGGTGAGGACCAGAAGAAGAGAAAGCGTGGATACTGAGTCCCTGACTCCCTCCCTGTGGAACTGGTTGGGGAAATCAGCCAAGTTAAAGCAAAGGCTGTAGACCCTGGTGAGTGGCCTGCCCTACACAGTCTCTCTGAATCCAGGCTCAGCCAACTCTTCCCCTTCTGGATCTAAGAATGGAATGGCCCATTCCTCTACTTCTAGTCCCAAGAGTACTTCACTATCCCTACATCTTACTTACACCTTTATAAATACTGCTTTTTAAAAACTCTCAAA
Source organism: Trachops cirrhosus (assembly GCA_028533065.1). NCBI lineage: Eukaryota > Metazoa > Chordata > Mammalia > Chiroptera > Phyllostomidae > Trachops > Trachops cirrhosus. Next base: position 38,866,692 of record CM052541.1, on the reverse strand, counting down.
AAGTTGTCCTACTATGAATGTGCCATTTACTAGTAGGACCCTCAAAACTGGGGTGGTGGTGAGGAAGACAGACAATAAATATTATATGATGTATTAGACAATACATGCCATGCAGGAATATAAGAGTGATAGGAACCAGAAAAAGTGCAGGAGGAAGGAATTTTAAACAAGAATTTTAAGACAATAAAAACCTTACTGAGAAGATGAAATTTGAGTACAGGCTCAAGGGAGGCAACAAAGTGGGTCAAGTAGAAGTTTGTAATGGCTGGAGCTGCAGTGGTGATTGGCTGGACAGCAAAGGAAGACAGCAAATAGAATAGGATTGGTGGTTGACTAGAAGGAGTGAGAGACAGTGAGTCTGAACTTACCTTCAGAATCCTGGCTAAGATAACCTTCTGAATAGCTTTCTGAATGCCCCTTCTCATAAATAGTTAGCATGTTTACTAATTATAAATACAATCCTATAGCCATCCAATATAAACTTCAGGGAGTCCTACTCATTGTACCATAGCTTATACACACCTCATAAGCAAAGTTAAATATTCTGACAACTGGCTAATTAGTGAGTTCCAAAACTACAGTAGGTAAGATAAGACCAGATGTTATTTCTGAGGAGAAGGAAAAGTTGCTTTTCTTGTAGATATATTAAATTTGTGGGACTCCCAAACTGATTTATACAGGAAATATTTGAGGTCAGGACTAAAGACAGGCTGAATATTGATAGTGTACACAGAAAATCCTATAGACCCCACCAAAAAAAATACTTGATCTAATAAATGAATTTGGCAAAACAGTAGGGTATAAAGTCATTTCAGAAAACAAAGGCATTTTTGTATACCAACAATGAAATATCAGAAATAGTAATCAGGGAAAAAAATCCCATTTGATATAACAACAAGAAAAATAAAGTACCTAGGAATAAACCTAACCAAGGAGGTAAAAGACCTATACTCAGAAAACTATACAAGAGTGAAGAAAGAAATTAAGGAAGACACAAACAAATGGAAGCATGTACCATGCTCATGGATTGGAAGAATTAACATCATCAAAATGGCCCTACTACTCAAAGCAATTTACAGATTCAATGCAATCCCTATTGAAGTACCAATGACATATTTCACAGATACAGAACAAACATTTCAGAAATTTATATGGAACTATAAACAACCCCAAATAGCTGCAGCAATTTCAAGAAAGAAAAAGCAGGAGGGATCACAATATCAAACTGTATTACAAGGCCAATGTAATCAAAAAAAGCCTGGTACTGGCATAAAAACAGACACATAGACCAATGGAACAGAACAGAGACCCCAGAAATAAACCCAAGTCTCTATGGTCAATTAATATTTGACAAAAGGGGAAGAAGCATAAAATGAAGTAAAAATAGTCTCTTCAACAAATGATGTTGAGAGAGCTGGACAGCTACATGCAAAAAAAAAAATGAAACTCGAGCACCAACTTACACCATACACAGAAATAAATTCAAGGTGGATAAAAGATTTAAATATAAGTCATGACACCATAAAAGTCCTAGAGGAAAACATCAGCAGGAAAATCTCAGACATTCCACGCAGCAACATCTTCACTGATATGTCCTCTAAAGCAAAGGACGTAAAGGAAAGAATAAACAAATGGGACCTCATTAAATTAAAAAGCTTCTGCATGGCTAAAGAAAACAGTATTAAAATAAAAATAGAACCAACTGTATGGGAAAACATATTTGCTAATGATACTTTAGACAAGGGTTTAATATTCAAAATATATAGAGAACTTATACAACTCCACTCTAAGAAGACAAGCAACTCAATTAAAAAATAGGCAAAGGACTTGAATAGACACTTCTCCAAGGAGGACATATAGAGGATCCAGAGACATATGAAAAGATGCTCAGCATCACTAACCTCAGAGAGATGCAAATTAAAACCACAATGAGATGCCACTCCACACTGGTCACAAC
>CM052541.1:38780623-38864235 GCA_028533065.1 Trachops cirrhosus | reverse complement strand
GGAGGGAGGTAAGATTGGCTGGGGTTGGGGGGAGTGATGGGGGGAAAGTGCAGACAACTATAATTTAACAATAAAGTAATTTTAAAAAAGTGATTTGTATAAAAAATAAAAATAAAATAATTTAAAAATAAAAAAGAATAAACTCTGTTTCACATAATCAAAAAAAAGAGAGAGAGAGGTTTAATGTTAAGCCTGAGGGTAGATGAGAAAACTGGATAGTATAACTCAGAGAGTACATATAAGTGACAACAGTTAGCAAGAGCAGACTTCTTAGGAACACCAAAATTAGACAGGCAAACAGAAAGAAGTCCCAATGGGAGACTGCTAAACTATGTTCTGGTGGTGTCACAGAAACCAACGCAGCAAAGTCAAAGTCAAGTGAAGGAGAAATCCAAAAAGGTAATAAGGAGCTGAAATTGGTCCATTTGACTGGCAATTGGAAGGCGACTGCTAACCTTTGCCCAAGTAGTTTTAGCAGAGAGAAAAACAAAGCCAGGTCTCCGATGGCTGAGGACTAATTTAGAAGTGAACTGATAGAGGCAGTGAGAGTAAACTGATTTTGCTAGGAGCAAATCCAAGAAACTGAGGAAAGAGGCAGAGTAGCGGCCAGAAAGAGAATCTTCCAGGACCAAGGCAGGGGGTGGTTAGGATAGGAGAGTCCTGACCACGTCACTGTGCTTAAGTGAAAGCTAGCAGAATGAGGGCTAAAATCCTAAGAAAGGGGGCAGAAGAGATGACCCCGATTTCTAGATGAGGCTGAAGAAATGGGATGGGTTGGTTATGAAGAGAGGTGGCAAACATCTACGGTGTGGCTGCAGGTGGGGGCGAAGGACACAGAGTGAAGACAAAAGTCACTGAAATAGGTCTAGAAAGTCTGAAGCATAAATGTAATTGTGATATGAGCATCTCCAATGGCAGAACTTTGAATAATGAGAGACACTGTGAATTAGATCACACAGGTTTAAACAAATATAACAACATAGATGGGGAAATATCATCTTTATTCTTTCTACTAAATAAAACCCGAATTCTTTACCTTTGTCTTCAGGCCTCTTCCCATTCTGGCCTCTGCTTTCCTGTTAAACATTCTCCTCCTGCTACCCTGTCACGTTTTAGCAGTCACTGTTCCCCGAAAATGGCCTTCCATTTGCTGGTTTCATCTACTTCTCTCAACCTAGAATTTTTCTTCCACTCCCATCACACCTGGTTGAACAGTGCCCCCTCCCCCAAATTTAGGTCTACCTGGAACCTCAGAATGTGACCTTATCTGTAAATAGGGTTCTGCAGCTATGATTAAGTTAAGGATCTCAAGATGAGATCATCCTGGATTTTGAGTGGATCCTAAATCTAATGCCTTTGCCCTTATATCCAGAGAGGACACAGAAAGAAGAGCAGGCCACAGGAAGTCAAAGACAGAGGTTGGAGACACACCACCACATGTCGAGGAATGCCAAGAACCACCAGACACTGAAAGAGGCAAGAAAGAATGCTCTCCCAGAGCCTGCACAGGGAGTGTGGCCTGACAGACCCCTTGATTTCTGAATTCTGGTCTCCAGAACTATGAGACAATACATTTCTGGTGTTTTAGGTTGACAGGTTTTCAGTTCTTTGTTAGCACATCCCTAAAAACTAATATAACTCCTTAACCCCTTATAAAATACTCTTTACCATTCAACTCAAGCTCCTTTTGGAAATGAAGACTTAAGTAAGCAAGATTAATCCCCCATGAAAAAACTCCTGCCAAGAATAGCTCTCCCTCCTCTGAAGACACAGAAATCCTTAAAGGAAGAGCTCACATCCTACTGATCTTTACATCACTGCACAAAGCACACACAGGTGCTTCATGTTTGATGAATGACAGTTTGGTGACATACCATCTTACATCATAGCTTACAGTCCTGTCTTTCCAAAAAGGTAAAATCCCCTTGAAGACAAAGACCAGGTCATCATTTTGCATTTTTATAGCATTTAACGAAGTGTTCTGCACTAAGTTAGCACAAAAATATTTAAGTTAAAGGGAATATTTAAGGGAATAAGTGCTATCGATCTACTATACTAAATTGAAGACATTTCCTCCACACACACACAAAAAAAAGAATGAAAAAAAAAAGCACTGGTGCATTTGTGCCTCACATCCTGACTTGCAGGCGGTCCTAACACTCCTGCCTTCTATGGAGACCAGTACCACAACCATTATTCCGAGTTTCCAAGTCACCATGGAACCCAGTAAAGAGAACTACGATAACCCTCACTTGCCCTGCCAACAAGACCATCAAGCAGTCACTATTTTGGCAGTGGCAGCCTTCATAATATACATTAATGTCTTTGCTCATTGCTCAAGATGGAATATTAGGGTAAGACCACAAAGTATTTTATCTCATCAGTAAAAACAAGGCTGGGAGAAAATATTTGCAAAAAAAATGCATCTGACAAAGGACTGTTAGCCAAAATGTGGGAAAAAAGAACAACTTAAAATTCAGTAATAAGAGAACAACCTGATTGAAAATGGGCCAAAGATCTTAACAGACGTGTCACAAAGAAGATACAAAGAAAGCAAATAAGCTTATGAAAAGGTGCTTCACATCATATGGCATCGAGGGAATACAAATTAAAATCAGATACCACTACACACCTACTTAAACAGCCAGAATCCAGAATGCCACAAATGCCAAATTCTGGCAAGAATGTGGAACAACTCATTCAATGCTGGTGGGGATGCAAAATGGTATAGCAACTTTGGAAGATAGTTTAGTCACTTTTTACAAAACCAAACATACTTTTACCATACAATCCAGCAATTGTACTCCTTGGTATACACTCAAAAACCAGCACATAGATGTTTACAGAAGCTTCATTCATAATTGCCAAAAGTTAAAAACAGACAAGATGTCCTTCAGTAGGTGAATGAAGTCAGTAAACAGTGTCCCATCCAGACAACAGACTATATTATTCAGCAATAAAACGATGTGAGCTGTCAAGCCATGAAAAGACATGCAGGAACCTTACATACGTATTACTAAGTAAAACAAGCTCATCTGAAAAGGTGACATACTGTATGATTCCAACTACATGAAATTCTGGAAAAGGCAAAACTGTAAGGCAGTAAAAAGGTCAGTGGTCAGCATGGCTTGCAAAGGGAGGAATGAATAGACAACACACAGAGGACTTTTAGTAGCGATGAAACTACTCTATCTGATACCATAATAGCGGATACATGTTGTGCTGGTTAATTTATGTGAACTTGACAAGGCTAAGGGATGCCAGGGTAACTTGTAACACATTGTTTCTGGGTGTGTTAGCATTTGACCCAATAGACTCAGTGGAGAAGATCCACCCTCACCAACACTGGCAGCCATCATTCAATCTGTTGAGGGCTAAACAGAACAAAAAGGCAGAAGAAGGTCAAATTCTCGCTCTCTTTTAGAGCTGGGACCTCCACCTTCCGCCCTCAGAGGAAAAGCTCCTGAGGCTTACTTTAGCGCCTCCCAACCCCCATTTCTCAGGACTTCAGCCTCAGACTAGAAGTCAGCTAGGCTGGTTTTCAGGCCTTCAAAAATAGTCTGAATTATACCATCAGCCCCTTCCCAGTTCTCCAGCTTACAGATAATATACAATGCATATCTCAGCCTTCATTATCCCATAATGAATCTCATTAAATCTATCATCTATCTATCTACCTATCTATCTATCTATCATCTCTGGAGAACCTATCAGTTCTCTGGAGAATTCTAACGTACATCATTATGAATTTGCAAACACCCATCGAATATACAAACACCAAAAGTGAACTCTAATGTCTATGAACTGTGGGTGGTAATGATGTCCATGTAAATTCATCAGTTGCAACAAAGACACTGCTCTGGTGGGAAATGCTGGTAACAGGGAAAGCTGAGCTTGTGTGGAGACAGGGATCTATGGTGAGTCTCCACATTGTTGCCCAATTTTGCTATGAACCTAAAACTGCTCTAAGGCACTATGAGGTTTAAAAACTGAGTGATCTCAAGACGCCTCATATGTGTGATCTAATAATGCCCAGTGACCTCACGCTCACCCTCTTCTGGAGCAGCCAGAAATTGGCCAACTTGCAATGGACGTGGTCACCCCCCTATTCATCCTCCCAAGTACAGTAGCCTTGATGTAGTTTTTCCTTCATTTTCTGGACCAATTTCACTTGTCATTTACTACTTACATGTAAACTAACTCCACATCAGGCATTATTTCTCACGTTTAAACATATCATGTCTTAATACCTCCTTTTCTTTTCCCACTGTTACTTTACAAAGTGAAACATCTCTTGGTTTCTATAAATAGAAGTACTTACTAAGGTGCTAGGCTTCTGTACCTTTAAATTCAGGGTGTTAGTTATAAAGAAAAAGTGGTACATCTAGATTAAGGAAAAGAAAACCAAAGGGTTTTAAACCCGAATTAAACAGAATAAATACTTGCAATATTTAAGAGTTATAACTGTCAAGGTTCCTTTTTTAATGTTACCCACAGTTATGCTAATTAAGCCTATCTTTCCTCAGTCACCACTCAAAATAAAACAGCATTTACTGCTGTGGGTGCTGTAGTTCATTGGATTGAGTGCAGGCTACAAACCAAAGGGTCACTGGTTCAATTCCCTGTCAGGGCACAAGCCTGGGTTTCAAGCCAGGTCCCCAGTTGGGGGTGCGTGAGGGGCAACCAAACATTGATATTTCTTTCCCTTTCTCTTTCCCTTCCCCTCTTTCTAAAAATAAATAAAATCTTTTTAAAAACCCAGCATTTACTTTTTGCATCATTATTTGCCTTTTTGCTTACCAGCATTGCAATAGTAATTTTTATGACCTCCCATTGCATAATATTTCATTTTCTCTAAGATTTCAGCTTTGCTGTAGGGTAAATTGGCTCTTGTAGACTAACCTAAACTCTCATTGTAAACTTCTACATCCCCCAAATTCAAAGTGCCTTAAAAACTAAACAGAATAATTCTATCCATATCCCTAGATTTTAACTCAAAAGTTCAAGAAAATAATCCAACTTGGTTTTCAAAATGCTTAAATAAATTTAAATTAAGTTCAAAGGAAGTTTTTGTGGAGTGAGCAAGGCATATGCAGAAGCTGAATTCACACTCACAACCAGTACTGGGTCCCTAGCTCCTCTGCTTCATTTCGATTTTTGTACAAAAAAAAAAGTTAAAACAGTGTTGTTTTCCTATGCTGTAATGTAAATAGTACACTGTATCTTGTTTGTCGACAGGGGAAGGCCATTTTAAAATTTCATGAGTTTGTATTTAGCTACAAGAGACAGCACCACATCTGAAAGTTTTTCTCTAAATCATCTGTATACTAAAACTTGAAATATTTCTATTGTAAAATACAGCATTATAACACGTCCTAAATAACTAAGTTTTCGAGTCAATGAAAGTCAAATGTAAGTAAACAGCATGATGATGATTCTAAAGCCAACATCAAAAATCGAAAGTTTCTAGACTGATTCTGAAGCTTGATTCTAGACAATGGCAAGGGGGATGTGAAGGATGGAAAAGTTCGGAGCGACTCCAAAGCACTGTGATGAAAGTTTCAGAAGTCAGCAAAATGAGAGTTTAATTTAGAGCTCTCACGGAGGTTCTGAAAAAGTTCCGCACTTTCAGAGTACGGTCAGAAATTGACAGATTAAAACTTCATCAATTTGGCGTGAGTGGGCGGGGGAGGGGAGTAGGCGCCCTTCACGCGCTTAGAAAACACCATCCCTTTGAGGATCAATTCTTTCCTTTTTGGCGCAGAGCAGAACCTAAGCGTGACGGGGCCCAGGGAACGTACCCCCAGGCGGCAAGACCGGCAGGAGGTGGCTAGAGGCTGGAGGCCCCCGGGAGTGGGCCGGGTTGCCCCAGCTAGGAAAGAGCTCCGAGACTCTGCAGCCAGCGGAGGTGGAGCTTGGGGCGGGGAAGGGGCAAGGTCAAGCGGGGTTGCCCAGAGCTGGGCAAGGGGAGGGAGGAAGCGCTGGGAGGCGAAGGCTCCGGGACTGGCGCACTCACCGGCGGGGCGCTCAGGCAAGATGGGCCACCACCTGAGAGCCCGCTCGCTCAGCACCACGTCGAAGCTCCTCCCCCCGATCTCGAAGATGCCCCGGAGCAAAACCTGCTCAGCTGCAGCCTCCGGCTGCTGCGGAGACGTTCGGGGCGCTGCCGCCACCGCCGCCGGGGTCACCTCTTCCTCCCCTTCGCCCTCCAGAGCGCTCACTCGGCCGCCGCGTCTTCCCAGGGGCATGGCTGAACCTCGGGCTGGGCCGCAGCCAGGGGTCCAGGGAAGCCTTTGGAGGAGAAGAAAAAGCTGGAGGCACTGGCAGTCGAGACTTGAGCTGCATCCCGCGCTGCCACAGCAACCGCACGCGGGGCAGAAACCTAGGAAGGAGGCGGGGCGGGCAGGCAGGCGGGGCCGCCTAGACTGAGACCAGCATCTTAGGCGCGGGTCGCAAATCTCTGCTCCTAACTACCAAAAAAAAAAAAAAGTAAGTTGCTGTTTCCACCTAGTCCCTACTGCTAAAAGCGATTTAGCGCACTGCGTTACCCGCAGTTGAATAAACTAGCGATGCTCAAACTTTGACTAGCACACTCACCTTCCTGGGCGTCTTGTTGAAATGCAGATTCTTATTGAACAGGTCTCAGTTGAGGCCCCAAGTCACGTTATTTGTTTGAAGCTCCCAGGCGTTGCCGACGCCACTGGGCCACGGAACACACTTTAGATTACAAGGGTATAGCCTCCGTCTCTCAACTTCCTCTGCAGTGGGCTGTTCTGGAGAGCAGAGATCTGGCTTTATAACCACGCCTGCATGCCCTCAATAAGTAGCTGATCTTTATGTAGCTGATATAGAGAGAGGGTGAGCTCAATTTCCAAACGCCCTGAGAGGAAGCCAAAGATGAGTCCTTGGTTTGCATAGACACATTCTCACCTGACAGATTCAGTAGTAAAGGAAGGTGCCTCCTGCCCCAACATATCTCCTCTGCAGTCTTGTCTTTGCCTGGATCTAGCACTCCCTGGAGAGAGATTACAAGCAGCAGGACTTGTTCTCCGGAAGGCTACTGCTGTAGTATAGTGTTACCTGCAAATGGAGAGAGCCCTGGGGCTTCATCTCTCACTTTCTCCTGATAGCTGAGACGCACGAAATTAGCTGATTGTTAATTTGGAAAGGGCAGAGAGTCTGGAGGCCAGCGGCTCTCAGTCATGGCTGCATATCAGAGTTACCTGGGGGAGAGTTTTAAAATCCAAGTGCCCAGGCTACACGGGAAGACAAATCAGAATCTCTGGGGAGGGGCCCAGACTTAAGGATTTATAAAAGTTCCCCCGGCGGTTCCAGTGTTCAGCCAGAGCTGAGAAAATCTGCTCTAAGCAGTGTAGTAACTGGGAGCTGACAACATGTGGTGAAACAGGGAGAAAAAGTGACTTCTTCAGAGGAAGAGCAGAATGCAGAATAGATCAGCAGGCTTTTTGTAAGGTCAGAATAATTGTACTGAGAAAAAGTTAGGGGTCAGGGAATTAAAGAGGAAATTAGATTAATAGAATTGTAAATGTAGTCCCAGACAGGCAGCCACTCCTTACTCTGTCCTCATCCCTGGTCACACTGAAAAGTCAGACAAAAGAGCTAATGGTAGGCATGTCTATGTCTCAAGGTTCTCTGCTCAAACTTGGATTTTATGAAAACAGAGAGGGCGACTGGCGGCCTAGCCAAATCCCTTTCAGCCCTAAAACACCTGTGTACCCCTTAAGCTGGGACTCTTACTGTTTAATGCTTTGAAAACAAATACCCGAGCTTCCAGGTGAAGTGAGGAAGACCCTCAGTTTGATCTAATTGCAATGAGCTGTTTCTTGGAGCAGAAGTGCAGCTGCTGCTAAACCTCGTGCAGGCTTCAGGTGGCTCAGCTCAGCAGTCATTAGTGGGGAAGGCTGGTGCCCTGGGCAGAATGAGTTGCAGTTTTGGAGTCAGCATCTTGTCTTCACAGCTGTCAGGCAATCAACACAATCAGAGCTCACTGGCCTTTTAGAAGCTCACTGAGAGCCCTGGCAAACCCACCAAGACAGTGGCTACTTCTTAGGACCTTTGCAAGGGACAAGTTACCATTTTTTAAAAGTCAGTCAGGCCAGAAGATCAAAAATAGTGGCTTTGCATTTCTTGAGGATGAAAGTAATGTCCATACTCCATTCTTTTCCTTTGATGAGCTGTCCTCTTCCAGGCTGTACGGAGACAGTGTCCTGAGGCTCTGGCCTCCAGGTCTACCTGCACAGGCATCGGTTGGTTCCATGGCTTTTCTTACAAACCAGGGCCCTGCCAGTGACATTGCCAGCCCCAACCACTCCCTTGAACATCAGACACTATGTCCATCTGCCCACCTGCCCCATAATCATCTGAAACATAATGTATCTAAAACCAAACTCAAGATTTCCCACCTCAAACCTATTCCTCCCAGAACGTTCCAAATCTCAGCAAATATACTCATCAAAATCCTGATGTCATCTTGGTCTCCCCTCTTCTTCTCACAGCTCACATCCAATCCATCAACAAATCCTGTCAATTCTCTCTGCAAAATAGACTCATTTTAGCCTGCTCTCAATCTAGATCTATGCTACAAGGTCCTACATGATCTGGCTCCTGGCTATCTCTCCAAGGTTTTCTTGCTCACTCGCATATGTCTTCTTACTAGATCTCAAAACAGTGAACTTTGTCCCTTCTTAGAGCATTTGACTGGCTGTTCCTTATGACTAGAATGCCTTTCTGGACAACCAACCAGATGGCTCTCTCCTTCCCTTTGTTCACTTTCCTGCTTAAAATTATCTCCTCTAAGGGGCCAATGCTGAGAGCCCCCCATCATTCAACAGCCTGTAACCCTGCATATTAGTTTCCTATTGCTGCCGTAAACAATTACCACAAACTTAGTGACTTACAGCCACACAGTGTGTTGTTCTCTTACATTCCTGGAGGTCAGAAGTCCAAATTCAGTTTCACTGGACTAAAATCAAGACTTAATATGCCTGCATTCTATTTGGAGGCTCTAGGGTAGAATTCACTTCTTTGTCTTTTCCAGCTTCTAGAAGTTGTCTGTATTTCTTGACTCATGGCCCCTTCTTTCACCTTCAAAGCCAACAGCATAGCATCTTCCTTCTGCATTCATTCTTACATCTTCTGTCTCTGACATCTCTTTCACCTTCTTACAAGGACCATTGTTATTACATGGGCCTTTCTGGATAATCCTTAACTACATCTGCAAATTCCCTTTTGCTATGTAAGGTAGCATACAAGGGGGGACCCACAAAAGTGGAATTTATAAAAATGTGCATATTTATTCTTATATTATTTAAACTTCAATCATCTTCGAAGTACTCTCCATTTGATGCAATACACCTCAAAGCATTTCCCCCTTGAGGACTTTTTTCATCTAGGGAAACAAAAAAAAAAAAGTCACTCGCAGAGAGATTAAGTGAATAGGGAGGGACAGGCATGGGGGTCATGCCATTTTTGGTCAAAAACTTCTGAACACTCAGCACAGTGTAGACAGGTGAGCTCATAAATCACCCATCATGAAATAGACAAAGGCATTGAAAGAGTCTTCAAAAAAAATGCAGTGAAGCCGAATGCAGCCTCTCACAACACCACCAGCTGGTGCACTGATACAGATGGCTTCCTAGAACACTCACCTAGCAGGCGAAATCTGTACTACAAAGGGCCTGCCCTCCAGAAGATAATTTCATTTTTTTAGTGGGGGTCCCCTCTTGTATTCATAGGTTCTGGGGATTAGGACATAGACATCTTGGGGCCACCATTAATCTCTCTGCTTTATTTTTCTTTACATTCCATCCCTTATTATTACCTCTTATTATATAGTAACTTATTTGTTTACTACCTAGCTACCCCATTGAATGACTTAATGCACTTAGTAACAGTGCCGGAATATAAGAAACACTCAATAAATGTTGTGTTATTATTGTTCAAATAAAAGCTCCTTGAAGGCAGACAATTAATCTTATTCTCCACTGAATCTCAGTACCTAGCACAGTACATAATACATAGTGCTCAGGAAATGTCTAGAAAAAAATGAATGAACTCCTTTTGCTTTTATCTATAACAATGATGGGAAGGTGGCCCAATGGTTTTTTCCTGAGGATCACTTGTCCCATAGGTGATTCATATATATAAAATACTAATACTATAATACAAATGCATGAAAATTGCTCTCAAAATTTCCAGGAAGCTTGCTGAACATTGCTTTCCCTGCTTTGGGTGAAGCTTGGGTATTTCTTTTCAGAGCATTAAACAATACCTGTCCTTACTTAAAAGTTACAGAGTTGCTTTCTGTTTGGAAGACAATTGGCTAGGTCTAGAAACACAGTCTTCTATCCCTGGGATGGAAATCCCTGTGGGTTTACAAATCTACATCTGAACAGACCTTGAAAACCTCTGCTTTTATTAACATTCTTTCCAGGAGGCCAGTGAATCCCAGAGATGTGGGTCTAATGGTGTAGCCTCCTGAACTTGGGGCCACCTTCTCAGTACCACAGATGGACGCTGGTAAAACCACAGCCTACAGATACATTCAGATCTCCTGCTTCAATGGCAATGGACAAGGAAGTCTAATGCCTGAGCTTTGCCCAGTGGGAATTCTATGCCACTCCCTTTGATCTCCCAAAGTCTCTACCGGCTTCAAAGTTTGGAGTTTATGTGACAAATAATTGAGTGCCTATGTTATTAAGTTATCATCAAAATAATTATTTTTCAAACTCCAGTTTACAGAATTTTTTTATTAAAGACTTCTCATTACAGGCAGGATAAAATCCAACCTCCCACCCTGACCTATGAGACCCCATGTGATCTGACTCCTGCCACCTGCTCAAACCCCATCTGCTTTCATTCTCCCCCACTCTTACTATACTTATGTCCAGCCACACTGGCCTTGTTTTCGTCCCCCAAATAAACCAAATTCATTTGTCATTCCTTTGGCCTAAAACAATTGTCATCACGGCATGTCTTTGCATGGTGCCCAGATCAACTTCATGTCACTTTCCTGGAGGATCTTCCCTGGACAGTTAATCAAACGTTGACCCCTAAGCTCTGGTCAGATAATTCATTTGGTTAGAGCGTCCTCCCAATATGCCAAGGTTGTGGGTTTGATCCCTGGTCAGAGCACATAAAAGAAGCAACTAATGAATCCATAAATAAGTGGAACAACAGGTTCTCTCTCTCTCTCTTATTCCCTACTCCCTCTCTCAAAAAAAAAAAGTTCACCCTACTCAATGTTGCTTTCTTTGTTACACTTTCCACTATCTAAAAGTCTGTAGCTGACTTATTTGCTTACTTATTTCTTGCCTGTCTGTCTTCTCACGTTAGCTGGGCACCTCGACAACAACAATGACCTAGTCTGCTTGTTTGTGACTGTCTAGTGCTTTTAGCAAAATGGATGCTCAATAAATGTGTTTTTGTGGAATGCATGAATAAATAACTTTTTAAATTGAGTTCCTGTATTAAGTGCTAATATTGTTCAACATGTTATATCTCATGGGTGAGAAAAAAATCATGATGCAATTTCCTCATGTCACCTATGTTTTGGGTAAAGTGATCTTTGATTACATCCATCTCTCAGTCATTTCTGACACTAAATGGGCACGTTCTCAATGTATCACGGGGACAGGTTTCCTCTGATGGTGAGTGGAGATTTTGTCAAAATGTCCCTGCTACTCTTGCTCCTGCTGCCTAAAAGGTGAAGAGCCATATGTCACTGCAAGACTTACAGAGAAAATAGAAAAAACCTAAATTCCACCATTGCAGAATATCACATTTTCTTCACGTGCCAGTTTTCACACTCAGGTCACTCAGACTGAAGCTCTGTTTAGAACTATAGAAACTCTGTGCTGTAGGATGCATCCCTTCCCCCTCCCATATGTGAGGACAATGACCATGTGCTCTCTAGCTCCTCAAAATCAATAACAATCGATAACACAGGAATGAAGACTAGGCCCTTCCTCCCTTTTGCTTAAATTTTTAAGGCCCCCTTTCAGGTAGGTACTGATATTTATGAACTTGGAACAAACAATTTGAAATGTATTTCCACCAAATAGAGAGTTTGAAACTCTCATAGTAACTACTAGAGATGCCATAATGTAAAATCTTAAAGTAGGTATAACCAGATATGCACATAGAAAATTTCAATCAGAAATCTACCCTCGTTTTCTATAGCTCACACTATTATAGCTATGGAAAAGGCATTGCACAGAGGAGGCAGTGTCCCTTCTCACTGTTGAAACTAGCCCACTGCCTTCAGGCGTCTTGCCGAATAGACATCAAAGAGCTTGGTACTAGGTTCACTGTCTTTGACTTTTACATCATTTTCTGTTACCATTTGGGGCACTTCAGTGTCCCATACAATACGCTACCAAGGGTGTCCAACCTTTTGGTGTCTCTAGGCCATACTGGAAGAAGAGTTGTCTTGGGCCACACATTCAATACATTGCGACACGTGATCACAAAAAAAAATCTCATAATGTTTTAAGTAAATTTACGATTTTGTGTTGGGCCACATTCATAGCCATCCTAGGCCGCATGTGGCCCACGGGATGAAGGCTGGACACCCCTGAGAGTCTCAAATTTCCATGACACTCATCCCAACAATCTATGGTGCCCTCCATTGCAGGACCTTGTAGACTTCTTGAACGCTTAAACTCAAAATAACACTCTTTCTGATCACCAACTCCTGCTCCTTCCAAACTTGTATATGCTTAAGAATGTTCAGTTTGTTTTAGATGAAAATTCTGAGTTCGTACCCTTCACTGATGCTCTAAGATTCTGAATCTATAACTGAACTATTCCTAGAAATGCGTATTTTAAACAAGCACACTAGTTGATTCCATGTATTTTAGACAATCAGTGAGTGCTCTTTCCTCTTCTTCCTACCTTTTACCCCTGCCCTTTTTACTACAAGGCTTGCTTACTTTTCTATCATTTACAAATAACAGAACACCCAGCTAAAAGTGGTTTTAAAATAAGATTTTACTTTGCACATAAACAGAGGCCCATAGTCAGGCTGTCCCTGGCTTGGTCATTAAACAATCGGGGGCTTCCCAACCTTCTACTTCACTATGCCCAGGTGTGAACAAGGACCCCACCGGCAGCTGCAGGGGCTCTAAGCATCACGCCCTCTCCCCAACATGGCCACACACGTCCACATGCAGGCAGCAGATAACCACAATGGATGCTCCCAACCTAAAAAGGGAGGGAAAAAACCCAGGAAGTACATCACAGTCACTGATCCATTCTTCTTTTCATCAAGAAATGGTTCATAATGGCCGCTGAGTAGCTGTTTCAGTCATCTCTCTATCCATAAATAGTTGAGAGTTCCGAGGTCTTTGGTTTTTTAAAAATTTTGAATTGTTTTTGTCCCTTTTGGTCCAAATGGATACAATTTCTTTAGAAACTTTGTGAGCTTTTTTATGTAGCTCACTGATGTATGTCATATATTATATACACATATAATCATATTATATAATAAACACAAGCCATTCCCACAAATCTCTCTGAGATTGCCACCTCCAAGTTAGGTTATTGGGGTATAATGCTCACGATGTTTTTAGAAGTATTTTTATCTGGTAAACTGTGTCTTCCAGCCACACACCCTTGATGGGAGCTTGACCTAAAGATATGTTTAACTGGAATCAGCCTATATTTTATCATTTCTTTGAGGCCATTTCTTGCTTTTAGAACATTTTTTTTCTTAGCCAGAGTGTCTGTCCTTGTATAGTTCTTCTAAACTATGCTCGTGTATTGCTTTCTTGTAAAATCCTGTCTTGTGTGGCTAAAAGAAGTCAATGAACACTTACGATAGTCTGCCAAAGATCATAGCCAGATACAAGAGTTTGCTAGGTCATTTCTCTGTCTTCCAAGTTACTGAAGAATTGTTGGACACCATCTTTGCCTGTCTACCAGATGAGTTCACTCTCCTGGGTCCATGGTGTGTCACTGCAACTTCTCTCTTGTCATCACCTTCACCTCTTTAAACTAAATCGGGGGTGTCAAACTCATTTTCACCAGGGACCACATCAGCCTCGCGGTTGCCTTCAAAGGGCCGAAATAATTTTAGGACTATATAAATGTAACTGCTCCTTAACTGTTGAGGAGTTGAAATTACATTCGGCCCTTTGAAAGCAACCACGAGGCTGATGTGGCCCCCAGTGAAAATGAGTTTGACACCCCTGATATAAAATGTTATTAAAACTTGCAACTACCTTGGGTCCCCACCATGAAGTGTAGGCTACTGAGAGATTTCAGCTGAAGCATATAGGTTGAGGCTTCTATAAACTACTGCAGTATTATGGCCTCTAAACTATGCTTGGCCCTAAGCCCTGTTATACTATTATTGATTGGTCTTAGCTTCCTCTCCTTATCCCCAAACTATTCCAAACCTTCAGTTTTCTCCATCAACGTCTCTCTTCAAAGGCTCCATTCACCCACCTAGCTGTCCTCTTGCTCTCCATCTATGAGTCTGTCCCCATTTTCCTCATTAGTTCAGTTTGTTCATTAGATTCTACATATGAGTGAAATCATATGGTATTTGTCTTTCTCTGACTGGCTTATTTCACTCAGCATAATGTTCTCCAGGTCCATCCACACTGTTGCAAATGGTAACATTTTCTTCTTTTTTACTGCCGAGTAGTATTCCATTGTGTCGATGTTCCATAGTTGTTTTATC
The DNA here is from genome assembly GCA_028533065.1 of Trachops cirrhosus. Taxonomy (NCBI): domain Eukaryota; kingdom Metazoa; phylum Chordata; class Mammalia; order Chiroptera; family Phyllostomidae; genus Trachops; species Trachops cirrhosus. The sequence continues at coordinate 38,849,528 of CM052541.1, read as the reverse complement.
CACTCATCTATTGATGGACACTTAGGCTCCTTCCATATCTTGGTGATTGTAAATAATGTTGCAATGACACAGGTATATTTATATTTTTTGAATTAATGTTTTGGGTTCCTTTGGATATATAGCCAAAAGTGGGATTGCTGGGTCGAAAGACAGATCCATCTTCATACTGCTTTCCAGAGTGGCTGCACCAATCTGCATTCCTACCAACAGTGCAAACGTGTTCCCCTTTCTCCACATCCTCACCAGCACTTGTTGTTTGTTGATTTATTAATTATAGACATTTTGACAGATGTGAGATGATATCTCATTGTGATTTTAGTTTTCATTTTTCTGATGATTAGTGACATTGAGCATCTTTTCATGTGTCTATTGGCCATCTGTATGTCCTCTTTGTATAAGTGTCTATCCAGGTCCTTTGTCCATTTTTCAATTGGGTTGTTTGTTTTTTTGGTGTTGAGTTTTATAAGTACTTTATAAATTTTGATATTAACCCCTTATCAGATGTATCAGAGGATATGTTTTCCCATTCTGTGGATTGTCCTTCTATTTTGTTGATGATTTCCTTTGCTGTGCAAAAACTTTTTAGTTTGATGTAGTTACATTTACTTATTTTTTTCTTTTGTTTCCCTTGCCTCAGGAGATATATCCGATAAAATATTGCTAGGAGCAATGTCTGAGATTTTGCTGCCTATGTTTTTTCTATGATTTTCATGGTTTCAGGTCTAACATTTAAGTCTTTGATCCATTTTGAATTTATTCTTGTGTGTAGTATAAGAAGGTGGTCTAGTTTCATTTTTCTGCACATGCCTGTCCAGTTTTCCCAACACGGCTCATTGAATAAACTATCTTTAGCCCATTGTATGTGTGTGCTTCCTCTGTAGAATACTAATTGACTATAAAGGTGTGGGTTTATTTCTGGCCTCTCTATTCTATTCCATTGACCTATGTGTCTGTTTTTATGCTGGAACTGTGCTGCTCTGATTCCTATGGCCTTATAGTATAGTTTGATATTAGACAGCATGATTTCTCCAACTTTGTTCCTCCTTCTCAGGACTGCTGCTGCTATGTGGGGTCTTTTGTGGTTCCATATGAATTTTTGAAATATTTTAGTTCTATGAAATACATCATTGGACTCTTGATAGGAATTGTGTTGAATCTATAGATTACTTTGGGCAGTATGAACATTTTAATGATGTTAATCCTTCCTATCCGTGCACACAGTATGTGCTTCCACTTATTTGTATCTTCTTCAGTATCTTTCTTTGGTGTCTTATAATGTTCCACGTACAAGTCTTTTACACCCTTAGTTAGGTTTATTGCTAGGTATTATATTCTTTTTGTAGTAATTATGAATGGAATTGTTTTCTTAATTTCCCTTTCTGTTAGTTCATTATTGGCATATAAAAATGCAACTGACTTCTAGATATTAATTTTGTATTCTGCTACTCTGCTTTATTCATTTATCAGTTCTAGTAGTTCTTGGTGGAATCTTTGGGGTTCTCCATGAAAAGTATCATGTCATCTGCAAATAATGACAGTTTTACTTCTTCCTTTCCCATTTGGATACCTTTTATTTCTTCTTCTTTTGTGATCACTATGGCTTCAATTAGTGTATTCTTCATTTCTGACTGGATCTTTTTTATGCTATTGAGATCCTTGCTACTTATGCTACTAAGTTCCCTGCACATCTTTATAACCAGTGTTTTGAACTCTGCATCTGATAGATTGCTTATCTCCATTTTATTTAGTTCTTTTTCTATTGTTTTGATCTGTTCTTTCATTTGGGCCATGTTTCTTTGTCTCTTCATTTTGACATTCTCCCTGTGTTTGTTTCTGTGTATTAGATGGAGCCCCTATGACTCCCTGTCTTAGTAGCATGGCCTAATGTAGTAGGTGTCCTATAGGTTCAAGTGTCATAGCCTCCCCTATCACACAAGCTGAGTACTCAAGGTATGCCCTCCACGTGGGCTGAGTATACCCTCCTCTTATAGTTGAGCCTTGATTGCCTTTGTCAGGTCAATGGGAGGGATTTAGCCAGGCCAGTCAGCTGCAAGGATTGGCTGTGACATCTTACCACCAACCTCCATGGTCCATGGAGGATCAGCTATGCAAGGTGGTTGTGCTCCAACATGGTCTATAGCTGTCCACTGGGTGTGCAAGTTCTGGGGTTTCCCAGGTGATTCAGGCTAAGGTCAAGCCCCACTAGTGTTTTGCCGAGGGCCACCCTGACTGAGCTATAAAGCAATCTGAGATGGCTACTACTTGTGCTGGGCTTGGAGATTCCCAAGGAGAGGCCAAGCTGTGAATTTAGGCTGGCTGCTGCTAGTGCTGGGCCTAGGGCCACTTAGCAAGCAGTGCAGGGGCTGAGGGCTCACTGAGGCTGGCTGATGCTTGGTTTGAGAGGATTTAGGACATTGTGAAGCAGAAGCCAATACCAGTCACTCATATGGAAAAGCAGCTTGGATGGGTCCATGAGTTGGGTGGGACTGAGTCTCAGGGGATCTCCAGGGCAAGGCAAACAGTGTTAGCCAGGTTGATGGAATCTCAGATATGGCACCAGCATGCCAGCTCTGTGGCTTTGAGGGAAGGGTTCAGAAAAGGCACAATGGCCTCTGACCACCTTTCTGTCTGGGAGGAAGCTGTCCCCCAGTTTTTGCCTTGATGCCAGGCACTTGTTTATCCCTGTGTGGGGTCAATACATAACTTTCCCACCAACTGTGACAAGGGCTGACCAAGAGGTCCCTGGCCAGAAGGAATGTGTATTGTTTTGGGAATGGGTTGTGCATCCTTCCTTTTCTTCTTTTGGGAGCAACTTCTTGTCCAGTGACTGCTTCTTAACCCTTTTCTTCTGCACATGCATATGGATGTAATGTAGCTTCCAGCCACACATAGGTTTGTGCAACCTGGACCTCTGCTGCCTTTGTCTTGGACTCCTTATAATGAGCCTCAGACTAGAGGGGTGTGGTCTCTCTCCCACCAACCTGCTGCCATCGGTGCATTCCACTATAATGTGAGTAATAAATGTCCACATCTTCTAGTCCTCTGGGTGGTTTTTTTGGAATATCATGAACACTTAAGCAGTTCCCCAGTTTGGGTCTCTTACATTATACCCTGTATGCCACTGGTGCCTTTCAAGCTGCTACCCTAGTGCTGGAACCCAAAGGGAGTGAGTTTGAGTAGAGGAGTCCATGTGTGGGTTCTTTAAGAACTGCTTGGGATTCTGGAAGTTTCTTCTACTGACTCAATCTCCACTGTTTTTGCAGCCAGAAGTTATTGGGACTTATCTTCCTGGCACTGGAACCCTGGGCTGGAGGACCCAGTGTAGGGCTGGGAGTCCTCACTCCTGAGATAGTCCTCCTGAATTTTTATCCACCACACATGGATGTGGGACCAGCCTGTTCTACATCTCCACCCCTCCTACCAGTCTGGATGGATGTGGTTTCTTAAATTCTGTAGTTGTCAGACTTCCATTCAACTCTATTTCTGGTGGTTCTGAGTGATGGTTGTTCTTTATTTTAGTTTTAATTTTGATGTGGTTGTGTGAGAAGGTGACCCATGTTCACCTATGCTGCCATCTTGACTGGAAGTCTCTACAGTGAACATTTTAAAGTACAAATTATAGGTTAATTAATTCAGCTGCACTTATCTCAATGCAGTTTTCAGTGATTTTATACTAAATCATCTTTCAAGAATACTGATCCTTGTATATTTTGTTCCCTAGGCAGATCTCACCAGAATTTGTGTGCAGTGCTCAAGTGAATACTTGATATTGTTAAAAATAACTCTATGTGCTACAACTGTGTTGTATTCGCAACAAATATCATATTTCCTATAAACTTACCACTTTTCTAGTCTACTTGATACTTTGGGAAAAGGCTATGAAGTACTTTCTTTTACATTGTGGATCTCTATTTCTGTGCTATCACCTGCCTACAGGCAGCCTATTTTTACTTTTTAATTTGTTGAATGCCATTCAAATTCCCAAACTTATTACTGGAATACATAATGCTTATGAGTTGGATTCTGATCTGCTGTAATCTAAATTTTTCAATGATGATGATGATAAGAAATTTGGGTCAATTTTACATAACAATAGTGATAGAACAACTGCTAGAAGAATGATGAACAGGAAGAAAAAGTAACACATATTCAGGTTCTTAATGAATATAACAAAAAATGATATGGTCTGGAAAGAGCCAAGAATATGTTAGTTCTCTTTTTATTTCAGTTCTGAAATATATTTAACCAATTGATATAAATGAAAACAAAAGATGACTGATAACTCATGATTTCTGATCCTTGAAAGGAATGAGGGGTGGAGAGTTTGGTGCCATGCTATGCAGTAGCAAGTTAGTCTCAATCATTTTTTTAAAATAGAATTAATGCATACAACTTTCACTGGGCTGAGAATCAAGTATAGCCCTCTCCATTCTCAGCTGACTTGATTTGTAGCATAGTGGTTAAGGCAACGAGCTTTTGCATCAGTGTGGTTTCATTCCCTTAGGATGTTAATATTTACTGAGGATCTCCTAGCTCTTCCAAGCACCAGAGAAACAGCAACAAATGAAAGAGACAACATTCCTGTTCTTTGAAGCCCATATTCTACTATGGAGATAGATCATTTAAAAATAAACTAAACAAAATAAATAAGCAAGATATCAGCAGATAAATGAATGCTCTAAAAAGGGGAAGAGCAATATAATAATGAATTTAGTTGGGTTGAAGGTGGTTGCTACTTTTGATAAATATCAAGAAAGACTCCTTTGAGGAAGTGCTATTTAAACAAGAACCTGAATGAAGAAAGGAAACCTATAATACAAGTTTCCAGTTTTCTGCAGTTTCTGCATCTACAAAACAAACAATAGGGCTACTGTGATGATGAAATGTGTGTATGAATGGAAAGCACTTAACATTGAAGTAGTAAGCATCCTTCTGGCTGTTTGTCCTTAAGACATCAAAGGCTAAAGCAGGGTTAGATTTTAATCTTGTTAACAGTAAAGTTACCAAGTCACTTCCTATGTGAGATTAAACTTATTCTTGAATTTCTACATATCATTTCCCAACCAGATAGATCCACGCTTTTGGATTGCTCCATACCTAATGATCTGTCAAGATGGCTATTGTCGCTGTCCACCTACCTCTGAATTAGCTAGACAAATAGCATGATAATGTTTAGATGACCAAATCTACACTTCATGTATCTGAAAATGTAGTCCAGCATTAACATAATACTCCGCATTTTAAGATATTTTAAGATTAGCAATTTATATAGAAGTCCCCAGAGGCTGTGGCCTTGTCTTGCTGATGCCACTAGTTAGGTCGCACAGCTAATTCCATCAGATACATTGAACCAAGTGTTAGTGTCTGTGAAGAGAGTCCAGAGTCAATTGCCAGCACAGAATTCTTTCTGACATAGGAAGTCAGATGATCTCAACTTTTGAGTGCATACAGTGCAGATTTCTAGTTGAATGGATCTTGACAATAGTGTCCTCTGGAACACAATGCCTGGCCAGGAGCCAATGATTGTGCCACCATACAAATCACTGTGCATCTGATGCCAGAATGCCTCTGTGCAATGATAACAACGAGAGTTCTCAGTCCTAGTGTTCCACAAGATGTTGCATTGGCTCTTTTATTCTTTATCAGACCCTGGAATTAAAGATCTTATTTAGATTACTTTCAGGAAGTGAGTGCGGGTGGAGGGAAGGGAAGAAAAGAAGGCAGGGGGACTTTAGCGTAGCTTCAGAAATAGTTTTGTTATTTTATGATTCCCATTAGGACAAAATCAGCCTATGCTTTGAAATTTGGTTTTATTAATTGCTTAATAGATATTTTCACTTTAAATCTCTTGTTTAATTATAGAACTAAAACAGCTTGGTTCAAACTGTTAGCTAATGATCCATATATCATTTCAGTAATTGCTAGCTGCTTTCAGAAATGCATTAATTTTGTAAGAATTATAGACTTTCAAATGTGAAAACATAGGGAGTTTTAATAAATTAGAACACAAATTTGTTTCAAATGTTATTTTAGTGTAACATATTATAAACCTAAAATTAGTAGAACATTCTTAAGGTATTCTAATCCTTCATCTTAATTTGCCTTTAGCCCTGGCTGGTGTGGCTCAGTGGTTGAGTGCTAGCCTGCGAATCAAAAGGGTTGCTGGTTCAATTCCCCATCTAGGGCACACGCCTGGGTTGCAGGCCAGCTCCCCAGTAGGGGGCACATAAATGGCAACCATACATTGATGTTTCTCTCCTTCTCCTTTACCCTCTCTAAAAAATAAATAAAATCTTTTAAAAAATTTAAAAAATTTTTTAATTGTCTTTTTAAGATTGAAAGTAGAAAGATCATGCTGTATAAATGTGATATGAATGAAATCTAAGTAATGCAGTGTTCTGATCAAAAGGGATTATGTACCTATTAAAATATTTAGCCAAATTTTGTCTCTAACTTTGAAACTGTTCACTGAATTTAAATTCCAGCTTTTTTTCTGGAAATATCTCTTCAGAGCATTTTCACATTTCACATTAAATAAGTAGGTCTAAGCACCTTATTTGATAGGAATATTTTTCTCAATGAAGTTAAAATTGCCAGTGTTTCTGTCTTCTTCTTCTCCTCCTTATTTTTTTGGTTTCTTTTTATTAGTAGAACATTTTCTTATCTAATCAGATAAATATAGATATTAGCTTATTATAAGAATTATAAGAGTGTCTTTTAAATATGGCTAACAATTCAAAAAGAAAAGAAAAAGATCATTGAAAAGGTTTCTTGTGGTTTGAAAATGCCTTCCAAATATTCATTAAACATTTAAGTGAGTAAATTTGTAGAATATGTTTCTGACATTGGCACTGGTTCTGTGGTATTTCTCTGATCAGATGGAAGTGCTGTGTGTTATGCAGAGTGCATTCAGTTCATTCATGCATAAACAATATCATTTTCATAAATTAAAACCTCCCCTGCAGAAGGAACATCTGTGCCTGCCTTTGAATAAAAGATGGTGGCATGTGAGTTACTCCTTGACTGACTGAAAGAATCCTTATTCTTTAGAAAAAAGTTATACAAGCAAAATGGGAAAAAATAATCAAACCTAATTGCAGTCTTCACTTCCACCTTACAAAAAAAAAACGCAGAGTATAGATTCTCCTGCTTGCTGTTTTAAAAGCTGAATTCTTTTAATTCTTATGTCATTATTTTATTTCTTTTGCTCACTACAGCAACAGTTTTTAGTGTGTATAAGTTGTCCAATTTTAATCACAGGTGAAACTAAGCTGCTGAATAGATCACATCAGATCTGAATGTTGATTTCAGGTCTCCTAGGCTGGGAGGATGGCAGTGTTCAGATATCATAGCAGTATTATGTCTCTTAAAGTAAGAACAGTGAGAGCAATCTTGGATGTAGGAAGCAACAGCTTGATTCCAAAACAACTCTGATTCACTTGGAACAAGATTATTGCATTTTGGATAAAGTTGGGACTAACTTAAAAGAATTTCTGTCATGTGATGAAGGCTGATGGAAAACATGCTAAAATAATATACTTTAAATTGCACTCAAACGTTTTCTTAATGTTGAAATGTTCCTTGCTGCTACCATCACAGCGTGATGTAGCCCCATTGGCAATGTTATTAGTATGGCTAATTGTTCCCGTCCATTAGATTACTCACATTTTTCTGGAGCAGCTTGCTAAATGAGGTCAGCTTTCTGGAACCCCTAAATCACCAATGAGAAGGAGATTAAAGGAACAAGCTTGGGAAGGGAGGTAGTCATCCAATGTGGCATCCGAATCAGAGGAGGAACAATAGAGTAACTAATGACAGTAATCAGAGCACCACAGTACAGCCAGAGCACAAGTGCCAAAACGGTGTTCCCTGGGAATCGGCCCTGTCAGTCAGTGCATCCAGAGTAACAGAAATGCCAAACTTTTTTTTTAGCGGACTTAACAATGGAAAGAATCACCTGTAAGTTTTTCCAATGAATTTCTTTTTATGAAACAGCAGAATGGTGTACCAAAGAGGGCATGAAAGCAGTTACACTTTCCAACACATTGTAGTAAAAATAGTAAGTTCCTGAGAACAAGTAATTCATTACGTTTTTTCTTGGAATAATTGTTGAAATCATCACAAGATATTTACAGAACAATTATAAAGTATCATTTCTTGGATTCTGTAGATTAATTAAATTATTTCCCACAGGCATTTCCTAAAAGTACATAACTATAACTTCCTTTTTGGGATAGTACTGGTTTGCATTAGAGAACATTTAAGCTCAGGGAAATGTGCAGATAACAAAGCAGCAAGAAAACGTTAGTTTTTTAAATACAGTTTTAATATGTAGGCAAACTAAGCTAGGGTACTTGTTTATATCATGTTTGTAAATAGTTAACCAAGTCCCCCTTTAAAAATTGAAGAAAACATATACAATAATCTAAAAGAATGAAACCCAAAAGCTAAATGTGAAGACACTTAAAGCAAAGAAAAACAAAAACTACTGTTTGTCTCTCCACAACCTTCTGCCTCCCCACACACACAGCTTCAAATTCCAGGTAATAATATATCAGGTCCTTTCATTATCTATGGAGAGCTGATGACTCCCTAAGCAAGACAGACTGGAGAGAATGCTAAAGTAAACTTTTTCTTTTCTTTTAGTCTACAAATTTTTAGTATTTTCTTAACTCAGCAAATAAAGCAACTAGACCACTTAGGAATTATTTATACTAAAAAAAATAACTTTAAGAAGAAATGCAACAATTGCTCAGATTTTTAATACTATTTTTATTGCAACTGAATGAGCGTTTTCTAAATTGTGCATTACACCATAATATACAGGATTACAAACAAGATTACAGTACAGGTCAGTTCCAGTGGTACCAGTATCACATCTCAAACAGCACTTATTCTGGACTGCATTTTACATGCAATAGCTATTGTTCTAATCATGAATTAAATGGTTTGAATTTATTTAAGCTACTGTACTAATTGACTACAATAGGTATAAATCCCAACATTAACAACCTGATTTGATTTAGGCTCAGATTCATTACATGAATATATGACAAACCACGATTTGTGTGACTATGTATAAAATCATGCATTTATATTTTCTGGAAACACCAATAGCTTCAGATTCTCTGTAAAATCATGGAATGCAAAGGAGTCAAAGACTAAAAGAAACAGTGCAAATTGTATGTGATAGTCAAGCAGCTTTTGATTTAAAGAAGGGTATGTTGGCATTTATTTATAATATGTATATACAAGCTTGTGCAAGTAATGAATTGATATGTTTTGATAGGAAATACATCTTTTTTCATCTTCTTGAGAGTTATGGATCTGGTTTTTTATTTTAAAGAGAGGGAAAGACTTTAAAGTGAAATGAATTGCTCAAATTGTGCAATTTTTTAACAATTAGAGAGGAAAGAAGTGCTAAGGCAACACAATAACTTTCTAAGCACTTTTCTGCTGGTTTAAATTAGTTAAATTATTTTGTATAAATTAGATATAATTCTACTTTTCTGATATGTATAAAAATTGATGAAGCTGCATGGTTTTAAAATAGGAAATCCACATTATAAAAAGTCATTAAAAATTCTGTACAAAATCACAACAAAATAATTCAGCATGGGAAAGGTAACAAGTAGTAAAATGCTGGTTGAAAAATATATATTTATATATATTTTAATTGGCCCATTACTAGTTTAAAAATTGCATAGATCCTAATTATTGCTTGTGATTTTGTTATCCCGATCAGATAATTAATATGATCTGAATACAGCTACACCAAATTTGTGGTGCGTTTTTTTTTTTTACTTTACTGTACTACTTTCTTTTTTAAAATAGAAGAGCTATAGAAAATAATACATAAGGTGAACAGGAACTTTGATCCCCTGTTTCTTCCAAAGGCAGTAACGACAATAAATACATCTATCACTTGAAGCTTGGAGTATTTGCACGTTGCAGCAGTAGTATCCAAAGGGCTGCCTTTTGTAAACACGACAGGCACTGTAAGCACAGTGGATTCGTTTTCCGGGGATGGTGACACTGAAGTGCCTCTAATCGTGAAAGATGGCATTGAGCTGGGCACTCATGACTCGCTCATGATGTGAATGGCTATCGAAGGACATGATATTGTCTATAGGGATCTCACAGCGAGGGGCAGCGGCGCCCGAGAAGATTGATCCGTGGCTTTGGGCCCCTGCCAGGGTCGCTGCAGGATAGTGCATGGTAAAGGCATAATTTTTCTCAAACTCGGTGGACGGTTCGTGTTTGAAGGAGAAGTTGCCGTTGATGCTGAGCGGCGGACTGAGCGGTCCATCAAAGGAAGGGCTGGTGCAATCAGTCAGGGGGCTTTCAAAGAAGGGCTCGAGCGCAGCGCTGTAGGCGTGCGGCGGCGGCTTGACGTGGAAGACGTGGGAGCTGTCCATGGTCCCGTACGGCGGGCTGGGCAACCCCGGGGACTGATAGGAGTAGGGGTGCACAGGGAAGGAAGCGCTGGCCGTTGGGAGGTGCGGGGGCATTTCCTGGCTCTGTTCAGGCAGAAAAGTCCGAGGATTGAGCTGCAGGCAGCCCGCAACCAGGTTGGTGGTGGGCTGGGATAAGCCCTTGCAGAGTGTCTGTACGAAGGAGACCAGATCGGGGCTTTTGCCGGAACGCAGGATCTCCGATAGCGCCCAGATGTAGTTCTTGGCCAAGCGCAGCGTCTCGATTTTGGACAGCTTCTGGGTCTTGGAGTAGCAGGGCACCACCTTGCGCAGGTTGTCCAGCGCCGCGTTCAGACCGTGCATGCGGTTCCGCTCCCGGGCGTTGGCCTTCATGCGCCTCAGCTTAAAACGCTCCAGGCGCGCCTTGGTCATCTTCTTCTTTTTGGGGCCGCGTCTCTTGGGCTTCTGATCATCTTCCTCCTCTTCCTCTTCTTCCTCCTCTTCCAGGTCCTCGTCTTCGTCTTCCTCCTCTCCCCCGTTCCTCAAGGAGTCCTCTTCCGCATTCATAGTTTCTAGGTCGTCCTCCTTCTTGTCTGCTTCGTGTTCCTCGTCCTGAGAACTGAGACACTCGTCTGTCCAGCTTGGAGGACCCTGGGGCTGGGGCTCGCCCATCAGCCCGCTCTCGCTGTACGATTTGGTCATGTTTCGGTTTCCTACATTCAATAGGGGAAGAGAAAAACAGGAAGAAAAGGGGGGGACAGCTACATTCAAAGACTTCATACGTTTTCAGCTCCCACTTCCTAACCCTCTAAAAATGCGCATGAAAAGAAGTACCAGCTCATTGCAAAATGGATGCTCCTAAGGGAAAGTTACATGCAGGGTTTTATGATGGTACGTGCGTGCCCCGCTGGTACGTAGGAGACGAGAGGAGATGGAACTGGAGGTGAGGGGAGCAAGTGACCTCATGTATATGTACACTCATGTGCGCATGTTTTCTAGTGACTAACTTAAGTCTAGTTATGGTGATTACCCGGCAGGATAGTATGTGTGAAAATTGGGGTACTACATTTTGGGGACTTCATACTTATGTGCATGAGTTCAAAGTCGCCACTCTACACACATAAAAAAATGAGTTTGAAAATCATAATTCTGTTCCCATCTCTGCCCTGGTTTCTCAGTACTTAGCGATTAAAGTTGAAGAGCCATTACGTAATTGACCAATGCCGACAGTGATTTTTAAGAAGATTATACTAACCGGAGATTGAACAGCAAATGCATGGTAGAGGGAAAGTACTTTCAACCAAATGATTTCACCATCAACAAAACATTTAGCAACAAAAGTGGGCAGGGATCTTCCATTCCACACTCGCCTTTCTTTTCCTGCCTCCCACCCCTAGCCCGCTGCTGAAATCCACCTTGTACAATAGCGTTTGCCACACGGCTAGGGCTGGGGGCGAGGCGCAGAGCGCTCTTCCACGCGCCGGGGATCAGGTGCGGAAGGCTCCTCTCTAATAAACAGCCCATTGAAAAGACCGCCCGCTCTTTATTGGGGCTTTTCAAAGTTCGCCTCAAACCTCCCTTTAAAAGATTGAGTAATTACAATGGTCAGCGATTGGCAATGGCGAAGTTGCCGCTTTTAATAAGGGAAATAAAAAGCATTTAGTGACGACAACTGAATTTCTGGCTCCTGCAGTGGCTGCTGGCGACTTGGCCGCCTCCAGAGTGGTAACAGGTAGCAGGAGTGGGCTCCTCTCTCTTTCTCCACAATCCCCCTCCTCTCAACCAAACTTTCTCTCAACTCGATTTATTTCCCAGGATGTGTATACCTAAGATAACGATGTCCCTTTTAGTCACTGAAAAAATAACTTGGCACTTCCAAAGTGCGTAAAATACGTGCATGCAAAATAAATCTTGCTAATAACAAGGGCTCCCCGCCCCTGGAAGAAGTAAGACAGTGGAGAAGTTAATTGCTTTCAGGACTTTGAAATCACCACTACCGAATAATCACAAAGTTGCTGTGCATTATTAAAAATCCAAAGATGTTCCTATTCTTCACTTACACCCCCCAAAATTAAAACAATTTAAAAAAATTAAAGAGCCTGTAGTAGCTATTTGAGTGACGCCAGTCAAAATGTGCCTGCAGTTATGGGTGGGAATGCCCGTCTCAACACACATACACATGTTCAGAAACGTCCACACACAGAATATCTAGGGACATCGGGCCTTCCATTGCTGCTTTTATTTCCAAGCAAAAATGAAAGGATTGTAATTACCTGTAGTTGTTAGTAGGTCCTGAGCAGTGATGGTCTCATAACCCTGGGGCCTCCGGACGTCGTGCCTTCTGCGCGGAACGAATTCCTCGTGTCCCGTCCGCGCGGGCGCTCAGGTTTTATAGCCCGGGTGGTGCCGCCGAGAGCGGGCGGGGCCCGGAGCGCCGCGGGAGCAGGTCCCGCGCCCGGCGCCTGCGCACGCAAGTCGGGGCTGAGCGCTCCCTCCCGCCTCCCGCCTCTCCCCAGCCCCTCAGCCCCGCTTCTCTCCCACCCTCGGTCTACTCCTGCTCCCTTCCCCCCCTCACCCCTGCCCCCGCCCCTTCTGCATCCTCCCCGGCATGCGCCATATGGTCCTTCCAGTCCGGCCAAGAGCCGGGAGCCACGTGACCTGCCCATTTGTATGCTGCGGGGCGCTCCATTCCGGCCCCTTTGTGGCCAGAAGAAAGTGGCCCATCTGTCGCCAGTTAGAGGCTCCGAGGACCTGTTTTTACCCGCTGGAGAGATTAACCCTTTCAGGCGGCAGAAGGGAGAAGAGCGGCCGGGGAAGAGGAGGAGGAGGGAGAGGGGACGCGACAAGCAGAAGCGGGAAAGCTAACTGACCCGGCTGGGATCGGGGCGAGAAGCCCGCGTCGGGGCGGGAAGTGGGCAGCGGTGGGAGAGGCAGAAACGCGGAGACCGAGGCGCGACGTGAAGCGTCGCGACTCCTGTCGACCGCCCACACAGGCAGCGCCCTCTTGGGCGCCGGGACTCCCTACCCCCTCGCAGGGCCCATCTCTTGGATTCTGCCCCTTGGCAGACGCTTTTCTCCTTGGCGCCAAAGGGTGGCTTCCCCTCGTCTCCATCAGCCCCTTAAGCAAACACGCACCCTGTAAAATGGCTTGGTCTGTAAAAGCCCCCTTCCCTGGACGGCCCACTCCCCTCCTTCCGGTGAAGCAATTTGTACCTGTCACACTACCCCACCCGGTGCGCCCTGACCCTCAACTACCCCTGCCCCCAGAGGCCGCTCCGACGTCGGGCCACTCAACCGCCACTCTCCCCCCACCCACACCCCACGAGGTCCTCGTCCTCAGAACAAGCTCCGTCCTTTAAGCTCAGGCCTCGGCGCCGTTGGCCTCCACGCTCTTTTGCGTGAGAGCTGGCAGGTTTCTCTGACGCACGGATTATGCCTGTTAACCAAGGCCGTTGGATTGTTGCAGAGCGTGGCCTCACCCAGACGTCTTTGGTTCCCTGCCACAGGCTGCCTTGCCCCTTAATCCACACTCTGTAAATAGGTATTGGGTTCAGAGAAGACTTCTCCAAACAGTGGACGCAGAGGGCCTGTGCTAAATGAGTCTGTTGCGCTCCTCTTTAGAGAAAGGCCAGTCTTGGAAATGCTAAGGACCAGGACTCCTCCAGACCTCTGCTCTGACTGATGCGGCTTCCACATTTCGGGTCATGCAAAGACCACAGAGACTCCTGACTAATGTTGAAGGAGCCATATTTGTGTTTAAATGGCTATTCTTTTATTCACTCGTTCCCAAAAAGGCATGGTACTTAATGATACATTAACAAAAATAAGTTGGGCCGACCCCTTCCCTGTCCACAGTGTCTCTGCCGGTTTCACCTCTAATCCTCTGTTAACTAACCCCTTATCCCCTTCCCAGACCCGCAGCCCCTTGGCGATGAATGCATCCTTGAATTGCTTATTTAAGGGCAATTGCTCTAAGAGCCCCTTGAGTTTGCAAACAGTGTCAAGGTTGAGCGGTTGGAGCTGGGTGCGTCTGGAAACTGAAGAGGGGGATGCAGTAAGGAGGGGAAGAGGGTCCTAACCAGATTGCTGGTGTCTGGAAGGTGGAGGAAGCAGCCTTCCCCATCCAGAGTAAATCTGAAAGGGGAATTAAGGGGAGTGCGACTTGACTGTTTGCCCAAAGCATGGCATGGCTTGTGTTGTTTCCAGAGCAAACTGTAGGGAGTTTTGCTTTTCTGCGTTGTCCCTTCAGTGTGTACACAGCAGAGAAGGATAAAAGAATTAATCTAAGAACATAGTCTCAGTATTTACCCCTGTATCTTTAGTGATGGGTTAAAACTGGAGGGGCATCAAAGTAATAACCTGCAGAGGCGAGTGCACAACTCAGATGTCCGAGGACAGTTGTGGCAGGGTCCGAGGGACAAGTGCTGCCACTCCTCCGGCAGCTGCCCCCACAGGCTAGCCCATCTGGTGGCTGCAACGTAGGACTTGTGTCCTTCTTCCCATTTTTCAGCTTTAGGGGAGAAAGGGCAGCTTCAGAGGAGAAGTTGGAGGGGGGTGCTCTGGCTGCCACAGGGGCCCAAGGGTGGCCGAAGGGATTACCCACTTTACCTTCCACCCACAGCAGCAGAAACTTCCCCAGTTTGTGACATTCTGTGGAATACCAGTAACTCTTGGTGGAACCAGCTGTTGTAGGTCTGGGAAGTAAACCCAGGTGTTTCACCAGCCCAGATCCTAATGCGTAAAGTGCAGGGATTACTGGATTTGTTCCCTCCCTCTCCTCCCGATAAATTCACCTGTAATCTCACTACCAGTCATTCGCCCAGGCCTGGGAATCTGTAAAAAGTAAAGACCTCTCCTGGAGGTTCCAGAGACCTGGCGAAGTTCGGTCTCTCAGCCCCGGGCAGTCAGGTGCCCACCTGCCTCCGCACTGGGAACTCCACCCACCCCGCGCCTGCATCCGGGTGCGGAGAGAGCCTGCCTGATCCCTAGGAAGCTGCATCGGGGAAGGCAGTCCTGGAAGGGAAGAGTCCAGATTAGGCCTGAAATGGGGTGCTTTTTGTTGGGAGGCTTAGGGAGAGGAGGAACAAAAACAAAACAAAACAAACAAGCAAACAAACAAACAAAAAAAAAAAGCCAAAATCCAGGCCAGAGAACATGGCAACAGAAACGCTGGGAGAGGCCCCTAAGGCGCGACCGGGCTCGGTACCCAAGACCGTCGCCAAGGCCCCGCCCCGCCTCCTTATTTTCTTGTCTTTCTTTGAACTTTGTTTCGACGGTTGCACACTTTCCCCCTCCTAATTCCGTAAATTCTCTCCCTCGCCCTCTGCCCCCGCTGCCCATTAGCGGCCCTCCATTTCCAGCTCGGGTCCCCACTGGGCGCTGCAGGCTGCTGAGCGGCACGCGAACCGCACGCGCAAGCAACAAAAGCCGCTTTCATGACTCACTGCCCTCGAGCAATGCCCCAAATCTGTCGCCCCCCGGGTCCCTGCTCCAAGCGCGCGGCGAGGGCCTGGCGGTCCAGGCGGTTAGAGCGGCAGCCGGAGTGCGGGCGGGAAGGGGGGGCGCGAGGAGGCGTGTGGCTGGGAGTGGGGAGAAGGGAGTGTGGCCTGGGCGAGGAAAGTGGTGAGAAGGAGGCGTGTGGTCGGGACGTGCGGGGTGGGAAGCTAGTAGCTGGCGGGGAAGCAGGGGTGCGACTCATTCACAAGGCCAAGATAAAGAGCGGGGGCCGGGCGGCGTCCCCGGCGGCGATGACCTGTTTCTCCGGGAAACAGATGCTCGCTCTTGCAAAGGGGAATTTGCGTTCAATGAAAGAATCAAGCTTGGCCAGGGCTGCCTCGGAGGCCTCGGGCGGCTCCCGCGTCCTCTTCCCACCCCTAGGAGGGGGGTGTCCTGACCTGGGCCAGTTCCAAGGGCGGTCGGTGGTGGGTGGCTGAGGGGCGGGAGAGACCTTAGGGCGCTGGAACCGCTGGAGCCTAGGGCCGAAAGCTGTAGGTCCTTCGTAGGCCCTACATCTCTGAGGTCCTAGGGAGGCCGGAGGGAGATATTGCTGGTTCTACCCAGATCTCGGGCCCTGCGCCGGGTTTGTGTCTCCGCCTACAGGAAGGCCACTGGGAGCCTGGGTGCTGAACAGAAGCTGGAGATGCCCAGCTTCGCCAGGCAGACGGTGGGGGAGAGCCGGGAGCAAAAGAGAAGCTATTAAAATGCCTCGCCGTCGCCCCGAGCGAAAAACCCGTCCTCTCCAAATCTCCTGGGCTTGCGGCATAATCTTAATTAAGATAATTGATTCATATTGCACCTGCGAGAACAGAAAAAAAAATTGATTCCAACCCTCAACCCCACAAATCGCTTAGAGCTATTGGATGGAGCAGGACACGGCTGTGATTTGGGGAGTGATTTAGTACTGGGCTTCCCCAGCTCCGTCTGCCTGGACTTTTTATATTTGTTATTTACGTCCTCCTGGCTCCTCTGGGACTTAGGTGGCACCCCTCATGGCGGTCACAGGCCTCTGAGGGACGTCATCTCTGATCCGGGTCAGGAGTGGGGGTGTTTTCCTTAAACCATTCAACACTCATATCAATAATGTAAAATCAGCGCAGTTCGGAGCGCTTACACGATTGCCCAAGGCCTGTACATCACATGGGCTGTGTGTGTGACTATGTGTGTGTGTGTGCTTAAGTGGACAAGTGTGTGTGAATCTAAAAATGTGTAAACGTATGTGAAATTGTGTGTGAACAGGAGTGTGCATATGAACGTATGAGCATGTGCGATTGCTAGTGTATGAAATGTGTGTACAATTTGTATCAATGAGTGTGTAAATTATGTGAGGGTGTGTGAGTGTGCATGAGTGAGTGTGTGTTTGTGGGAGCTCCTGCTCCCAGGCGTGGAGCCTAAGTGGAGGGCATACACCTGTTTTTCCCAGATTGAGGAACAGTTTGCTGTCTGCATGGGGACGGAGGACCAGGTGACTGGCCAGAGCCCTGTGTGTGTCAACCTTTGCCTTAGAAAGCAACAAATAAAAATCTCCGGTAGCTGGGCGTTGCTGCTGCAGGTGTGACGAGCAGAGACACACCGGGGGCACGTGGGCGGCCCCTGAACAAGGGCTGCTGCAGTCGGTTGTGGAGGGAGAGATCCCTCAAGTCCCTAAGGAATGAGAAGCCCGGGAAGCCAGGTTTAGAGCTCCAGGCAGCTTGTGGAAGTGACTTCCTCAAGGAATCAGCACCCTGGACAATTCCCCCTTCACGGGCCCTGGTATTATTTATTCACAGTGTCAAAATTCAGCCAAATCACTCCCCTTCCAGCAGCTTTCGCTTTTTCCTGTTTGCCTCCTTTCTCAAAATGACTAACCACCACATCCTAATTTTTAATCAGAGAGCTCTGTAAATCTGCAATTAGTTAACCGCCTTCTTTTCAGAATATGTTTCCACAAAGGTAGACATCTATCCGGGTTTTAGGGGTCAGGGAAGGGTTTAAACTATAGTTTGAGATAGTGAGTCTGAAACAAAGAAATGACATATTGAATAACTTTCAGAGAGACAGTCGTTCTTGTAATTTGCATGTATTTGCCACACAAATTTAAAAATACCATAATGAACACTTTTTGCTGTCCACAGAAACAATGAAATATTTAAATATGTTTTAGGTATTTGTTTTATAGATCATACATTTTAGTGATAATGCTTTTTATCAACATCTTATAAATTCTCCGGTTACTTCATATTATAGATAATTTCTATTAAATCAATGGGGGAAATAAACCAGCTAAAGTTAAATGGCATTATTTGCTCAGGTTTGGTGAGCTACACAATTTAAAGCATATAGACTTATAATAAATATTACAGCTTAGTGCACACGCCATCCAAAATATATTGGGAAAAGTCCAGTAGAGATGGGACTCCGAGAAGAACAAGCGCCTTTGGTAATTTGGTAAACATCTTAGAAACATAACACCATACGCCCTCCCTCATTATCGATCTACTATTCAAACATCATCACTACTAGCGATCAGAATCCTTAATTTTATTCAGAATTTGCTGTGATGAAAAATATAAAATTTTAATTTAAGAATTCACTCCTAGAGCCTTGCCTTCTTTAAATAAAATGTTTACTTTTCTCTTTAACAAATACAGTTTCACATGAATTAAATATTGATAATTTGACCTTTTCTGTCTCTAACTAATCAAAGGGGGAAAATTCCAAATATAGATCTTGGAGTTTGGCCCTGGTGGGTCTTTCCGCTTGAACAGGCACTGAGATTAAAGGAGTCAAACTTCCTCTATCACTGCTTTCTCCTTGCATAATTGCTTATGCAAAAAATGCAGATTTGTATTAATTAGTAACTCCACTGATTAGTTCTGTGGTATTTTCACATAATAAATCATGCTGCAGACATGAATTTTGGCACATCACCCAGTAGTGGCTCAGGCTGCAATACAAATTTCATATTAAAATAAAATTTCTGACTAAACCTACTTTTCCAATGCAGGTACTGTGAGCAGCCACCTGCTGAGAGCACCTGCCATGGGAAATTACTTTCAGTCAGTGACAAGCCACTTCTGGGGCCCAACCAGGACAGTCTGATTCTGTTAGACTTTAATAACAAACAAATAAATAAACACATACATGCAATACATCGCCAAATGACACAAATGTGCTTAAGTCTTGCACACAATTATGTTATAACAGAGGATCCACTTGTAACAGAACTAGATTTTTAAAAATTTAATATTTATTCTGTTCTATTACAGTCGTCCCAACTCCGCCCCCCACCGTTGCTCTCCACTGCCCTGCCACTCTCCCCACCCCACTCCCAGTTAATCTCCACCCTGTTGTCCATGCCCAGGGGTTGTTAGAACTAGATGTTGTAAAACAACTTCCCTGGTTATGGGTGTACACTTCAGTCTATTTTCCTCCTGTGAGATCTTTGCTCCTTTGTAAGATGGCCTGATAGTCTGAGACTCTTTCATCATACCTACTCATTGACTTATCCTTTTTCTAGGCAGGCAAGCTAGTTCTGAAACTAAAAGAGAGAACAGTAAATTATCAGGGGGAGGAATATAAATGCCAAGAGCCATATTGCAGGGAACTGGCCACCCCTTCTATCCTAGCATATGGTGACAAAAGACAAATTCTCCTCTTTCCCTTGGTAATAACTATATAATAAAGGAGTCTTCTCTGAGACTCCTTTCCATTTCTTTGAAAACTTTAATTTGATGAGGCAGATTATGACCAATATTGCCAAGATTATAAATTAAACTGAAGTGTCTTCCATGACCCAACCAATACTTTATATGCACTTCTTCTCTTGTCACTGGCAATACCTTTCCAAGTCCCCTCAGGTGCTCTCAGCAGCTTTTGCCCTTTTGGGTTCATGCCCACTGTTGAAGAAATACATCCATGTACTTTAAGAGGAGAGAGAGGGAGAAAGAGAACATAATGATGAAGATAAAGGTGCATAATTTGTGCTCTCACCTGGAGTGTTTGCAAAATAAAATCACAGGGCACAAAGAAAAAGAAATGAATACTTAACAGTTGCATTTGGAGATGAATAAAGTCTAAGGAGGTATATTTTGAATGGAGGCAGGGCACCATGCTCTACTGCAGTTGCACTATGCAGGCTGCAGTCTCTCTGCCTCCCTCCGAGACTGGTCCTGAGGTAGTGGCGTGCATGTGTGGCTGGGGGTGATGAGGGTGCACCCACTATGGAGGATCTCTTTAGCCATTACTTATTTTTCCATAATTTCTCTGGATATCTTTTCATTGTTTTTAATCTTTGATGTAGCTGTAGTTATGTTCTCATTTATATTCAAAATATCTCTTATTTGAATCTTCTCTTTATTTCTCTTAATCAATCTAGCCATCAGTTTTTTTTTGTTTTATCAGTTCTTTAAATTCATTTCTGTTATTCTGCTTTCTTGCCACTCAACTGGGTTTTTCTAACTTCTTAACTTGTTGGCATAATCTCAAGAATTTAAGGTTGAAAATTTTCTTTGAGGACAATTTGAATGTACCATTATCATTCTATTTAAATATTTTAATTTCTATTAAATTTTTTTGATTTATGAGTTATTCAACAATATATGTTTCATTTCCAATTACATGGAAATTTTTATTAATCCTTTGGTTATTACCTTCTAATTTATTTGTATTTTTGTCAGAGAAAATGGTTCATATGTACTGATTTTCCAACATTGAAACAATAATGGTTTACTATGTGGATATTCTAGCCATTATTTACCAAAACTTTCAGATGCTTTGACAATGAAAGAAAAAGGTCAAGCATATTTTGGTCTTTTATCTATCCAGCCTTCTATTAAGTCAAACATGCTTGTTTTTTTCCCTTTTGTATTCACTCTTATATCTTACTTCATACAGTTTGACATGGACGAGATAGATGATCTCTGATAGGGAAAAATAATCATGCATTTTCTTAGTCAGAGGCTATGCAGAGAGCCAGGCACAAACAAGGCTCTACAATTGCTGTGCCTATTGTAAATAATGCTGCAATGAACATTCGGATGCATATGTTCTTTCAAATTAGTGTTTCAGGTTTCTTCAGACATATTTCCAGAAGTGGAATCAATGGGTCATAACACAGTCCCATTTTTAATTTTTTGAGGTAACTCCATACTGCTTTCCACAGTGGCTGCACCAGTCTGCATTCCCACCAACAGTGCAAAAACATCCCTCTTTGTCCACATCCTCGCCAGCACTTGTTGTTTGTTGATTTACTGATGATAGACATTCTGACAGGTGTGAAGTGGTATCTCATTGTGGCTTTAATGTCATTTCTCTGATGATTAGTGACATCGAGCGTCTTCTCCTTCTTCTCGTCTTCTCGTCTTCTCGTGTGTCTGTTGGCAGTGTTTGCAGAGCTTGTTCCCTCATTCTTTTCCCTCCTCCCTTCAGAAACTGCCTGCTTTGCTGAGTAATCAACATATTCAGCAAATTAATAGAGTGCCACTTTGTGCAGGCACTGTGCTGCTCCGTGCTAAGGGTACAGGAATAAATACAAACAGACGTTAGTCTCTGCATTCTCAAAGCTTCCAGTCTAGTGAAAGAGATAGACTTTAATAAGATTCACTCACAAGTGAGTTCTCATCCATCTGACTTTAGATAAGCGGAGAAACAGAAACAAAACCAGCCCATGAAAGCTGAGGACAAAGGAACCTGGCAAAGACTGACGCAGGAGGACTCCCTGAGTAAGCGGAGCTCTAAAGAGATGAGCAGGGTGCTATCCAGTGAAGGGACCTGCCCTGGGGAGAGTCCTTTAAACTGTGGGAAGAATATATGTAAGGGCCCCTGTGGCAAGAGGACCATGGGAAGTTAAAGAAGCTGAAAAATGTTCAGTGTTACACGAAGGACTAAGAGACAATGGTAAGAGGTGAGCTGGCAAAAAGAAAGACAGGACCTAGAGCCTGCTTCCCATTGAAGAGCTTTGAGCTGTTGGGAAGAGTGTGAACAAGACTTGAGTAAAATTTATATTCTTAGAAGATCGCTTTAATCACAGGGTAGAAATCTGTTTGCAGAGCAGGTGAGTTGGGTAAAGGGAGGCTGTTAATGTTTCCCTAGCAAGAGATGATGGTGCATGGACTAGTCTAGTTGTAGAGGTGAATGAAGTTACAGAACATATTTCAAGATATTTACAAAGACTTCCCTGAAACCACAGCTTAGTTTTACACAAATTACCCAATGGCCAACAAAAACCAGCATTCCTTATAAAGTTGGGTGAATGTTACTGGTTTCCTCAGAAGTAATATACTGAATTTAATAAAAATCAACAAGGGCCTGTTAACCCCTAACATAACTACAATCTAAAAGTATTGCCTTTTTTGCAGAGCAAATCCTAGAACAATAACAAGGCACATTTATTGAGTACTTAAGATATTCTGGGTGCACTGAGTTAATAACGATAATTCTCAATCGACAGTTGAGGAAATTAGGTTGATAAAGGTCGGGTGATATGCCAAATGTTGCCTAGCTAAATAGTGGCAGAACGGAGACCAAAGCTCAGGTCTACTTGACTTCGAAGCTCTGCTTTTTAATACTGTGTCACACCCTAATTTTGTTTCAAATAAATAGTTTTAAGTTTGGTGTTTACTGGTTCAATTAATATGAAAATTACCTTAATAATAAACACAACTATAATATAAATTGCTGAGTCTTTCTGGAAATAAGAATGGAGGAATTATAGGCAATGATTTAGTCACAGCCACCCAAGTTTTGTAGTGAACTAATTTAATTGACGAGAATCAATCAGGTTGGGGGAGATCATGCAGATGAATTATTCTATATCATAAGATAACCTTTCTCACAGAAACCTCTTTATTCAAGAATTACACTAAAATTTATCCTTGAAGAGTTCAGGACATATCTAGTACAAAATAAGTAATCCTTATTTAGTATGCCTGTACTTTAGCCTTTAATAAAGAATTGAAGATTTGTTTTCACTGGGAAAAAATGTCTTATTAAATTACAAGTCAGCCCTTGTTCCTCGGATATTCATTGACTAAATATGTACAGGTGAGTGGGCTTGCCCAAGGAGATGGGGAAAGCGCAAAGGGAGAAGCTGTAATGGGCATGCTTTATTAATTACTTAATTTATTGCTTATCTCCTTAGCTTCTAAACATGGGAAGATTTCAGTAGACAATAATACATGTGTTTCAGTTCAAAAGTGGAAAAATAAAGTTAAATTTCCCTTCTCTGAAGAAAGTCAATGCCAGTTTTGTGGAAACCATATTGTAAAAGTTGTTTATTTCAGAAAGTGCCCCGGGGTGTGGCCTTAAGTTTATATTGTACATTAAATGCCCTTATTTCTTTGTTCTGCTTACATTTATACACCCACTAATATCCTTCATCCACCTCCTTAACACATATGTGTGGGTCATGTAAGAATCTTTTTCCCCATTGGCCCCAGATTTGGTCTGTAAATTCTTGATTTCCCCAATTCATGTGTAATATTTTTAGTTATTATTGAGTATTTGAACAAACCATAAATTTAGGAAAAGTTTTGCCTCATTATAGTACATAGTCAGTGGGAAATTATTGGGGCTTTTTTACATTCATAATTGAACTGACAAATTACCTTATTTCTGTTTTCAATGCAATAGAATTTTTTCATTGGCAATAACCAGATATGTTGCATGAATATTTGCATTTGAAAATTATAAATTTACATTTATAGATATTTTAACTGAGTTTTAACAGTTGGATTTTGACAATTGTAGATGCTTTAATTTCTGATTTTTCTAATTTCATTAGTATCCACAAACCACTGTGTATAATCAGCCATCAATATTAATACACAGGGAAGAGAACCACATACACATTTTTGGAGTGATGTTGTCTGAGCTACCCCAGGGACCATACACACAGACAGGAGGGCTACACGAGAGTTCCGACAAACACAGCCCAGACCACCAGCAGCATTCACCCAACCCATGGATGCATGAGAAACAGCAAATATCTGGTGCTTTAGTCCATGCAGTCATGGGGTTGTTTGCCAAGCAGCAATACCTAAATGATACACTACTAGGAATAATTTTCCCTCTAGATTGTTTACGGATTTGGATGTCTTGATTAATCAAAAAAAATCTGTTTAAGTGAGACTTTCCATTATAATATACTTACATCCTATACTTACAAGTTGTTTCAAGATTTTTTTCCACTCTGGCTAGTGTAGCTCAGTGGATAGAGTGAGGGCTGTGAACCAAAGGGTCACCAGTTCGATTCCCAGTCAGGGCACATGCCTGGGTTGAGGGCTAGGTCCCCAGTGGAGGCCACATGAGAGGCAACCACACATCGATGTTTCTTTCCCTCTGTTCCTCCCTCCCTTCCCCTCTCTCTATAAAGAAAGGAAGGAGGGAAGGAAGGAAGGAAGGAAGGAAGGAAGGAAGGAAGGAAGGAAGGAAGGAAGGACCTTAAAAAAAGACTTCCTTAAAAAAAGAATTTTTTTCCCAGAAAAAGGACTTTATTTGGGAACAACAAAGAATTACAGTTGCAGACATGTTGTGTATGGGCAAATCAGGTGCAAGTTCAGAGAAACAATGAGGAAAAGCTTTACTTTAGGGACTAGGGAGGGGCTGTTGTAAAGGAAAATCCACTGGAGGAAACTGAAAGTTTAACATATAGTGAATTTTTATTGGCTAGGCTATGGTAGTTTCCCATTGGCTGAGCTGTTACTGGACAAGAAGGAATCTTTTCTTTCTGTAGCAGAGGAAGGCAAGTAGCATCACTTCCTGTCAGAGATGCCAGATATCTTTCCTCCTGCTTAGAGTCAGTGGTGTGCCTTGAGTGACAGGTGTATCTCAAGAATTTTAAACTGGACATCTCATAGTAAACATTAAACTAATATCAATGTGTTAAGGATTGTGCTAAATGATTTAGAAAAATTATGTCATTCAACTATCAAAATAGCTCTATTAATAGGTATTACTACTTTCATTATCATTGACATTCTATAGATGAGGAAACAGAGAAGGTAAGTTGTTCAGAGTTACACATATAGAAAAGGGTGGAGCTGTTTAACTTTTTATTCAGGTTCCTTGACTACCAGTTTGATTAAGAATGAAGAACAGCAAGTATTTTAGGAAACTTTGTGGCCCACTATGACCTCGGAGCCCTTTCCTTTCAGCATCGCGACCCCCTCCATCCCTGTGCCCTCTTAGCCCACCACACACAGCCATATAGACACCCGCTGCACCTTCCACCTGCAGCAGCGCAAACGCATCCATTCACTTAGCTCCCAATCGGATCTGTTCCTGCACGCCATTCCAGAATGAAAAGGCTGGAAAGCTCCCACAAAGGGATACACATTTTAAGCAGTTCCTTTTCTTCCTAGATGTGGTACATGTTTTGCTAATCAGATGCATTAAGTTTTGATTTAGAACTGTGCCATGGGGGAGTCGGAGGATAGGGGATTTATTTGGCTGGCACAAATTCTGGTTTGTGGTATGGAAGCCAGCAGATGTGGTGGCAGCTTTCTAACTTGTCATCTTCACAACTCTAGAAAGGTGGTAATTTTCTTAATAGCCTACTTCTGTAATGTAGTTTTAGATATTGTGCCTGGAATATCACACTAGAGTCTGTTTCTTCAGGCTTCTTGATATTTCTGTGAGTTAGCTATAACCATCATGAAATTCATACAGATTCTACATAAAGTTAATCATATTGCCTACTGTGAAAAACTCTTTCCTGTTTAGTAATTGGTACCAGAACAGTTTATGGGCAACAGAAAATTAAGAAGATGAGGATATTTGATCAGTTGATATAAATATATATGGATAAAGCTATTAAGGGAGATGATAGTAGTCCATGGCACCTAGCAATAAATTAGTTGATTAACTTACACCTGGAATGAAGTGCCACCCTTTGCTGCTTCAGTGAACCATATGGGAAAGGTATGTAGAGGTAGGCTGCCTGCCATTAACTATGCTGAGTAACTTCAGGAAAGAGCATGAATTTACTCAAGACAGTGAGAAAGATAAGGAATTTCTGGTCTTTCTGAAACAAACTCCAATCACTTGTAACTACGGAACTGATTTAGCCAGATACCCAGGTTAA
This sequence comes from Trachops cirrhosus, assembly GCA_028533065.1. Lineage (NCBI taxonomy): Eukaryota > Metazoa > Chordata > Mammalia > Chiroptera > Phyllostomidae > Trachops > Trachops cirrhosus. Next base: position 38,823,554 of record CM052541.1, on the reverse strand, counting down.
AGGTTGCTGAGTTACAAGGTAATCCAGTTGTGCTCAAAATGTGGTCCCTGCATCTGCTGCATCAGCAACAACCAGGGACTTGCTGGAAAAGAAAATTCTTGGACCTCATTCTAGAACTACTGAAACAGAAACTCTGGGGGTGGGCCCCAGAGATCCCAGCTTAAGAAGCTCTCCATGTAATTCTGATGCATGCTAATGGTCAAGAACCACTAAAGGTTACCAATACTCCACCACAACCACATACAGATCTCTTGTGTAAAAAAGCAAAAACTGAGAGTCGTAATGGCAACATGTGGAGGGGTATAGATGACTCCGACGACTCTGAATACTCAAACTACTCTGACAGCCCCCTCGTCCGGTGATGCCTCCTGCCCTATGCAGTGAGGCTACCCTGGGCTGGCTTGAAGGCTTTCTTGAAGTATTCAGCTTGCAAGAACATGGACATTCTCTTCATGCCCCACTCCTGCCACTTCTCATTACCACCATCCCATGACTGGTGTCAGACCTCAGCAGGGCTCAGGTGGCACAAGGGAAGTGGCACCCTCAGGAGAAGGCTGGGAAATAATGGCAACATTGTGTTCATTTTCCCCTAACAGAGGGGCAACTGTGTGGGAATAGATTCTGAACATTGTAGCCCAGGAAGGATAGAATATTACTTTACATCAGGCTGAATTTATGGATACTGTTATAATTGTCAGTAATTCTGGATTCAAACTGCTGCTGACATCCCTCGTTCTCAGTGTTTGTTCAGGGGATGACTGAAGTGTACATCCAATAATGGCCAACAAGGCATGAAGCTGAAATACAAAAAATGTCTTGATATAAAATTAAAAAGGCAATCAAGTTTTAAGCAGAAAAGGTTAGCATAAATCATTACGTACAACCTTCTTGCTCACCTCCTGAATCTGCCTAACTATGACTAATATGTGTATTTCTTTGAAGCCAACAGCATCTTAAAAAAATGAAAATCCCCTCTTCAGGCTGGGAAGGAAGGAGGATGATGCTACTGTTGCACTGGGATCCCTGATAGCAATCTCGACCACGGGTGTGTGGGGAGACAGCCCAGGGAGCATCACTTGAGAATCCGAGGTAAGCTGAACTTTTTACCATAGTGTACAGCAGAGCTGGAGTGGGGTCCTTAGGAATGAAATGGGTAATGATAATAATAATAATAAACCCAATAAAGGCCTGTCACAAGTCACCGTGATGTCATCATGGCTGCTGACTCAATTCCCCAAACTGAGGCTACACCTAAAAACACAGCTTTTTGCAGACAAGAAAGCAATCCAACCTTGAAGAAAGACCTTGTGTTAGCATTGCAAGTACATCCCATAAATCCTTTTCTCAGCTTTCTCAAAAAGTATCTTTGACTATTCACCTAGGTGATGATGTAGTTGGAAAAGGAAAATAGCTGGATCTTTGGGGATTATTGGCCCCTGACTCTGAAGTTACACAGTCTAGGAAGTCACTATGATTTACCTGAAAAAATGGGGACATAAGAGGATGAGGTGACAATCAGATTTCTGGGCCTAATTCTGCTTTGGTGGTACCTGTGAGTCTGCAGACCCATACCGCGGTTGTTTTTACATTTCTTGCACATAGAGATGGCTGAATATTCAGGTTGGCCCCCTGACTCTCAAAATGAGCATTATTATGTACAAAAGTCCAAACAAAACTTCCTGTCTTTACACAAAGTAAAACTCTACACTGGGAGAATTTTAGAGATTAGTCCAGCATCGTAGGTTTGAAAGGTATAAAGTGATACGATGGCCACTACTACCTGTGCTCCCAGTTTCTCTTATAAAAGTAGTATCTCCAAATTTTATCTAGGAAAATAGCCACTCAGAGAAGGTCTACGTTTTCCTGCCATATTGTAGCTATATATGGCAATGTGACTAAGCTTTGGCCAATGGGACATAACAGTGAGGAGAGCAATTTCTAAATCTTGCCATTATAAGGACATGATGTGTCTACCCCTTCTCCTTGACCCCTCTGTATCTTGAGAGCAAGACGGAAGGAACTGGGACACTGACAGCCCCTCCAGAGCAGCTCTAGGCTGCTTACACAAGGACTTTCACTTAGAGAGAAATAAATTTTCATCTGTTTATGTCTGTATCATTATGGATCCCTTTCTAGTAAATGAACCCATATACTAACAAATATAGGTAGTGATTCTTGTCATATCCCCATTAAAAAAACACAGACCTTTCCTTGGTTTGTGCAGGTGACAGATGGGTCTTGGAGAATCTCAGTGAATTACGTACTGTAAATTTAAACAAGTGATGATTTTAAATGCAGCTGCCATTGCACATGTTTTCTTTAGTTGAGTACGTTAACACAGCCCTGATACCTGGCATTCGGTTATTGTCCTGAACATGTTTTCCCCTTTATCCCAATAAGCAGAGAGCACCAGAAGCAGTGTGCTTTGGCACATTCCAGTTCAGGTGTGTGATAATTTAGCCCTCAAGGACTTTGAGCATCTCATCATTCTGCAGAACATCATGCTGGTCCACTACACCCGTGGCATTGTGTTAGATGTGGAATGGAGGGCGTCACAGACGCCCTAGATGCATTGGGGGTGTTTATGCATGCCAGAGGATGGAAAGTAAATCCAAGGACAATTTTGGAGCCTGACACCTCAATGCAGAGTCTGGGGTCCTTTGAAGTGGGGCACACTGGGATATTTCTTTCAAAGTAAAAGACAACTTGCTTCATTTTGCACCGCCTACCACTAAAATTATTATGCATATTTTTCATAAAAAATATTGAATTGGATTAGGGTCAACTGAAGAGGAAAAGAAGGTAAATAAAGTTTTTTTAAGCAGTTTATTTTATTTTATTTATTTTTTAGAGAGAGGAGAAGGGAAGAAGAAAGAAGGAGAGAAACATCAACTGACCACCTCCTGCACACCCCCAACTGGGGAACTGGCCTGCAGCCCAGACATGTGCCCGGACATGGAACTGAAGTGGCGACCTTTCAGTTCACAGGCTGGTGCTCAGCCCACTGAGCCACACCAGCCAGGGCCAGTCAGCGTTCTTATCCGCAGTTAACCAACCGTGGAAAAGCTTTTGGTGGTCATAAACAGCTCAGTCAAATGACTTGAGATATGGGAGAACTTATGCTCTGCGTAGTTTACATAAATTGTATATAGTAGAGGATAAGGTAGCCATAAACGATTTGCAGTATGAATAAAATTTATTCTTTGCAGAGAGGGAAGGTAACTTTATCAAATGTGGAATATGGAAGTCAAAGATGCAAGGAGGAAATATGCTTGGTGAAATGAAATGAGAAACTAGACAAGCAGAAAAAAATAAGAGTAATATTCACACATGAGGTTTTTTAAAAGGAGTGAAAGAACCTTCACACTTTGCTTGTGAGAATCTAAAATGGCACAGCTACTGTAGAAACAGTCTGGTGGTTACTCACAAAGTCGGAGTTACCATATGGCCCGGCCGCTCTACTCCTAGGTATGTCCCCAAGAAAGCTGAAAACGTATGTTCACGTGAAAACTTCCACACAAATGTTTACTGCAACATTATTTATAATAGCCAAAATGTAGAAACAACTCAAATGTCTGTCACCTGATGAACAGATAAATAAATGTGGTATATCCACACCACAAAATATTATTCAGCCATAAAAAGTCATTAGTCCTGATGGACGTTACAACATGGATGAACCATGAGAGAAGTCAGATGCAAGAGGGTATATGTTGTATATTTCCACTTATATGAAATGTCCAGACTATTTTATAGCCATAGAGACAGAAACTAGTTTCCAGGGAAACTAGAAGAAGGTAGGGTAGAAGGAAGGTTGAGAAGAGGGTAGACTGGAAGCAACTGCTTCTTTTGGAGGTGGTGGAAATATTCTGGAATTAGATAATGGTAATGCGTGTGCAATCTGTGAATATATTCCAATCTGTGAATATATGAAAAACCACTGGAGTGTATACTTAAAATGGGTGAATTTTATGGGATGAGAATTATATCTCAATTTAAAGAAGTGGAAGTTGCAATGGAAATATCGCGCTTCCCTCCTTATGTGACACCATGTGCTCCTGGCTTTCCTGCTCCCTCTTTATGAGTTACACGTAGGCTCTTTTTCTTAGGCCATCCCTCGAATCTTGGCTTTCCTGAGGGTTCTCTCCAAGTTTTCTTCTTACATAATCGCTACATTAGGTATTAAGGCAGTCTTGCTTTGAACAGTTTTAGTGTGCCCAAATTTCATTTACTGTGGTTTAGGTAAATATCAGCCCCCGAGTAACATAGTTCAAGTTTTACTTACACAGTATATTAACTGTGAGTAATTATATAAACTTGGTGGCTAGCTCCAGAAATTGCCACCTAAATAACAGATCACTTCTTTCAGAGTCTGCTGGCCATTGGCCATTGCACATCAGTCATTCAGTTCGTGCACCAACAGTCCTTGTCAGTCTGTGGTAAGCCCATGTAACATTACAAAAACTAACAATAGAAAAAAATGAAATTGCAGCAAAGAAATTAAAAGTGATGCCACTGGAAGTGAACTTGGCTGTGGTTAGGAGATTTGAAAATGGAGACAGGATAGAGCTAGGACAAGACCTGGGCTGCATGAAGGCACTGAATGAAAGATATTGAAAAAGTCCAATAAATCAAAAATTGTAAAATAGCTTCAACATTGTCTAGTTTAAGTTGCACTCAGAACAGAAAGCTGCTCAAGGTGGAAATGAAGCATTTCCTTCTACTTTGAACACAAAAAAGAAAAAAAACTGTCCTGGCTAGTGTGGTTCAGTGGGTTGAGTGATGGCCTGTGAACTGAAAGGCTGTGGGTTCGTTTTCCACTCAGGGCACATGCCTGGGTTGTGGGCCAGGTCGCCAGTTGGTGGCATGCGAGAGGCAACTAGAGGCAACAGATTGATGTATCCCTCACACATTGATGATTCTGTCCATGTCTTTCTTCCTCCCTCCCCCTCTCTCTGAAGATTAAATAAATAAATAAATAAATAAATAAATAAATATTTTTTAAAGGTGCCAATCAGTTTAATTAGCAGTCATGCCAAACACGGAACTTAGGTGCTGTGTTGGAAGAAATCAGTAATTAGAGAAGACTGAGGAAGAACCTCTCACTGCCAGTAAAGGTTGATTTCATTGTTTCAGAAATTAGCAAGAGTTTTCAAAATTCCAGTGGAAAGGAGAGTTAAAAAGAACTAACTGCTGGAATGTTAACATCATTGCTATTCAAGAGGGTCTAGAAGGGAAATGCATCAGCTTAAAGGAGGGAAGTGGTTGTGGCAAAAAGGATGGCATCTTAGAGAAAGTGATGCTAACAAAATACTTCAGGTGAAAGGAAATCATAGGTATTTCACAGCATTGAAAATGTAAAAGATAAAACGCTGGAAGCTGATCCACATTGGAAAGGAGTATAAGTCAATAAGGTGTGTAAACATGCTCACTTTACATCTTAAGTTACACAATGAGAAGATAAAAACTAATCCAACTCCTTTTGAAAGTTCTGTACAGGGAAATAAAACATTTTAATTCTCCATGTTTCTAATGTTTTAAATTTCTGTGTGCCAAATAAATATTAGTTTTTTTTTCATTTCCCAACAATCAGTGATCTTTTTTTTTTTTTTAGTTCACATAATGGAGAAGTTCAGGGTTAAGTCTTGTTTCTGGCATGACTGGATTCAGGACCAAAACTACATGGAGAGAACCAATTACTTTTCCATCTCAAATCTATGCATTGGTTACCTTCTACTGCTCTGTGTGATGGCCTCCAGCGACTGCCACTTCCATGGTAGCAAGATGGTCTCAGTAGCTCTAATTTCATATTTTCCCTGGTTCTAGTTTAATAGGATCAAGTAGAGGAGGCTTTATCATCAGTAGCCCCTGCACAAATCCTTGGATTCCCATCTACTTCCCTAGTTTAGGCTGCCAGTCCTCCACCCCAATCACTGTGGTTAGGTGTGTGTGGTCTTCTACCCAACTTAGAACTGGATCTCTGTTCTACACATGGGGCCAGAGAGAGACCTCCACCCAAATCACACAGGCTGCTGGTGAAGAAGAGCAAAATACTCAAAACCAAGGGAAATGTGCCGGTAGACAATCCGAAAGACAATGCATGGCATGCTCCTTGGTGATCATTCCACTCCTACAGCTTTAATCATAATCATACTCTGTCTGAGAGTGGCTCCGAGATCTGTCTCCAGAAATTATTACCTGTATTTCCAATTCTCTGTTAGACAATTTCTCTTAGATTCACTGCAAGCACCTGAAAATCAATGTTTCTGAAGGTGAGCCCCTTATCTGCCCTCACTCTCAGCCCCAGCGAAATCAAAGTCTCCTCCTTGCTTCCTGCCTCAGTGAACACCGTCACTGCCCACGCCACTTCTTCATGCTGAAACCTGGGACAGAGCTTGACTCCTGATTCTCCCTTGTAATGCACTAAAATCAATCACCAATAATTCTTGTTAACTGTACCCCTAATATCCTTGAAATTAACCTACTTCTTTCTCTGTGTTCCTTACCCTATTTCAGCTCCCCTTTTTATCTCTTGACTGCATTACAGTGTAACTTCTTTCACCTTGATGCCCAGCCGTTTTTTTTTTACTGAGGTAAATTACACATAACATAAAGTTTACCAGCTTAACCATTTTTAAGTGGACAATTCAGCGGCATTAAGTCCATTCACATTGTTGTGCAACCGTCACCACCAGCCACCTCCAGAACTCTTTTTATCTTACAAAACTGAACATAACTGTTAAAGAATAATTTCCCATTTTCCTTCTCCCCAGACCCTGGAAACCACCATTCTACTTTCTGTAATATTTTTGCTGGTGAAGGATTTGCCTATAATTTTTTTAAAAAGCAGAATTTGTGAAGCATAGTAAAGCAAAGCTCAGCAAAGCAAAGCTCAGTAAAACGTGGTATGCCTCTAGACCTAAGGTGATGTTTGATCAGAAGGAGGATGGACTTTGTTTCAGATGCTGCAAATTACTTAATATCTATTTTCATTTTCTTCCTGGGTTTTGGGGTGCCAATGTGCCCATCTCAAGTCAATGGATCTTGACCAGAAAATGCAACTATAGCAATGCTGTTCCCTGCTTTCTCAGTCTCCCTCGTCACTTCCTGCTCCTTTCTGCTTGTTTTCCTTGAAAGAGAAGGTGATGCAGCTCTGTCTCTGTTCTGTTGGGGAAGGCCAAGTGAATTGCAGAAATACTGCTGGTTGTTTCTATGTTACTGAATCAATACCACAGCCACCTACCTTGAACCTGCTTGGGAGAAAAACAAAGCAACATCATTAGGCTGCTGTTAATAAAGGATGTATAAATTGAGTTGTCTACTACAGCAGGTTATTAAATAATGCTGTTTCCTTCCACACCATTTTATTATAACATGGATGAGATGCCACAGGAACTTAACGCTTTTTTACATCGATTAGCCTTCAGTAAAATTAGTTTTGTTGTTTGTAATTTCTCTTAACGTCACAAAACCTATCAATGACACAAAGTGAGTACTTACTGTACTTGTAGCTGAACAGAAGCCTCTTTGATGTTGGATTAAATGTGAGTTGTCAAGGCTTTTCTCTGGTTTCCAGGTTAAGCAGTTGGATAAGTGGTGCAGGAAAGCCTGGGGGCCGAACAGGGTTGAAAAGAGATTGTCTGGCTAGAGATTGTTTATGCTAAGTGGATGGGTGCAGGTACATCCTAGTGACAAGAAGGCCATTCGCTAAATGTGTTCAAAAGTGAGAGAAGGCTCTGGTCTGCAGGCACAGATTTACACATCATCAGCATATTAATATAACTGATTGCTTCATCTAAGGAGATACAGATATAAGTATATTGCATATGAAAATATACCTTTCAAACACAGATAAGACATCTAATTCTCTGCCTTGCCCCACGATATGTAGGGATGTAGGGGGTTGGAGCTGGCTGCCTAATTTTGGAAATCCAGTGGCAGTATCTTGATTAAGGTTCCCTAAAAGCAGGCTCTGGTGGTTATTTGGGAGGTTGTTCCAGAAAACATAAGTAGGGGAATGGTTAAGTGATATAGGAAAATGAAGGAAGTTAATAAAATGATGTGTTATTGGATAATTGCTACTTCAGGTAACTGGAGCTTCATAATGCTGGAGAAATGATGGAGCCATTGTGGAACAGGCCTCAGGGTTATTTCACCTGAGAGGGAGGAACTGGGGTGTGCATACACCAATTTCTTTTTTCTCCCCCAGCTTTACTGAGGTATAACTGATAACAAAATTGTAGGCTATACAGAGCTGTATACACCAATTTCTGTCAGCCCTTGGTGCAGGTTGTTTCCATGCACCTGGACAGTGCAGGCTCTGCAATGAGATGCAGGTACTGGCAGTGGAAAGTCTGGGCAGCATGCACTACCATGGCAAGGTCCTGGAAGGTTTGGGCAGGGCGTCGACAGCATCTAAAGTGAGCATCATTTTATCCAGGAAGGCCATGTAATACATATGGGGGCAGCCAAAAAGGAGTAAGAAATGATGGCACAGGAGAAGAGACAGAACTTACGAGAATTCCTGAGCTAAACAAGACATCCGTAAGGACTTACAGCATTCCGGGAGCAGCAGAAAGGGGTTACTAAAAGAGTTTACCTGCTAGAACCAAAGGGACGCTGTGCTATAGAAGTGCTACTCCGGTGGCATTTGAAGAGCAACCTCTGCTTTTCCTACTAACTCAGTTCTGAGTAGACTAATGCATTTTTCTCTTTAAAAATCCTTAAGAGAAAATGAAACAAAGCAACAAAAACTGTTCACTACTAAAATATTTTGTTCCATCTGTTCCAATGGAAGGAAGATTTTCAGTAAAAATTCTCTTCATTCTTTAAAAAGTAAAATGAATTTATTCTTTTTTTTGGGGGGAAGTAATAATTTGCCAGTGAGTGACTTATCTTAGGTTCAATCCCAATGCACTGAGGATCCTGAATGTTTAAAAGACTCTGCTATGTCAGAAAATGCTATTAATCCTTGGAAGGACCAGTATATTGCCATGTGAGTTAGAAGGAGCCAAAGAAGAGACACATCTGCAATTGGAAATGAAAGGAGTCTAATTTTTCAGTTTGCTGGTAAATTTTATTTTTGAGAACAAAACAGTCTATATGCAGTAATATTAATTTCTCATTGCTTTTGAACTTTCACCATGTAGGAATCTGGAAAAGGAATGTGTTAAGGAGTGGCTCATGTGTTCTGGTGATTTGGAATCCATCAGGTCCAAGTGACCCAGCACTTTATACAATGTCTAAAACTAGGGTCACACCTCGGACTATTCAGGGGACTTTTTGAATGAAAATGACCCTGAATAAGACACATAACCCTGAGAGATGCTTGACCAAAAATGCTTTCTTCCAGAAAGAATATAGTAAATTAGATCTGGTTATAAAGCACAAAGGAATGTGCCTGGCTGTACTGGAATGTTTTATGTGTTTCTTATAGTTGCCCATCTGGTATGGTGATGTTTGAAATGCCATTGTAAGAGATCATAGTGCTGGTCCTTGCTCTGGCATCAAATCTGCTGTGTGTGGAACACAGCGTCAACACCACAGGGAAAGACCTTTATTAAATGGAAAAATCTCAGTTCTTTGTAGTACAAGACCCTGAGTGCAAGTACAAAAACTCTTAGTTCATTCTTTCTGAATGACTTTCCCCAAATGGTGATAAAAACAGCAAAAGCCTGTATAAGTTAAGTAACCATGATAAAAAGCTTCTAGAAAGTTTTTACTTAAGTCACAACATCGGAACATGCATTGTTTTCAAGCAAAACTTATCATAAATGAAAGAATTATTGAGCCATACCTCCCAGTTTCCTGCTTAAAAAACTAACAAATGGAACAAAAACATAAATAAAAACACCAGACCAGCAAGGCTGGCATGCAGCAGGGTCAGGAAGTTAAAGGCTGAAGCCCAGACCCCTGCTTGTTCTGTTGGAACCCCTCCAAAAATGTCCTCAAGGGAATGAGGAGTTTGTTTGGGACATAATTGCCGATGGCTTATCAGCGCTGCCCTACTCCCCAAAATGATACTGATGCAAGCTTCCTTTAAAAAACCTAATGTTCAAATTATAGCTACTCATTTGACAAGACTAACAAATTTACATTGCAGTTCAAAATCTCTATGGATTTTTAAAAATTGTATCCACATATGGGTACATTTTTCCAACATGGGACTAGGCAGGCATTTCTTTCCAGGATTTACCACTTCCTTCCAGTCAGTTTGTCTTTGAACCAGGTTTGGGACTCAGGCATGCTACCTTTTTTCTGGTCAAGGTGTAAGATAGTCACTTCCAAGACCAGAGGATGGCTGTAGATCTCCCTATCATTAACTGTAGTGCTGGGTTTATCATTTTGGAGTCTGTTGAGTGGAATGTCTTCTGGAATTTTAAGGAACACTTCTTTTCCAGAAGGTCCATTTCATTCTGCCTGATCGTCACCTTTCTGTCAATTAGAAGAAACCCTGAAAATAAAGTCCCTTTGACAAATGTCAGAGACCAGTCCTTTGAAATGAAGAAGATAATTCTGTAGCTTAGTTTACATAATTTCATCTGTTCCATGGCCACTTTTTCTCCCTTTTTTCTGAGCCCTGACTATGCCTCTGCTCTTCCACCTGATCTCTCCCAACTATGGGCTACTCGTCTGGAGGTCATCTTTTCCAGTTCCACATCTTTCTCTTTTGCCTTCATTTCTGTTGGTCTGGATGCCTATTTTAATTAAATTACCATGTAGACTTTCACTTTTCTTTGTGTTGAATTTCACTCCAGAAACATGCAATTGATGATTGCTGTTTTCTTGTTCCTTTCCTCAAACTTTATTTTGACCATTTAGAGCCTAATTGTAACCCAAATCCTAACCATTGTTAGAATGCCCAACTAAACAGTAGCTTCTTTAGCCTCCTTTTATCATTGTACCCATATGATTTCCTTTTGTTGGCAGGTCATGTTATTTTGTAGCAATGAATAGCATGAGCTGCTTTTTCCAATCTTGTATTTACACTGTCAAACATAGTAATAGATTTTCTCCTTTCCTTTGGCTTTAATTAACCAGGGTTTTTACCTTCTGTTAAAAAGATTCAAATTTTGGTCTTAGATATTTACTATCACTTTTATTTTATATTATAAATGATCATTCTCAGTTTTTTCCATAACAATATTTCTCATGTTCATATAGAAAGTGTGCTCAAGTGCAGTTGCGAAATAATGTTCCCTTAACATTAGAAGGTGGTGAGCAACTGCTTGCTCGCCTTGTAACTCTGACAATGGCAGTAGAATCAAACATTCATGATGAATCATTAGCCATGAGTTAGCCTTACTTATTGGGAGACTGAATGTTGTTTTCTTCTGGAGTGGTTGATCATTGCAAGGTGTTGCGATTTTACAAAATATCTATATATCCATATTTCGGCCATTGAACCACATTCTTCTTTGCTATTTCCTGCTCAGGAAACTAGGCTTCATTTAACTGCCCAGCTGACTTGGCTTTACACACCTCACATGTCTACTCAAACCATCATGCGGGTTGTACAGCAAATCGGTGGGTTTCAATAGAAAACGTGCCCCAGTGACTTGAGGGAACTGGAGTTTCTCTCTGAGAATCTCATCAACTAACAGGATGATGAGGAACCATCGCCACAGGATCTGTCCAGGGGGAGACATTTTTAACAAAATGGAGACTCTGGTCTCACACCAAGTGGTCTCTTAGTTTTCAGGACACTTATTTTTTGGAAATGACTGAAATTTAAAGGACTTCAATAAATTTGTGTATTTGTATTTTAATGGGAATATTTACTTTAAGTGTTGATTTCTCTATCTCCCTCTCCCCAGAGATATGCCAGTTCTGGAACTAGGGGGCTAATGTAATCAGGAAGAGGGAAGACTTTCCAGGCAAAGATAAAATCTCCCCACCCGGAAATAGAATGACTTAGTTCCTAAAAAGATGAAAAGACTAAGCTTAAAACCACTAGGGTGGGACTGGGACAAACAATTGCACTGACTTTTTGTGCTAGGCACAGTTCCTGGCGCTGGTGATGCAGCAACGCACCAAAGAGACAAAGTCCCTGCCCTGGTGGAGGTTCCCTTCTAGTGGCGGGAGACAGATAATACACCACGAAAGTGTGTCCAACAGTGGCGAGTGCTAAGGACAGAAATAAAGCAGGGAGAGAGCTAGGAACGCTAGGGTGCTTGGGATAGGTGGGATAGGTCGGATGGTCGGATGGTCGAAGAAGACTCCACTGAGAAGGTGGTCTTTGAATAAGAATCTGGAGCAGGGAAGGGTGAGAGGAGGAAGTGCATTCTAGGCAGAGGGGATTGTGCCTGCCAAGGGAGAGGAGCAGTGCGAGAGGCTAGAGGAAACAGGTTAGAGGAACAAACAAGGAAACTGAAGCAAAGCGTGAGAGAACTGCGGGCAATAAGAGCAGAAAGAGAAGGTGAGGGAGGCAGATGATGGAAGGCCTTCCAGGTCCTTGTGAGAATGTGGTGTAAGGAGAGACACTGTTCCTGCTTTCACAGAGTTTACAATCTAGCAGGGGTAAAAATACGTGAGTGATATGATAAAATGAGATGACTATTAAAAATAGGAAAGCACAGAGTGTCCAGGAATCACAGAGTGCTGGGTCCCAATGTGCTCTAGGGGTCTCTTCCGTGAGGAAGTGGTGTTTACGCTGAGACGTGCAGGAAGAGCTGAGGCAGGTGGGTGCGGGTGGCTGGGGTTTCCGGGTGTGGGGAGGGGTGAGTTGCAGCTGGAGCCAGGGGCAAAAAGCAGGAGCAGTAAGAGCGAACGTCCCTGAGGTGAACATACTGGAAATAAAAAGGAATGTATTATGAATCAGGCCAAAGAACAGGTGGGGCAGTGTCGCCAGAGAAAGCTAGAGGAGTCTGTGGAGGCTGGGGGTCAGCTAGATTATAAACAGCATTGCAGGCTATGTGAGAGTTCAGACTTCCCCTGAGAGTACTAGGGAGCCATGGACGATTGTGAACAGGGGTGTTACCTGATTAGGTCTGTCTTTTTTAAGATCACTCTAGGTGCGCCGATAGGGAGGAGCATGCTGTGGTAACGGAAATCCTGCAGCGGTGCAGGGAGGAGGCAATGGTGCTTTTGGACGTCACGGGTAGCAGAGGGAAGGGAGGGGCATGGGCACACTCCACACTCGAAGGGTATTCGTGGACTAGCACAGACAGGACTGCATGTGGGGCTGCAGGTGGGTACGTTTAAAGTAGAGAGAAGGATCAGAGATGTCATTCCAGTCTTTGGCTCTGTCAACGTGATAGATGGTGGGGCCGCTGACAGCAAACGGGAGCAAAGGAGAAGGAACAAGGTCAGAACGTGCCCCTGGTCTAAGTCAAACATTTGCTGTATTTTTTCCTGTAATTTCTTCCCTTAACTGGAAATTTAGAGATGATATAGTCACATCGTTCCTTGAGTGACTTACTTTAATCTTTGCATTTTAATACAGGAATATCATTTCCAGTTTGCCTATCATACAGATCTTTCCGTGAATCTGTGTTAGGGACTGAGTGATTTCAGACGGGATCACAAAAGATACAGGTTGTAACATAGCTAAGCACGTGGCGCCATCTTCAGGACAGCTTGTTAAAAATTTATAAACCACCCAGACTGAAGGACGCGCTTCTGCCGGCACAATACTTTTCCGTGGAGTAGGTATGACTCCATCTTGTTTGGTAATAAGAAGCTGAAAAATGTTTCTGCCGACACCAATTGTGTGACCAAATCCTGGTTTTTCCCGAGAACTATAGTTTATCACAGGATATAGGAGAGATGGTGGCCAAATTTTCTTTGAGATCATTCCAGTTTGAAAGTGTCTGTGAGCCAGGCAATGAGCTTTGCTGCAGAAAAGCCTAGAAAAGGAAATTAAAGCAGCAACGCTTGAGGATTTTCTACTGTGGTGCCCAGATCCTCTAGGGCTTTCTCAATTTTATATATTTATAAATTTTCACTAGGTGCTTCATTAAATATGTAGTCAAGTGGAATTTAATTCTCATGCATTTGTAATGGTGACTACTTACATGAACATAAAAATTGGAAAAATCATTAGTCAGAATCTGTGCCCAAATTTTTGGCTCAGGAAACATGATATCATAGATTCATAGGATCTGCACTCTAATAATAAAAAGTTGTAAATAAGAAATCATTATTATACCTATAGCTAAGCACATAAAGAGAAACTACAGCTCACAAGATGACTTTTATTTCCAAAAGCTTCTCAGGCATTATTCTATTTGAAGAAGCTCCACCTTTTCTTTCTGCAGAGTTTAGACAGAAAAACATGGGCATACATGTTTATCAGAATGTATCTGCCACCTTCACGTGCAGGACATACTGTTTAACCGACACTGAGCATTTAGCACAGTCTCGTGAGCAACTGGGAGATAAACAGTTTGGCGGGTACGGGAAGGCAAATGGTTCCTACCATCTTGCAGCACCCTGCTCACAAATGGGCTTTCTTCCTAGACGGCTCTCATTAAAAATGCATGTCTTTCAGTTGAGGAATTGTAAATCCCAGAGTTCCTGTTAATCCTGAAAGAGGTAACACATTCATCTAAATTCCAATTCTAGATAAACCCCCTCAATTATAGGGGTCCAAATTGGGCTTAAGAGGGTTAAGCGAAAGAGTGGGATATGCAGGCGGGTGGCCAATAATAGTGTCTAATAGTAATGACTTGTTAACAGTGTGCCAAGTGCTGTATATGGATTATCTCATTTAATCCTCATAACCTGCCCTAGCCAATGTGGCTCAGTTGGTTGGAGCATTGTCCCATAACAATTCCCAGTCAGGGTACATACCTAAGTTGTGGGTTCACCCCTGGTCTGAGTACATATGTGAGGAGACCGATCGATGTTTCTCATTTGCATCAATATTTCTCTGTCTCCCTTCCTCTCTCTCAAAAAGCAATGAAAGAATGTCCTTGGGTGAAGATAAAAAATTATTTTAAAATTAATCCTTATAACCTATGGGTACTTAAAAATATGTGGGTATTTTCATTATCATCTAGAGAACTTAAAATAATAGCCCAAGGCTCATACTCACTGTCTAGTAAAGCTAATGAAATAAATTCAAATCCAAGCACTCTCTCTCTGGTACAAACCAGCTTGACCAAAACATCATACTATCCCTTAAATGAAAAACATTTCTGCAAAGGAAAAGTACCCTTCATCAAGCGAACAGTCTGAGCAAAACATTCAGCAAGCAGAAGTATAGAAATGGAGGGGAGGGGCAGAACCTGGAGGGATCCCCTGAGGTCCAGCAGTTCCTCCCACTTTTGATAGTTCCAGAGCCTTGGCCCTGCCTGGGTGGCGACGTCTAGGACAGAATATGACAATGCATGTCCTTGAGACTTCTAAGAGTGAGTGTGGGAGAGAGTATGACTTGCAGAGATGAGATGGTGGGGAGCCAAGGAACTCCCTGTTGTTTTCTTCATATTTTATTCTCAGAATCAAGCATAGAGATAAAGAACCATGGCCGTGACAACAGAAACCACTGTATTAGGTAACAACACACACTTATCACATGGGACAGGAGCAGAAGAAATAGCCTACTTCACCCTACTCAGTCAAGCAGAGGTTGGCACACAGAGCGTGGTGTGGGCTTGCTGCGGCCCACTATGAGGCCAGGAGGCAAATCAATGTGACAGCCACACAAGAGCACCACCAGCTAGAGGGACGGGCATGGGGTCCAAGGCCCTGGACCAGGCTGAGCACTGACACTTACTGTGTGACGTTGGGCAATTCATTTAAATGATCTGATCTTTAATGTACTCAGCTGAAAATGGCAGTAATAGTTACTGAATAGGATTGTTGGGAGATCAAAGAAACAACATATGTAAAACAGGGTTAAGCTATAATGCTAGTGAGTACCTTGTATGTGCTAGACATTGGACATAGAAAATTAAGATATAATCCTTGCTGTCAAGGAATTCACAATCTAGTGATATACAGATGTTGGTTATCTTTAGAACTGCAAGCCCTCCTTCTTTCTAAGTATCCCTCTCACCTCCATGTGGGTATTGTCATAGTTGTGGTTTTCTCAAAAGCTGACCCTAAAGCAAGGATTTGAGTGGAAAGGGTTTATTTAAAGGTGCAAGGAGTCACAAGTGATAGAAGAGAGGAAAAATTGCCAACATGGGGTGTGCCATTGGGCCAGCTGCTACCTTGGACCACTCCAGAAAATGCTGCCAAACACAGAGCTCAGAGGTTTCCCACCTAAGGAACGGGGGAGTTTCACACCAGCTTTCATCTATTAGTGGTTGAAGATTTCTTCTGGGTGTTAATTTCTTGGCTCTTATGGCCTGCCAAGCATATCGGTAGAGTGCATTGCAGCAGCTTCAGAAAGTGGCCATGGGCAAAGGAGTGGAAATACTGGCAGCTGGAAGATGGCTGGAGCATACTGAAGTCATAAGAGCCAAAGATATGGGCAACTCAATGACAGAAACTGCAAAAATTTGTCCGTTGTCTGCAAGGGTGCTTGGCTGGGCTCACTTTCTCCCTGGCACCCAAGGCAAAACCAAGGGAGAAGAATCTTACAATACTTACCACTGTAGAGGAGGGGGGTAGGAGGCTGAATGTGTGCTAACACTTCCTAATGGCATCATTGATGCATGAACTATTATGGGTTTGTTTTGTTTTGTTTTTTGAAATTTGGCAGAGCCGTGTAGGTCAATGGAATCACTGCTTCACTTGAACTTTCTGTGATGATGGGAATATTCTACATGTCTGTACTGTCCCCTATAGTAGCCATTAGTCACGTGCAGCTATTGAGCACCTGAAATGTGGTAGCATGACTGAGAAACGACATTTTTACTTTTATTTCTTTTTAATCAATTTAAATAATCACATGTGGCTAGTGGCTACCATATTAGACAACAGAACGTTAGAACAGTTAAATTATGTTTTATTGTTCATAAGAAATTGTTCAGAGTCATCCTAATAATTTTTTTCATTAGGGATAGAGGTATATAAAATACATTATGTGGCTGAGTATTAAAATCAATATTAAGCTGGAGCTGAGTCACATTGAATTTCACCATCCTAATAGAAAATTCTGGGACATGGGAATAAATGTGAATTACTATCAACATTTGTTATAAAAATGTACTATAAAAAGTTTCATAGTCAAACTTCTAAAGTTTGAGAGAATAGTACAGAAATAATAGTATCTTAGCAGCTCTAGTGTATATTGATGCTTCTAAATGAACAATGACTGGACTGAAGTTGGTGGAGAAGCAAGCTATTTTGGGGCACATAATTCTTCTTTATAATTTTCTCCATGTCTTATTAATTACACCTCATACTGTTATTTAAATTTCTATAAACATTTATTAACTCAAATTCAATATAGCATCTTAACCAATACATTCTCTCTTAATTATACTTTATTTTCCCCTTTTATTTATTTGAAAGCTTTTAATAATTGTTTTTATACAGAATCCGTAGCTTCTAGAATCATCATTTTTATTGTTGAACTTTACTCTGACAGTTTGTTCTGCTGTAATATGTGTTTTTGCAATGTGAATCAGCTCCTGTGTGACTGGGGTCAGGGAGTGTATGATGTTATCTTGGAGGTTGCATTGGTTCACGTGTGACTTTTCCCAGCAGGTCACTGTTTTGTGCCACTGTGTAACAGCAGCTGCATGCAGAGTGCACTAAGACAGCGGAGCCTCTTGGGCTGGATAGCACTGTGCCATTTCATCAAGGCCCGCCTCTTGGCTCCCTCTGGCTGCACACTCCTGAGGAGGAGCTCAAGGCGTGGCTCTCCCTGATCTTTGCATTTTGCCCCCCTTTTCCATAACCCAGAAGCCCTTCCCTTCCATAGCTACTTTAGTTCTTTTTTTTTTAATGCAAGTGTTTTTCTAATGCAAGCTTCTATTTACACAATAATATTTATTTATTTATTTATTTATTTATTTATTTATTTATCGTGTAATAGTTTTTACCCTGTGCTGTATCTTTATTAGGAATATTATTGTTTTTGGTAGCACACCATTATAAAGTTTTATATGTTTTGAGTGGAAATTGGATACGTTTTGAGTTGTTTGATACAATTCTTTTTAATGTGTGATTTTGTAGACTTGAGTTTTTCTTTTTTTCAGTAATATGGATGTTGAATTAAGTTTAAAATTGATTCTTGAATTGAATGAGAAAATAGCAACATCAACAAAAAACCCATAAGGAGTTCCGTACCCCAAATTGCATCTGAAATGATTACCTGTGTTTGAAAGGGAATATCCACATACAAACAATATTCTAAGCCATATGCTTTGTTGCTTTGTTTATATTGCTGACTTCACTAAACCAATGACAGTAAAGGTGGCTATTTGATGTTCCAAAGACCTAGACCAAAGGCAAGGGAAAGTGTAGATTTCGTCTGAACACCTAGACCAAAGATGAAGTTCCATGTCTCTATGAGAAAAAAGAAATGTGCATTGACTTACATGAATCACATACATAATTTCTTTGAGATTTTGGTGCGTATGCTCTTAGGCTGTAAAAATTCTGAACAGTGTGGCACACGTCTTCCTAACCCCATCCAGCAGGCCTCTTTTTTGACCCAATACAGTGCCCCTTCTTAGCATTTATGTAGGAAAGGGCTCCATAAATGGCATGTCCATATTCCAGAGTTAGAGTGCTTCTGTCCCAGTAAGAGAAGTCTGCTGCCAAGAGGACTTATGGAGAAGTTATTCCTTTTGTGTGTGTTTATAGGAAGGAAGCATAAAGATCAGTTCATATATACCCACTTCATTTTAGTGCCCTGAAAGTATTTGTTTTTCAAAGAAAGCTATAATACATAACATCTGTTAAAGTATGCATGCATTAGTTTGAGTTATACACGTTTAACCACCTGCCATCAAATTTGGGGTTCCTTAATACTAGTACAACTCAGGAGTACTGCCCAGCAACAGAAAGGAGAGGCCAAGACACACTCATCTTGCTGCACAGTGTTTCCCAGGTTGGCACCTACTGCCCAGTGTCTCCCGCTGAGCAGGCACCGGGAGGGAGCCTCTGCGTTACTGGCGGGGGTGGGGGGCAGGTGGGGACAGGCGGGGGTGGGGGCAGGCTCAACCCACATGCTGTCTGGGTTAGAAGCTAGGCTCCGTTACTTCCTTGTCGTGTGACATTGATAAATTACTTATGTCTTCATCTCAATTTTCTTATTTTAAAAAGTATGGATAAGATAAGTCCAATTATATAGAGTTACTAGGAGAATTAAATGTGATATGTGTAATGTAATTAGCATAGTACCTGGCATATAGGAAGTATTTGATGCATGTGAGCCTTCATAATGCTGTTTTCTGAGTGTTTTGTTTCAAATTATAAGTGAAATAATTCCTTAAAAAAAAGAAAAACAAACTGAAATTTACAAAATCACACACTAAAAGTAATTGTATTGGGGTTAAACTACTCAAAATATATGCAATTTCCATTCAAAACATAAAAAACTTTATAATGGAGTACTAACAAGCACAATACTATTTCTAATAAAAATACATTGCAAGGAGGCTCCCAGCTGAAAAAGCATAGAATGCTGTCAGCGCTGGAGTCAGAACTGGGGTCATCTGTCACACTAATGCGTCGGTTGGCTGCTGCTCCTTCTCTGAAGCAGTGTCGGACCCTATAAACAAGAGGATATTAATGCATTACTGAGTGACAATTCCTGGCAAAGAGAACATGGGAAATAATGCAATTAATGACTGTAGGCTAATGTCTAATATTCATTGGATATGTCAGTGGCTCTTGCTCTATCTCATGAACAAGCACTTTTGTATTGTTTTCCCCATAACCTATTTTCTGTACACATTCATGCAGCACACGGTCACAGGAATGATGTCTATGAGCACATGTTGAGAAGTTATGGAGGGTACAGTCACAAGTACAGGCTCTGGCTTCAGAATTTCTGGGCCTTCCATGAACCATTTGAGGGACTATGGCAGGTCATCAAACGTTCTGGATCTTTGTTTTCTCATCTGTACAATGAAGATAATAACGGTATCTACAGCACAAGTTTCTTATGAGGATGACACAATTCAATTGACAAAAGATACTTATGTAACTATCTTCTGTGTAATAAGTAATCAACAAGTGATACCTATTATTTTAAATTTTTATTTACTTTAATCATTCCAAAATAATTCACCATTTTACAGGAAAGTAAAATCACCTATATGCACAAACCCTGCTATTAGTGTTAGGTCAAATGTGTGAAAATGAATGGAAATGGCAATAAAGGAGAGAAAAAGCAACAATTTCCATTTAGTTGGAGAAAGCTCATTGGAGAATAATTTCTGTAGCTCTTAAGGACAGAAGGTATTATAACTTTGTGGGCTTGGTGGCAACAAAGTAGAAAAGAAGAGAAAAGTGCACGGGTGAGGAGGGAGATAATGAATGAAATAAGAGGTGACACTGAGCACCTTTTCATATGTCTATTATCCATCTGTGTGTCCTCTTTGGAGAAGTGTCTATTCAGGTCCTTTGCCCATTTTTTAATTGGGTTGTTTGTCTTCCTGATGTTGAGTTGTATAAGTTCTTTGTATATTTTGGAAATTAACCTTTTATCAGATGTATCATTGGCAAATATGTTCTCCCATACAGTGGGTTCCCTTTTCATTTTGTTGATGATTTCTTTTGCTGTGAAGAACTTTTTTAGTTTAATGGAGTCCTATTTGTTTAGTTTTTCCTTCATCTCCCTTGCCCTAGGAGTTATATTGGCAAAAATATTGCTATGGGTTATCACCTCACACCTGCCAGAATGGCTACCATCAATAAATCAATAAACAACAAGTGCTGGCGAGGATGTGGAGAGAAGGGAATGTTAGTGCACTGCTGGTGGGAATGCAGACTGGTGCAGCTACTGTGAAAAACAGTATGGAATGTCCTCAGAAAACCAAAAGTGGAACTGCCATATGACCCAGGGGTCCCACTTCTGGGAATGTATTTTAAGAATACTGAAACACCAATCAGAAAGGATATGTGCATCCTTATATTCATAGCAGCATTATTTACAATAGTCAAGATATAGAAACAGCTCAAGCGTCCATCAGTAGATGAGTGGATAAAAAAGACGTGGTATATTTACCCATGGAACACTATGCAGCTGTAAAAAAGAAGGAAACCTTACTGTTTGTGACATCATGGGTAGACCTGGAGATTATTATGCTAAGCAAGATAAGTCAGTCAGAGAAAGATAAATACCATATGATCTCACTCATATGTGGAATCTAATGAATAAAACAAACTGATGAACAAAGTAAAGGCAGGGCCATGGATACATGGAATGGACTGACAAATTTCGGAGGGAAAGAGATTAGCCAAAGAACATACATGCATATTTCCGTAGTCCATGGACACAGAAAACAATGTGGTTGTCTGTGGGCTAGGGGGGTGTGGGGGCTGTGTGAAGTGGGACAAAGCAAGGGAAAATGGGAGACACCTATAATAGTTTCAACAATAAAAAATAAAAAAGAAGTGAGAAAAAAAGAATAATGGATAACAGGGGAGAAAAATAATAAGATGATTGTGGACTATCAGGAGAATGCCATGGGAACTATTAGTTATGATAATACTAGCTACCATAATGCAAAAATGCTGAACTATCAGTAGGTTATTTCCTGCTCATCTCCCAGTCCAGTGAAGTGGATCCTGGTTGGGCAATTCTCTTCTAATGGTGTTTTGGGATCAAAGGTCCCCCACCCACCCCCTATCTGTGGGCCCACTACCTGTAACACGTGGATCTCATGGACCATGCCATGGGGACTTCTGTTCCAACCAACTGGAAAAGGAAATCATGTGGATTGTTGGAGGTTTTTGTGACCCAGGCCTGGAAATAGTGCTTATTCTGGCCCACATTCCACTAGCCAGAGCTCAGTCTCATGGCCATACTTACGTTTAACTATATGACCAAGAGAAAGGACATGGGTTTTGGAACTCATCCCAGCCTCTGCTTTTGATACTGTTAGGCAAAATGATGAAGTAACTTGTTGTAATACAAACAAATACAAATTCATAATCTTACAGGAACAAGAGAAAACTGAATTGTACCTGGAGATTCACAGACAAATGAACTAAATCTATCTCATTGCTACAAAATAAAAATCTATGGATTAATTTTTGTGCAAATCAAAATCATCTCCAGAAAGTTCATCTATGACTACTTTAGAAGAACAATAGCTAGTACTAAGTTCTTAATCTGTGTGAAGCACTGTGCTAAGAGCTTTATACAAGTTATCCAATTTATTTATCTTTACTATACTTCTGTGAAGGAGAAATTATTATTTATATTTTATACATTAAGAAATGGAGTCCCAAGAGAGCTCCTGACTTGCCCAAGATCATAAAGACAGTAAGTGGTAGGACAGAGATTCAAACATCAGCTTTACTACCAAAGCTGTCATACTCTACTACCTCCTAAGACCCCTGATTACTTCTCAGTTCAGAATCCCTTGCATAAACTTATTTAGTTCTCTAATATGGCTCTCTGCAAATTTTGGTGTGTATATTGATTTGTAAGCTATATCAGTTAACTTGCTGTGTAACAAATAATCCCTAAATATAGGGGCTTAAAATAATACAAGCATAACTTGTTATTTCTCTCTATTCTGTAGGTTGACTGGATGATTCTTCAGTTCCACTTGGTGATTAATGGAGTCACTCAGGAAGCTGCACCCCAGTGGGGGCTGGGCTGCCAGAAGGGCCAAGAAGGCCTCTCTCACATGCCTGGGGGCCTGGTGCTGTCAGCTGTGGTACCTCAATTCTCCTTCATGTGGCCCCACTCTCCATGTTTCTCCCCCCTCCAGGATCTCTCCACATGGCCTTTCTTGAGGGGCAGACTGGACTGCCTTATGACATAGGAGCTGTCTTCAGAAGGAGGGAAGCAGAGGCTCCCAGAACTTTCAAGGCCTAGATTGAAACCAGCTCAGCATTACTTCTGCCACATGCTATCAGTCAAAGGATCATGAAGCGAGCCCAGGTTAAAGGAGTGAGGAAAAAGACTTCACCCCTTGGTGGGAGGAGCAAAAAAGAATCTATGTCCATGTTCAATCCACCACACAGCATTCTTTATGCAAGTGTCTGTCATTGTTCTCCCAACTAAACTCCTGAAGGCAAGATCTGGGTCTTTTTAATTTTACAATTGGCTTTTAGCACCTAGGATTATCCTCTGCATACAGCGGGTCTCAAAAAACTCAGTTGAATGACTGTAGAAAAACCATAACCCATACAATTTAAGTGGGAGAAAAGTTACCTGGAACACTCACAACAGAACACAGACCCTCAGGGCCTCTTAGCCTCCCTGCCTATGAAATTTGATAAGTAACTTTTTGCAGCCATTTTCTTACCAGAGAAATTGTGGCAATGCACTGATATCTCTGTACAAGGTCTCTGCTTCTGTGCTCACCTAACATCAGATGCTTAGCCACTTGTCCAAGCTGAAATATGGAGCCTTTTTGCTGATTCAATTCTGAAAGTCATACAAATGGTACATTTGGAACTTAGGGTAAATGATGATTTAATATTGTGTCAGAAATTAATAATTTTATGAAAAGATTCTGCTAAAATAAGACCTCAGCTAGTTTTTGTTGGTTGTCTTTCAGAAGAAAATAAACTGCCCAGAACATACATAAAAAGTAACTTGGTTCTCACAGTACCTACTTTGAGGCATAGGGGGCCATAGGCCTCACCCTAGTCATACAGCGGGGCATCATCCCGTGCTTGTTCATTACTTTATAAGGGGTTCTTGCTAGGTAAGGTGTACATGCACACACGCTCAAACAGACCTGTACAAGTCAATACATAAGATGAAAAATGAAAGAAGATTAAATTGTGCAAGCATTAAAAAAATGAGACTGCATAGAAATCAGCTCTTAGGTGATCTTATCAGTAAAAGACAGGGATAGCTCTAGGGAAAGTGAAATAGCTCAGTTTAAATTTACTCTGCTTTTCTCTGCATTGGGTATCCTGAAACAGACTCTCACACAAGGTTTGCTGTACTAAAAGTAATATCCTTGTTTTCCATTCAGGCCTCTTTCTTTGCCAAGATCCTTGTAAGTAGAAAAATGACAAAAATTTATGAGGGTTACATCCAAAAGCAAAAGCCTGAGGCATATTGTTAGAAAGATAAAGATTGTCCATGTGGGAGTTCTCTGTTCCTTTATTACCTGAGAAAAGATGGAATAGTAATTGACATGTGGTTCTTGACAGATGTTGACAAGGGAAAAACATGTAACTAAGCCCCTTGGAGTTTTTGCAAAGGATGATTATGATGCTTGTCTCCATGTTCCATAACCTCATGAGTACAATCAAATTTCCCCCCTTACCCTAAGTGCCAAGCAGACATCGATGCAGATGTTAGCAGACTATATCAGCATCTGGCCAAAGAATAGAATTCTCTCATCTCACATAAAGGGCATACACAATAGGGGCTATTGAATGTGGACTGAGTGCTTTGATATATTCCATTGTTAATCTGTCTTGAAATAGATTGATTGCTGTGGAGAAAAAATTTACCCAAATCTTTTAACTCTCAGAGCTTATATGCGGGCATGAACCATAACATTAAATCATTTATTGTTTTGCTCCAATATTGTATCCATATTTTACTTGATAAAAGAGTAGGATGATGGGAATAGTAACAAATAAGCCATTAGAAGAGCACTGGATAAAAATAAGAATGAGATTTAGAAAGGCAATATTTTCTCTGTATTTGCTAAATATCCAGATGAAAAGTTGAAAGATTGTCAGTAGTACAGATGTTCCAAATACCCAGATGTTCTGTAGAGAAGATATTTGGCAACAAATAAAACTTTCTTTTTCATCCATATGGTTCATTCTAGTTTCATTTTGTATAACATTGTAGAATTATGGAAATTACAAGAATATTTTAGTTTTTAAAAATAGAAGTAGAGCAAACTGTAAGAATACTCATATTTCTTCTTAGTATGTCTGTAGCAGTAAACTGAGGATTAGAGCTTTGATGAAAGAGAATAATTGCGCATGACAAAATATCATACTAATCTGATTCAAATACAGTCCACATTCTTTTCTCACTTTATATTATTTCATACTTTAATAGTAAAGCTAAATAATAATTTATGATTTGTTTGTTTCCCCCTTATATTTTTTAGTCCCTCCATCCATACTCACTCCAGCAGCAGGCTCTGTTGGTGATTAGCAGAGAAGGGGTACATACCAAATTGAAAAGCAAAAATAGCCCTAAAGCTTCCTAAATTTGGTTTCCAAAAGCTTAAGTTTCAAATAAAGAAATCCAGTTACTATGCAGAAAATAAAGACATGCACTCTTTCTTCTACACCCAACTCTGCGGACTGATAACACACACTGAATCTGCACAGCGCACTTGGACATATGGTCTCGGGATGTGTCAGTCAGCTTAGGTGGGCTTAGGTGTGCTTTACGAACAATCAAGTGCAAAGTCTCCTTGCGACAACAAAGAGTCATTTCTCTCTCACATTATACATCTGCTCTGGGTCCTCCTTACTGCATATCCAAGCGAAAGGAGAAGCCTCTCTCTCTGGCATACTGGCTTTCCTATGGCAAAGGGAACAGAAAGCAATGATGGGCCAGACATAGTTCTTAAAACTCCTGCTCAAAAGTGGCCTATGTCATTTTTACCAATATAGTCAGTCATATGGCCAAGCCCAATATCTTTGTTAAGACATATAATCTTGTCACAGAGAGAGGCTCCACCAGGCAGGACCCAGCAGGAAGGGGCAATGAATATTTTTACCTCAGTACTGTTTACCACAACTGTCATTTTAACCATGCATTTGTGCTTAATTGTGTAGATCACTGGGTGAGATGTGTCAAAATAGTTATTTATTTTGAGAGATTTTAAAACATGAGGGAAAACACTAATTCAGACAGAACACAGAATGAGAATAACAAAGCAGTTTTAGGTGTTTCCAGATAGGTATGTGCTATTGTGCTTATAAGTCATACAGAGAATGAGAGTACATTCATGCTCAGAGTGGAGAACAAAGAATTAAGAAAATTGATCTCCATCTAGTCAAATTTGTAAAAGTCTGTGAAGGAAAAGTTTGTGGTTTAGGATCTTTTTGAATGGGGATAAGATAATAAATAGTCATGAGTAATATTTGTGTGTCCTTTTGCAGTGTATAACTGTTATTCAATACTTTCAGCACTCACCTAAGGAAGACATCATCCCTTCTACTTAGCAATGGGGACACTGAGGCTCAGGTTAAATGATTGGCCTATGTTTTTACAGTAAGCATCAGAACCAGGGTTTAAGTAGTCTGCTCTAATTCTATACATCGTCTGCTTTGCACACTGAATAGGACAGGAAAACTACCAGGTGTACCTTGGAGAGGCCCATACTGGGAGACTAGACTGGAGGCAAGTAGCCTGAGCACAGTGTAGGAGTCTGTTAGGTGGGGGGGTCTCCCGTGAGAGATGAAGGGAATGAAGTCATCTGGCCTATACCACCTCAGCTCTTTTGAAGTCTTTAACTGGTGATATGCGAAAGAGT
The DNA here is from genome assembly GCA_028533065.1 of Trachops cirrhosus. Lineage (NCBI taxonomy): Eukaryota > Metazoa > Chordata > Mammalia > Chiroptera > Phyllostomidae > Trachops > Trachops cirrhosus. The sequence continues at coordinate 38,797,056 of CM052541.1, read as the reverse complement.
ACAAGAGTTTACTCAAGAATTATTTGTTAATGACCTATGATGATAGAAGAGGAGGGGCATTGTCCATAGAGATTGTAAATCTGAAAGAATTTACTTGGGCCTAGAAGTTAGATGTAAAACCATCCTAACTATTTAATCTGATTATCCAACTCCCACAATCAACTCCTGAGGCTAGAGGATACTAAGTGGGTTGTTGGTACTCTTCGGGGAAGGATCTGATGTTTCCTGTCATCGGTGGAGAGAGGCAGAGTACTAGCATTGTTGAAAAATGGGCTGATGCTGACCACTTCTGGTCAGAGAAGACCACGAGGGATGCTGCAATAGATTTAGTTTCTATGTTAGTTCAGGTCTTTTGAAAAGCAGTCATCAAGATGAGACTAAACATGTAAAATATATATTTGGTGAAAAAAACCTATGAAGGATAAAGAGCAGGAAGCAGGGTAAGGTACGGAGAGCAGCAGACAACAATGCAGGTATTACACCTGAGAAAGAGAGGAGGAAGGAAGATTGAGTATAAAGAATCTTAAATTGCAGTGTAGACCTGGAAAAGGTTTAGCCTAGCCTGAGGACTTCGGAAATGTTTCAAACCAAACTGACCAATCACAGGAATTCTGTGTCTAGCGGGGAATGGTGCCCTCATTCTCCTCAGCCATTGGTCAGAGCTCCTTGTGGGAGGTGTGGCCTCAGCGAACTCAGTAAAGGGATCAGAGGGTCTGGAACTTAGGTTAGCAGTCAACCAACCACGTGCCCCACAGCGGGAGGTCTGTGCCACCAGAGCCCACCCGTTGTACCGCACAGATTTATTTCTCCATTTAAGTTTGGGGAAAAGTTCCTCCATGGTTCCATGGGCCTCTCTTCCTGAGGGGCAACTTACAGGGAAGTTGATGGGATGAATGAGAGTTCTCATCATTGCAGCTGGTCTCATGGCTGTCGCTGGTGCTCGTCCTCCTACCCCTCCATTGGGCATTCTAAATTCCCCTTACTCTCAGCTGTCACCTTGGAATGTCCACGGGCCTCATCTAGTGCTGTTACCTGAATCTTTATTCCTTGAATGTCTCAGCGTTTGGCAACCATATGTTTTTTCAGACCAGGTTCCTACCCATGTCTGTTAACCATTACAGTGGGACAAGAAAGTATCAGTTGGTGCCCAATGGATTAGACATACATTCTATTGTATAAAAGCAGCCCTCGCCTATTCCTGTTAATCAAGATAAATTACACTGCCAGTGACCTTCCTTGGTCACTCTTCTGACCTGCTGGTCCATGGTGCCCTGGTAGCTGCCATAAGTTACAGTTCAATGGAAACTTCTCTTTGTCTTCTGAAAAGACTGTTTTCTCTTCAGGAACCAGTAACTCTAACTCTTTGGGGAGTTTAAAGTTGTGGGAAGCATATATCCCAGGGTGTCCTTGGGAAGGATGGTAAGACAATCCTGCTTCCAGCCCTTGGTTCTAAGGTTCAGGTATTCTTCCTGTTGGGAATACAGCATCATGCAGAAGTTTCTGTTTTAATGAGCATACTACATCCCGAAGGACAAAAGCCAATCTTGCAGAGAACGGCTTCTAAGCTGAAGCTTCAACTGTGCCTTGAGAGCATTGTCCTAGCACACTCTGAGGCTGGCTGCTTCTGAATGATGTGGAATATAAGATCATTGGATCCCGTGCTCCTGTCCTTTGCTTTGGAGTAGTTCCCCTGGGTGGATGCTGTGCTGTCTGGGATCCATGTTTGTGGATCAAGGCATTCCCTAAGTTCCCAAATAGCGGTGCTGGCTGACACTCTGCAGCAAGAAAAGGCAAACCTATGCTTGGTATAGATATCTCATCCTGTGGCAATTAACCACAGGGCTTTCTAGGATAGAAGGGGTCCAATGAAGCCAACTTGCCATAAGTTGACTTCACTGAAGCATAGTATCAGTGTTGAAATTCAGAGGCAAAGGAGTCACATTGGCCTTTTCAATGGCACTCCATGCTGGTGAGCTCATAGGCAGCCTCCATCCCTACCGCTGTGGCCACACTGTTCATGTACTCATATGCTGGTTCTGGAATGGCCAATGACAAAGAATGGCTAACAACAGTCAGACAGGTAATTTTCTTGACTTGGTTGTTGAATGCCTCTTCAGTGGTTGATGTTTTCTGGTGGCCACTAACATGTAATACAGAAATGCCACACTTCTGCCTACTCCCCTGTGCCCATTCCCATGTCACTGTGCAAACCTTCTTGCTTCTAATTTTCTAGTCCTTTTCCTTCCAAGACCCTGACAACCGGTCACTACCCAGGAATTTCTATGCAGACTCACCTTGGGCCATGTCTTGCACAACAGAAGGATAGTCAGGTGCAGTGCTCTCAGCTCTGACCATTGGGAAGGCTTTTCCTCACCTCTGTCTTTTAAGGCCACTGCTGTCATTGTCCAGTTTCAGCCTGCTGCTCCCCCATATGAACTGTGTCATATTTGGCCCCAAGCTATATGGTTCTGTCTGTCCTGGGATTATCTACACCATATATCCTAACTATGAAACAAGTCTTAAAAAGCCTTTTCAAAATGACCTTGCACATGCTGTACCATAAAATTTGTATATTTTCTGTTATCTTCATCTGGTATGCTTATTTGATGCCTCAACAAGTAGAATTGTATATTCTAATCAATAAACAGGACAAGTACATACCTTATTCCAAGGTGTCAAACTTGGCACCATTCAGGAATATCTTATTTATGTGCCCATTTGCATTTATTTTACATTTTAAAAAAGTAAATGTATATAAGCCCAGTCCTTATTTGCATGAATATCTTTCTTGCATTCATTTCACAGTAGTTTTCTATAAATTACTTTCATCCAGAAAAGCAGGTAACCAAAATCATATTCTCCAGTTAGCAAAGGGATGTCCTTGCCATGGTTCTTATTACACAACAAACCATGATCAGACAAGCAACAATTTCTGTGTCACAGGAATGTTTTTTAAGAATTAGTGATGTTGAGGCAGGCAATACAGTTACCTCTGTCTATTTCAAAGACTGCTGCTTGCCTGAGCTATTAGACCGTTGGGGACTGATTTAGTGTGCGGAAACAGGCAAACATAGGAATCATGGGGAGGCAGATTTTGGCTCAATGGAAATGCAAATTTTATGACAAAACTATACAAAATCAGATGGGTTGTATGTAAAGGAAGTGAGTGTTCATGGAGGGTTAAACATTGTTGTGTCTAACAAAAGATTCCTGAAGTAATTTTTAAGGGCATTTTAGAGAGAATTCACAGACAATGTAAAGAGAAGTGGAGAGAGCACCTCTGAAATGACCTAAGAAAGCAGTGCAGCACAGTGTAAAGAACATAGGTTTAGACCAAAACCTAAAAGAAACATCTGCTTTGTCAAATTATATCATTTTCTCCTCTGTAAATGGTAATAATAATACTACCCATCTTGCAATGGTTATAATACAAATATGTGTCTTGCTCTAATAGTGTACAAATATGTGTCTAATAGAATGCCTACTTCAATGAAACTTCTTATTATGCTCTGATTTTATGTAGTTAAACTTTCTGAAGCTGCCAACTTTTTATCTTGTTAATGTATAAAAATAGTAATTACATGTAACTTAACCTGATATTAACAAAACTAGGTATCGATAAGTCTTAATTCCTAAAATGCCTAAGATTCTGAGATTTAGGTTTAGAATCTGATATTTACAAACGTTTTGATTTCTAAAGATTCCTATTGCTTAATAATAATAAAAAGAGGCACAGCAGGATAATTTAGAAATGAGAAGTTTTCTTTTTAGTTTCATGCAATTCCAAATGATTGAGTTCTGGTCTTGAAAAGCCTTTTTCAAAATGATATTGCTCATGCTGTACTACAAAAGCCCCAAATTGCTGGATTAGATAGAATTCCAGAACCCATGTGGCCTGGAAGCCCACGTCACAAAATTTTGGAGTAAGGGGAGCATGTGGGTAGAAAAGTCACTTCATCTTCCATACCCCAGGCATATGCTCTGACCAAGGAGAAATTAGGCAATCCCGTTAACTGATGCTGCTCTTGTCAACTTGCTCTCTGGAAGAAGCTGAGAATAAGAAGGGTATGAATGGATATTTCTGTAAACTGGAGACTCTCTGTAAGCTGTGGCATCATTTTACCAAGTGTAGGAGCTTTAGTATTTGTACTTCATCGTAGTTCAGAGCTGCAGTTTTCTATTATAAGTACTTTCTGCTACTGAAATCATGTGAGTTCACTTGAAGCATATACATAGGTATATTTTAAGGCAATCTATTTCCTGACATAAGTAAGTGTTTGGTACTTTAATTATAACTTATCAAGAAAGACCATCTATTTACCTGTCTGTTGATCAAAATTTCTAAATTATGGAGGCAGGAAAAATGTGAATGCCAGCTGTACTTAAAAGAAATAACAATAATTTGCTTATGGAAGAAAATTATAGGGTACACATAATAAGCAACAGTAGATAATGTTCTACTAAACCAAATGGTTATATCATTTATATGATCATTCCAGAACCTACATTTCTAACTACTCATATTAAACAAACCAAAAAAATCCTATTACCTTAATCTTTGAAAAAAAAGAAAGCATAAATAGTAAAAAAATAAATTAAGTCCCCACACCTATAAAGGTAACTAATAATAACTAATAGCTTATGGCTTAAGTAATAATTTAAACTACATTCTATTACTTCAGCAGAGATATTACTGTTGATTCTTTTATACTTTGTTCAAGAAAAGAAAGGTGGGTTTGTTTTTACATGACAAATACTGAGACACAGGTCTGAAAACTAGCAGGAGTTTCTGTCCCAGCAGAGTTGAGCAGATTAAGCCTGAAACAGTTTTTACGAATTACACTATAGATCAAAGCAAAGATTAGGACAAAGTTCTATGAATCATCAGGGTCATTGCCTAGGTCTAGGGTGGGGGGAGCGATACCAGAAAAACAAAACCAGTGCAGCCAATTGTCATTCTATGAACATGGCAGATAGTTAAAGTCAGAAGTCACGTAAGTTACTAGAAGAGCTGAGGTCCAAACCACAAGGCAGAAGCTATGAGAATATCACAACTGGACTCTAACCCCCAAGCTGGGAATGGGAGCTGAGCAGAGGTGTCTAGTCACAGAAGCCAAAGGGCAGTTACTGAGACAACACGGCTTTTTTTTTTTGTTTCCAGCCCTTTTAAAAAGTCAACAGAAGATAGTGTCTACGCCTCACTAGCACTGTCAGATTAGAAGCAAGCAAGGGCTGACTGAGAGTTTGCACCTGTCCAACAGGATCGGGAGACATTCTGGTTCCCTAGAGGTCATTGTAATGGGAGTGAGGATGCAGCCGAGTCAGAGGATGAATCAGACTGACTGATCGATCACTCTTGAACTAACTTATATTGGCCAGGTGAATTTTTCTGTATGATTTTTCTGTATGATTTCTCCTGTCCTTATTTCTGGACAGGAGAAAGAGCCAGGAATTTGAATTGTTATGTATAACAAATGCTGACTTACTCTTCTCAATAGCATTTCCTATAGCACATCTAGTTAGTGGTATTAGGGACTGGAATTCAGTTGTGTCCTCAGGGAAAGAAAGTGTTGGGCCTGTCTACTCCCTTGATTCACACTAATGGGAGAGAAACAAGTGAAGGAAAAAATGGTTTAATTGAGTAGTTTGTAATTTTGAAAAGCTCCATAAACAATTTCCACATTGCACTAAGAAACACTTGCTTTTCCTTGGCTCCTCCCACTTGGGAGGGATGAGGGATTTTCCATCCCAATCCTTAGCTTTCCCAGAGTGCAAATGAGAGCCTGAGGGGCATGACCAGCCCACTGTGCTCCTGGGATACTAGCAATACAGGCCCCAGAGCCCCAGGCAGGGGGCTCCAAGCAGACCACCAAGCAGAAAGTCTAAGATTTCCCTTAAGTGATGTTATTAAGCTAATGATTTTCTCTGACAGGAAGCTGTTTTCTGATACTGTCTAAAGTTTCCTTTTCCTAATTCCTTCCAACTGCTCACTCCCATGCTTATCTCTTTGTGCCCTGGAAAACAATCCCCAGACCCTCATCACTTTTCTATTTTTAGACCTGGTTTTGTCAGTCTACCTAGTTAGATGGTTTATATTTAGCTCCTTTTAACATTCTTCCATTAGTCATTCAAACTCGTCATTCCATTAGTCATTTTTGTTTGTTGGTTGGTCGGTTTTCAGTTTATAATGCTTGGCTGAAGAATAACAACAGCAGTTCTAGGGACAGCTCATAGGGTGTGGTCAGACACTTTAGTGTATAGACTGTTTACTTAATCCTTAGAACTGATCTAATTTTTCTGTCTTTTTCAACTGTATCTCCTTTAGCCTCATGCACTTAGCTCTGAGTTCCTTCTGTCAGTGACACCTTCCCACCTTGAGGGGTCGCTTCTATCAGACTTTGTTGTCCCTAGAGCATGCCTGGCACATTGTTGATCCACGGATGAATAAGTACATGCTTTCAACATTGCTGGTTTAATTATTTTGAATTTATTATTTTCCTGGATTTATAAGATGTGTTTACTTCTCTTCAATTTAGATGTGTTGTCAATTAGACTATTACAGTACAATCTCATCCTGTATAACCATTCACACACGTGTTTTTGCATAAAATTTGTTGAACCACGCGCGTTAGAGTGATTTTTGCCGGAAGATTTCTGGTCTGTTAAGTAACTTAGAAATCAGCCCGTTGGATTTCAACATTTTGTAGATGTGAAACCTGACACTCAGGATCATAGGCTTCTCAGATTGTAGGAGATATGACATAAAAGTGTTATAATTTTCTCTTTTGTTCACATTTTATTCTTGGTGCTAAAAGATAACACCATGTCGTGTGTAATTGTCACACAAACATTTAAAAATGTATCTGCTGTTTAAAGGGCTAATCTCCGCCTGAGATTTAAATTCTGCAAATTGCAGGCTTTCTGGCAACTCAGTGCTGATTCCTGAGACTTCCCAGCATTCTAAACCTTGTAATTCTGGAGGTAGAAGTTGGCTTCTTAAAGTTTTGAGACTAATTATAGGTCAATAAACTGCATCCACCTGAGGTTCTCACTGTGGTCTCTTTTCTGCAAATACCTATTTTCCTTGGTGTTATTGCCTTTTTGCTTCTACATGAAATTTTGAGGTTGGTCACTTGGTGGCGCTGTCGTTAATAGCTTGATTTTCTTGTGTATTTTTTTTCCCATTGCCTTTTTAGCTTTTGTTTTTAAAATGCAGTTATGTGAAGTATGAGCATCTTTTAAAGTCTGCTGCAGGAAAAATGACTTAATGGCTCTTGACTTATAGATTAATTTTCAACATTAAAAACATTGTAAAAACAGTCTTGTTAATAATGATCATTATCATAATGGCTTGAGGCATAATCATTTACCAACATTAACCGAGTGATTAAAATCTGTCATGAGTTTAATTTGAAAAGATTTAAGTTCCATTGCAATAAATGGCTAATGATATTAGCTTCATCTTTGTGAGGTCAAAATCTATCATTATATGACTTTGTACTTCCACTGCTTGATAGAAACTCACTCTTGTTAATACAGGTCATAATACATAATATGCCTATTGTTTACTAAGCAAGTGGCTTTCTCTATATTAGTACTGAATTGGGCCATATGGTGAGCCATGTACTGGTAATCATCACTCTTTTATGGACCTGCTTTTTGAAAATTTATTATTTCACAAGGCAAGTGACCTTAACAGATGTTAAGATTAATTACCATGGTCAATAAAACCTCTAGGGAAGGTGAAACATTCTAGTTGTATGACTCATGTTTATTAAAACTAGATATGATATTTATAATGAGGTTTTTTGGTGATATCCTTTCTATTTTTTAAGATTTTATTTATTTATTTTTAAAGAGAGGGGAAAGGAGGGAGAAAGAAGGAGAGGAACATCAATATGGGTTGCTTCCCATGTGCTCCAACCCCAGGGCTCGCAACCCAGGCATTGTACTCTGAGTGGGAATCAAACTGGCGATCTTTGGTTCATAGGCTGGCACTCAATCCACTGAGCCACACCAGCCAGGGCTATAATGAGGTTTTTTTGATGTAATATTTTCATAACTTTACAATTATGCTTTAAAAAAGTGTCTAGTCTAAAATTTAGCAATTTTTGTCTCAAGTGCCAAAAAAAAGATTCAGTGCTAATTTTTTTTCCACAAAGAACCTGCCTCTAGACTTTAAATTTACTCACCTCTTCAATTATTTACTTTGATAAATCATGAAAAAAATCTTAACCTTGAAGGGTACATACCCAGCAGATACCCCACAATAATAATCTTACTTCCAAATTAGTTAAAAAAGATAGAAGGAAAAAGAACCCACAACAAACAACAACCCTCCACCCAAACAAACAAACTTTGGCAACCGTGGAAGGGAAAAAACCCACATTTCTTAATGGGTACTGTTCCATTTCCAGAGGTTTTTCCCAAAGGAAGCAACCAAGTAAATATCTGTCACTGACTGATATTAGAAATTAGCCTTCCACGGGCTTGCGGATGACTTTGGATTTTTATGACTGTATTAGCTGTTCCCTCCTCAAAACAGAACAACATTGTTATTTCCGTTTTTCAAAGAGCCAGAGACTCAAGATGGAGAATTTACGTGCTTGAGATTGTTTAGTGCGTGGGTAAGAAGGCATGTCGATCGGCCAATAAAATGCTAATGAGAAATGTAGATACTTGTTCTCTAATCAGTTCCTTTCAACTGTTTTCAAAACTCTAGTTCTTTAGAATGCCAGTCTCTGAGCGTGCCAGAAGTTTGGATAAGTAAGGAGTGAAAAAAAATTCCCCTGGGAAAATCAGATAATTTAAAATTTATACACAGAATTTGCTATACTGTTTTAATGAAAGAAAAATCACAAATTTGTAGTCAAATTACAAGGTTTGGTTAGCTTCACTAAGCTTAAGCTATTCATTCACTAGTTTATTTAAAATAGTTGTGGAACACCTACTCTCTATAAGATGCCAGTAGTTAGTGTCACCAGGGCAAACACTCTGACTCACAGTACTGCCACCGCCCCTACCTTGCCCCAAACGCTTGTGTTACACGCTCAAAGGACGTGTCTGTTAGTTAAGAGTAAAGACAAAATATGACATTTTAGAATGGAAGCAACATAAGAGAGAATTTAAATGAGGAAAACGCGTCCCATAAAAAGTAGTATTACTTATTCAAGATCTCACATCTAGACAGTGGCAGAAAGAAGTTGAATATGAGTTTTTTTGGAGTTTACCCTATTATAAATTGTCCTTCCCAAAGACCGTTGAAACATTTTCTTTGTATATCCAAAAAATTAAACATTTTAAAATTATATTTTATTGTTAATGCTATTACAGTGGTTCCAATTTTCCCCCTCTGCCCACTTCTACCCTGCCTGCCCCCAGCGCCTGTCATTCATGTCCATAGACTATGTATCAAAGTAGGGACTTTAATTCCCCAAACTTATACATCAAAAGTATATGCTGAGATAGATTTCTTTATCTGTATCTGAGGGATAGCATAGCAGAATGTAATAGTGATTTATGTTTGTATTAATGTTCTTCTCAGCACAAACTACCCAGTGACATTTTATGTGACCTAAAGACACGAAAACTGTGCTCCCTGGGTTTTGTGGAGCTTCAGTGATGACTCGAACGCTTTTATGTACTGAAATTTTTCCCTTTTCAAATACAGGAAAGAGGAACAGCATATCCTTCTACAAGAATTAATGGCTATACATTTGTCCTGTGGTTATAGATTTATTACTCCTAATAAAAAGGTTCTTCAAAAGGCATTCGTTTGTTGCTGTTCTTGTTTGCACACTCCTTGCTCTAGTTATTTAGCACCTTTTGACTGTTAAAAGTTTACAAATTCCACATTTGAGGGTTTGTAAAGCTTTTACTTTCTTGCTAAGTGTCAGTATTTTAAAATAACTACAATAATATATATGATGATATGAAAATGGCAGTAAGACAAAATCCAGGGGTTGTTGGAGCGAAACGGAGGATGGAGACGCAGAGAAGGGTACCCAGCTGCTGGCCCATTAAGCTTGTGTGCAGTGGTCTGACCACTTATCTACTTAATTTCCTGCCGGCCAGACATGATCACATCAATTTCCTTTACGAGCAACTATTCCACAATTGCAGCTTGCAGGGGGAGCAAAGTCGTTTAAGACTTTGAACACACCAGGACCGGGAGTTAACTGAGACCCTCTGATGGGAAAGAAAAACAGCACCTACGGTGTTTGGAAAGCCTTGCTGTGAAGAGTGTGGTGCATGCCACACAGTGGAAGGTACCTCATAAAAAACTCAGAAATCTCAGAAATTAAACCATATATGTTTTGTTCGGTTTTCATGTTTTATAAAGAGAAATTTTTCCAAGGGAAGTAAATTTAAAAAATTTTAATCCCCAAACAAACAAACAAAAAAGACCGGCCCTTGTCTTTATGGCCATACAACTTCCCTCAGCCGGGCAACAATTACACCGCTCTGCACACTCACTCATTTTTCTTTTAAAATTCTTTGCATTTCTTGATCACTTCGTTACCTCTCTGTAGAAATTACTACGTAAATGTGCCTGGATTTGAAGATTTATAGTTGCATTCACATGCTCTGTCCTGTGATTTGCTTCCTTCATTCCACACTATGTTTCTGATGGTCCGTCTGTGCTGACACCTAAAGCGTGTGTCTTCCCTCTGCCCTGTGGTATCCCTTCCATGTGACTCCAGCAAAATTCATTTTTCTGTCCTATGATTTATGTACATGTGTATTGTTTTCAGCATTTTGTTGTTGTGGGTAAAACTTCTTTGTAGCATATTCTTGTGCGTGTCTCTAGACTCACATGTGTAACAGTTTTTCTAAGTCATGTATCTGAATATGAAATTGCTGGACCAGAAGGTATTTTTTCCAAAGTAGTTGTACAAATTACTCACCCACAAGCAATGGATGAAATCTCTGTTGCTCCAAACTTGCCAAGACTTGATATTTTCCAAGTTTAAAAAATGTTGGCAAACTGAAAATTAAAACATAGCATTTCCTTGTGGTTTTAATTCGCATGTCTTTGATTTCTAACAAGGTTACTTATTTGTGATTTTGCCCATTTTCCTATTGCATTCTTCTTTTCCTATTGATTAGAGATTTCATTTAAATATTCTAGATTCTAGACTTCTGTTGGTTATATTTTTAAAAGTATTTTCTGCCAGTTTGTGACTTTATTTTTCCTTTTGTTATGGTATAGTACATATTATGAACAGATGTTTTCAGTACTAATACAGTAAAAATGATCAATCAGCTCCTATATAAATTGTGCTTTTTCTGTCTTGTTTAAGAAATATTGCCTAATTTGGAACTTAAAAAGAATTCTACTATTTTTTAAAGTTCTAAAGTTTTCACTTTCACTTCTAAGTCCTTAATTCATTTTGAATTAATTTTTCATTATGGTATAATGAAGGGGCCTACATTTAAACCTATGTGAATACCTAATTGTTCCACAGTTTTGTGTTTTTGATATTAAGGGAATAATCTACAGGATAAGAGATGAAAAGAAATTTGATTTGTAGAAATTCAGCTCTTTCAATGATAGGCAAATTAAGGAATAAGAGAAGCTAGTAGAGGAAAATATTGAGTAATTCATCCTTTTCCTGCTAAACTGTATTGCCATCTTGATCACATGTCAGATTTCCTTTTATGTGTGAGTCTGTTTCTTGGTATTCTGAACTATTGCATCCATTTACATTTAAAAATGTTGAATACATACTATGCAACAGGTAGCATTTTACACCCTGGGGTCACTGCCCGGAACAACAAGAAATCTCTGCCTTTGTATAGTTTGCACTATAGCAGGGACACAGACAATGAGGAGATGTTGAACAAGTAAAAGATACGGTATGTCAAAGGTTGTAACTTACTGCAGAGGAACTGAAGTAGAGAAGAGGAATAGAAGAGTGGCAGGGGATGGAAGAGCGGACATTGCTATCTTAGGTAGGCGTGTTTGAGACCAAGATGGCATCTGAGCAGAGAATTGAAGGAGGTGAGGTGAGGGTGTGAGCTGTGTTGAGAGCCATTACTCCAACAATGTGCTGTTAGCCGTTTCTCTACTTGTCCATTCCTGCGTGAATGCCCGCCTGAAATTCCCTGGCTTTATAGTAAATCCTAATGTTCAGCCTGAGTCTTTTGTCTGTGAGTTCTTCTTCCACTGAGCTTCACCTCTTCTTAACTAACAATTTAATCTCACATTTAAATATCAGAATCAATTTGTCAAGTTCAATGCCAAAACAAACAAGAACAAAAAAATCCTGTTTGAATTTTAATTGTATTCATGTGAATATACAGGTTAATTTAGGAAAAACTGGTACCTTTATACCACCTCATATTCCTAATCATGACTATGGTACATCTTTCTACTTATTTAGCTCATCTTTCATGACCTTTGACTGATTTTATACTTTTTTCCATGGAGGCCTTGCATATCTTTTCATAGATTTACTCTTAGATAATTTATAATTTTTGTTTCTACTCTAAGTGGTATGTATTTTTATTGTGGTAAAATATACATAACATAAAATTTACCATTTTAACCATTTTTAAGTGCACAACACAGTGGCATTAAATACATTTGCAATGCTGTGTGACTGTCACCACCATCCATCTCCATAACTCTTCTTCATCTCTAACAGCAACTCGCCCCAGTAAAATAACAACTTGAGATTTCCCTCATCCCCACCAGCCCCGGTCACCTCCACTATGTTTTCTGTCTCTTGAACTTGCCAGTTCTAGGTGACTTATATAAGCTAAATCATACAGTGATTGCCCTTTCCTGACTGGCTTATTTCACTTAGCACAATGTTTTTAAAGGTCACTATGTTGTGACAGTGTTACATAATTTTATACTTTTTTAAGGTTCAATACTATTCCATTGTATGTATGTACAATTCTTCCACTGTATGTATATACTATTTATTGTATGTATACACTACTCCATTGTATGTATATACTACTTATTTTTATACATTTATACACTGATGGAAATTTGGGTTATTTACATCTTTTGGCTATTGTAAATAATGCTGCTATGAACCTTGGTTCAGGAACCTGTTTGAGTCTTGGTTTTCAACTCTTTTGAATATATACCTAAGAGGGAAATTGCTGGGTTGTATGGTAATTCTGTATTTAATTTTTTTTAGGAACTACCAAATTATTTTCGACAGTAACTGAACTATTTTACAGTTCTACTAGTAATGCCAAGGTGTTCCAATTTTTCCACATTCTAACCAATACTTGTAATTTTCCACTTTTTTCAATAGCAGCCATCCTAATAGGTGTGCAATGGTATCTCATTGTGGTTTTGTTTTGAGTTTCCCTAATGACTCGTTCTGTTGAGCATTTTCTCATGTGTTTATTGGCCATTTGAATGTTTTCTTTGGAGGAATGGATATTCTAGTCCTTTGACTATTTTTTAATTGGGCTTTTTTGTTGAATTGTAGATCTTTATATTATTTTGAATATTAATCCCTTATTAGATGTATGACTTATAAATATTTTTCCTACTCTAGGGATTGTCTTTTCACTCTCTTGACAGTGTCCTCTGATGCACGAAAGTTTTAATTTGATGAAGGATAATTTTTCTAGGCTTTCTTTTGTTGCCTGTGCTTCTGTTGTCCTATCCAAGAAATTACTGATAATTCAGTGTCATGAAGGTTTTCTCCTGTATTCTTCTAAAAGACTTTTTAGCTCTAATATTGAGATCTCTGATCCATTTTTGACTTAATTTTTGCATATAATGTAAGGTTTAAATCATATATACATATTTTTTGAGATGATGACAAAATCTTTTCAATTTTTCTTTGTTTAATATTTCTACATCATGTACATATAAACAATCACAAAAGTAAATGAGGCTCTTTCCACTTTGGGGGGTAAATAAATAAATGGTAAAAACCAGAGGATGAGGGAAAGGACTCAAGACGGAAACTTCCAAGGTGCCCGTGATGTGTGACCACGCCCCCTTTGCTGGTGCCGACCTGACACCACAGTTGCTGTGGGTGCCCTCCGAGCAGTGGGCAGGAGGGCAGCCCGGCGGGCAATATCCCAGAGCCTGCCCAGAGAGCTCGGAAGGCTAAATGAATGTTATCCCCAATGTCTGCCACCTTGTCTTAATCAGTAGAGGAAGGACGGTCTCAGAACTGTTTGTCTCAAGTGACTATTTCAGTTTAATAGTAAGAGACTGGTTAATAATTATAATGCATTGTGAAACCTTCAGAAAGGAATCATTCAGAAGGAAAGCTTTGGGGACCATTTGTTTTGTGTGTGTTTGTGTGGCAGTTTTTAAGTTATTAGTTCTTGAAATCAGGACATTTAATGTAAACAACTTGACCAAAAATATATCACAGAATTTTGAGATCCATTAAAGCACAGTTTAATGAGAAAATAAATAAAATCTTAAATAAAATGCTATGTATGTTTAAAGAAAGCATTTTCTAACTGTTGCTATAGTACATGTAAGTACAAAAAACATTTTATTCCTTTTTAACATATAATATACACATAGAATTGTTCAAAACCATAAGTATACAGAGCAACAAATGTTCACAAAAGGAATTTATTTGCGTAACCAGCACCCACAGGAAGAGGCCAGCTATTTACCAGGACCCCTAGGAGACCTTCCTGCCCTCTTCCAATCACTCCCCACTCCAAGAGCAACTAATATCCTGATTTCCTTTTTTTTTAAAGCTTTTATATAGGTATACAACGTGAAATGATTCCAATATCCTGATTTCTGACACCACACATTATTTTGCTTGTTTCTGAAACTTAAAAAAATGGAATCATATTATATGCACTGTTTTTAATCTGACCTTTTTCTGTTCAAAATGTTTGTGAGTCATCCAAATTGTTACTTTCTATTGTAGTTTACTCCTCATTACTGTACAGTATTTCTCTGTATGAATACACCACACTCTACAGATCCATTTTGTTGTCCATGGGCATTCAGGTGGTCTGGTTAAGAGCCACCAAAATAGTGTTGCTATGAATATTTATGGGAGCATATATTACCATTTCTGTGGGTGTACCTAGAGTGGAAAACTGGGTCATAAGTTGTATGTATGGTCAGCATTGGTATATACTGCCAAAGGTTTTTCCAAGATTTGCCTGGCACACAGTTTTACTCGTTTTTAGAGGAATGAAAGGCATAACTCTCTAATGAATATTTCAGGTTCTATAACAAGTAAATGTAGGTTGGCAGAGATGTGGCATATTTCTGAACAAGGAGACTTTCTAACTCAACCTCAATTATACATGTTTATAGAGACAGCCATGATGAAAGCTCTGCTATTTTTTGTTATTGTGTTAGGTGGTGAATTATTGAGAAATAAGTGAGTTAGAGAGAAATGGTAAGATCTTTATGAAAATTCACGATCAATTCTATAACTTTGGTGAGGTATTTTTTTGTGATGTTACAGGAAGTAAACTATGCATACCAAAAAAAATTCAGAGTTTTAAGACACTCAGTTCTTTCAAGGCCAAGAAAATTTACATAGGAACAAAAGAAGATGAGAAAGGAAGACTTCATGGACTGGTCCCTGCCAACATCGCTACCCTTATCTCTCTTGCCCCCGCCCTAGAGCCCCCTACACACCTACCGTTCTCTAGGACTTCCAAGTCTGTCAAAGTCACTGTGTGTCTCTTGCTGCTGTGTTGTTGTACAGACTGCTCTGCCTCTGCCTGAAACGCACTCCTGCCCTCTTCCTCCTTCACCCAACCCCTCGAACTCACTGCCCAGCCAGGGGTTAGGCGTCATCTCCTTCGGGAAGCCATTCCTAAGGGAGGGGCCTCTCTTTTGCCCTTAGATCCCCTACCCTACTCATTTTCCAGGTCACGCTGTAACTGCCTATCCACTGTAGTCTTTATAATGGTACTGTCATATCTGTTGGGTAAATGAAATTTAAAAGTCTCGGACATGTGACACACCTGGGCAACACCGGGATGACTGCCCACTGCCAAGTTAAAAAGAGCTGCCCTGAATCCTGGGGCCCTAAGTACTTGGTGTTCTTGAGAGTGCCACAGTTTCTGTGCTGGTGTCACTGGAGTCTCTGAAGTTGCCACTCCTTACAGTTTTTAGTATTTTCTGCCAACCTCTGGTTAAGGTACGATACACTGCTCCACCCTGTGCTCAGGAATCTAAGGGTTAAAATAAGAAGAAATTCTTAGACTCAGAAATATGTGTTTCTGGAAATCTTGCTACCTGTCTGAGACTCAGAAACCTATTTTAGGCAGATCTGTAGGATGGAAGGCCTATTTCTGAATTAGGGAAACTTTCATGGGTTCTCTGTACTTCTTATACCTTATTACTGATGAAGAGGATATTATCTCATTAAAATTTGTGCATTGTAGAATGAATATGATATAGCTTTCTTTTTATCCTACCAAGTCACATGGTAGAATTTGAGACTTCATTCCTT
>CM052541.1:38759404-38780123 GCA_028533065.1 Trachops cirrhosus | reverse complement strand
GACAGCCTCTTGCTCTGAGCTCTAAATGAGTTTTAGTAAGGACAGTTGACGGTGTGTGGGTGTGTGTCCACATTTTTAACTATTTGAGGGCTATGTGACGGAATACCGGGAGCCATCAGATTCTCCCACTAAATAGCCCCCAGTGATAGGTTTGATACACTGGGTTTGGATTATAATAATTAATGTTTACAGAACCTTATGAGCCAGGTACTGTGCTTCCATCTAGAGAGAAATGTTCTTATTTAACCCTCTGGCCCTAAGAAAGATGTGCAGTTTTACAGGTCTCCATTCTACAGATCAGGAAGCTGAGGCTTAGAGAAGGTTAACTTCTCCCAGCTAGTAAGTGCTAAAGCCATATTTTTGTATTTTAAAATGCAAACTTGATAAAGGGCATGTACTTGACTAATTTCTAAGCTCTAGTATAGCAATAAGAGTGAAGGCCCAGTCAACAACTGTTTGACAGTTTTGTAATCAAATTGGTCATCTTTTCAGTATTGGAAAGGGGTTTGCGGTCTTTTCGATTATGCAGCGATCATGTCTCTACTGATACTAACATTAACACCTCATTGGAAACCCTTCTGACCCTTCTCAGTCAGAGTATGCACTATTTTCTAAAAATCACCGGAGAATAAAAAAATCACTGCCATCTCTAACGAGGGACTTTGTATAAAAGGGCCAATTGAGAGCCATACTTAGGGGCTTAGTTCATTGCATCCCTCCTTTTTGTAACACCCTTAATTTCATCAGCTAAGGACCATTGAAAACTTCATTCTTCATTGTGGGACTGTCTATATTCTCACTCTGCTTCATGAAGCCCAGCTGGGCATAGAACTCCCACGGATTTCAGGAGAGGCATAACGCTTGGATCATTCTAAAGGACACAGAGTGAGATCATAGACTGACCAGGATTCAGAAAGGAGAAGAGTTCACATCTTCATTGAGAAAGACTGCCATAGTCTCTCACACTTGACTTGTGCATAGCCGGTGTACATGGAAAAAAATCCTGTGGATGTTTTATATTCATGATGATAACACTGTGTTCATTCTTTGCAAAAGAAGGAAAGAAAAAATTTTAAATGTCTATATGTTTTCCCTTAACAAACAACTTACATTAAAGTACCTTATGAGGACATTATGCCAGACAGAGAAAGAAAAATATTGCGTGGGATCACTGATATGTGGGATCTAAAAAAAGTCAAACTCCTAGAAACAAAGAGTAGAAAAGTGGTTGCCAGGGGCTGGGGGTCGGGGGTGGGGGGGATAAAGAGATGTTGACAAAAGGGTGCACTTTCAGGTATAAGATGAAGATGGTCTGAGGCTCTAATATAAAATGTGGTGACTACAGGTGATAGCACTGTATTGTATCATGGAGATTTCCTGCAAAAGTGGAACTTGAATGTTCTGACAAACATACACACAAAGATAAATATGTGGGATGATGGGTATGTTAATTAATGAGGTGGTGGGAAGCCTTTCACAGTGCCTATGTATATTAAATTACCACGATGTACACTTTAAGTATCTTACAGTTTTGTCAACTATACCCCAATAAAGCTGGAAAAAATGCTACAATGCTAATGTGAAACTTTTTGGATCTGAACGTTATCATAGTATCTCTGTTGCTAGATTAAACTTTTCAAAATAACACATTCGAGAAACAATGCCCATTAGTGAAATCTTAGCCTAAAGTAGAGATTAATTTGCTTTTTGACTTTTTTGTGTAAGTCTGGTCTCTGCTGAAACTGGTTGCTAAATTTCTCAGTTTCCTATTAGTTTGAATTTTGCTCACATTTATCAAGCACTTTCTAGATGCCAGAGTGGTAAATGCTTTTGACTGATCATCTTTCTTTAGTCTGCACACCAGTGCCAAGAGCTAAGAAGCACCTTCTCCCATATTCTGCTGATGAAGGAACTGAAACTTACATATCACAGTAGTTAGCATAGTGTGGGAATAAGATTTGAGCCACCAATCTGAGCACACAGCCCACACGCTCGCCTACTTTGGGAGGAGACATTTTTGGTTTAGCCACCTCATTAGACAGATGTTTCAAGCCACTAGAGCACTGGCATCCAGCTAAGATCCGAGGAACCCTGTGCCATGCAGACAACCGATGGGCTGTGCATGCCAGGGGATGTGGGAGGTGACACTCAATTAAATGCCATTCTGTTCTGGCATGGGTCACTTTCTTAGGTTATTTCATCACCAAATTATAATCAAGTCATTAAAACTGTTATGAAATAAACCCAAAAGTCTGTTTAATTCCACTTCTCTCCCTAGAATAGAACAGGTCATATATAAAACAGTGGGGCTGAATTTTCCTCGGGGTCTAAAAAACAATATGATTTAATAATAAGGACATTGCACTGAGCAACAGAGGATGAGAGTGTTCATCCCTCTGAAGTTTGTCAGAACACTTTTTCTCTCTGGACCCAATTCTGTTCATCTGTAGTAGCAAGGGACCCATTCATTCATTCATTTGTTCGTTCAAAGCAGATTTCTTAAATGCTTATTATGAACCAAGCCCTATGTTAAATGTTGGGATGCCGAGACTGTAAGACATATTGATTCCCATGCAGAAACTTACACTTTAGCCAGGGGAAAAAGATAAGAAAGTGCTTGTCGTTCTGTAATTCTGAGTGGTGAATGCAATGATGGAACTATACAGAACATTCTGTGGCAGCACCTAGGAAAGGAACCCAGCATAAGCATGCACAAGAGTGTTCAAGCAGAGCTCCCTGGAGGTGAGTGAGAACCAACATTAGTCCTGGAAGGACAAGGACAAGTTATCTGGATACAGAGAGGTGGAAAAAAAGAGGAAGGTAAGGAAGAGGAAAGGACACTTCAGGGGGAAGGATCAATGAACAGAGCCTAAGGATGAGATGGAGTCAGTAGTGTACCTATAGAACTATAAGGAGCCCAACCTGGCTGGTGTGGCACAGTGGACTGAGTGCCAGCCTGTGACCCACAGAGTCACTGGTTCGATTCCCAACAGTCAGGGCACAAGTCTGGGTTTCGGTTATGGTCCAGGTCCCCAGTAAGGGGTAAGTGAGAAGCAACCATACATTGATGTTTCCTCTTCCTCCTTTCCCCTCTCTCTAAAAATAATTAAAAAGAAAGGAAAAGAAACTGTAAGGAGCTCATGGCTGTAGGCTGTGGGTGTGTGCACCTTGGCCTGCCCCGCTGTGGGCTGCCAGGTGAGTGGGGGGGCGGGGGTTGTGGAATGATAGGGGACGTGGGGAGGAATGGAGCTGCAGTGCTCATCAGGCACCAGTGGATGGGGAACTTTGAATATCATGAATATTCTGACCCAACAGCCATGGACAGCTGGGCCAGAGTTTTAAGGAAGAAGATGGCGTAATCACATCATTATTTTTCAAAGGCACTCTGTAGACAGTGTGGAGATTAATTTGTGGGAAGTAACCCTGGAGGCAAGCAGGTTAGATAGGAGGCTTTTGCACTCATCTAAGCCAGCAGTTCTTAAACCTGAGTGGGCAAGGAAATTATTTGAAGGGTTTGTTAAAAATACTCGGACCCCAGCCTCAGAGTTTCTGAATGGGTAGGTCTTGAGTGTGGCCTGCAAATGTGCATTTCTAACAAGTTCCCAAGTAAGGCTGATGCTGCCCATCCAGGATCCGCTCTTTGAGAACCACTGTTTGAGGCAAAAAAACTGATTGCGAATTATAAAATTCTGGGATTCTTCCTTACTAAAAAGCAACTTTTATGAATGCACAATATATATATATTTTTTTAAGCACATTCATTCTATCTAAATTCATAAGATAAATATGGGCCTACTGATAAATTAAATTAATTTTCCTTGTCTTAGATTTTGTTTCTTCCATTTTTTCCAAGTTGAATTTTATTTGATACACCAGAGAAAAACCTCATGGTACATCCAGTAATCTGCAAGAGGATTAAAAAGCTGAAATGCCACTGCAGTTGACTAAATTCTTTGTCCGACTGAAATACAATAGACCAATTGAAGCCTGTAATATTGGGCTCAGATTTTAGAAGAGAAACCATGTAGAAGGAAAAAAGAAAGCCTTATCTGCTTTATATGGTTTTTAAAAATCCCACCTCTCCTATTTTGAGGCTGGAAAAACAGAGGTTACAAATTCAAACTGCATATACAACTGGTAATCACAAATTCCTTTCCTTATCAAGTATCTAGGAAAGAACATTATATCAAAGAGAAACAATGTCTCTTTGGAAAAAAAGGAACTCTGTTATTTTAGAACAAGGCTTGCATGTCCCAAAGTTTTAATCTAATTGAAACAAAAAAGTTCTGTTTTAATTTTTTTTCATTTAAAGGACAGTGTATTTGTAAAGCCATTCAGACTGCTCCAACTTGACGGTGGATGCTTCATAATGCAGAATATTTTAGCGACACACTCAGTCTGTTAATGTTGAAACATATACCCACATTAGAAGAAAGATGTGGTCAAAATCAATAGTCAACATGTGATGATTTAACATCACCATCTTTTAAGAGTTACTTCATGCATCTGTTGGCCATCTGTATGTCCTCTTTGGAGAAGTGTCTATTCAGGTCTTTCACCCATTTTTAAATTGGGTTGCTTGCTTTTTTGGTGTTGAGTTTTGTAAATACTTTATAAACTCTGGATATTAACTCTTTATCAGATGTGTCAGTGAATATATTGTCCCATTCTCTGGTTGTCTTTTTATTTTGTAGATGATCTCCTTTGCTGTGCAAAAACTTTTCAGTTTGATGAAGTCCGATTTGTTTATTGGATTCTCTTTCCTTCATCCAGGTAATACTTTAGGTGCGACTCACCAACTCTTTTGGTATCAGCTGTTTTCTTCAGAAAGCCTCGCCTTGCTTTGCTTGTTCAGAGTGTCCCAGTTAAACATTACAGGTCCCTTGAAAGTGCAGAAATGCCTCCCTATTGCTAACCAATGTTTATCACCTGAATCTTAATAGAAGGCTAAGTGCAGCCAGAATAACCAACGAGAGGGATTAATGACACTGATTCTATCAACCAGGCATTCTCTCTTTGCTAAGTAACTCTGTTTGTGAACTCACAATTGGTTTCACTAGAAAGGATTACAGCATCCCAAGCAGTGGGCCATTATTATAATTACAGGTGTGGCATGCAGACAGCAGAAGCAGATGAGCTCATCAGAAACAAAGATTTGCTCTGCTGGATGGTCTATCTCCTCTAAAGAACAAAGAGTGGCAACATAAATGAGTTACCAAGTAAACAAATTGAGCAATCACCAACATACAACAGAGTGCGTGTTCCTCAGCCAATAAATACACCTCCTTTTTCCCCTGGTGGAGGTGAGTTTTGTCTCCCTGTACTCTCCTGACCTCCAGTTGGTGGGCAGGGGCTGATTGGGTAAGAGTAATGAAGCTTTGTTCCCCTCATCTTTCACCACCTGCCCCCATCCCAGTCTATTTTGCAACTATCACAAGAGGATAACTCAGCCAATGACCTTGAATGAGAATGGTAAGGCTTCATTTCTATCAGCTAGAAGGAAGACATTCAACTACACTTTTCTGTAGGTATTGGATAGTAAAGTGATAGGCATGGATGTTATTTGTCCTTGGACAGTCCTCTTTTTGTCCAACCGTGAATTAGGTTGGATTTTAGGCTAACTGGAGCAACATGCTTTACTCCTCAACTTCCAGATTTATATGAAAGCAACTTACAGGGCTAGCAGCCAATCTTCGCTGGCAAAGTGAATCAGAAGAGTATTGCAATTATGCAAATGATCAAGAAAAGCATAAAAAGAGTTTCAACAAGACCTTGTTTGCCTAATGTAGGTGGGGCAGCTGTACCCCCTTTCCCTGTTTTCAATTTGGCAGTGCTCTTAAAGACTGTTCTGCTCTGTGTGGGATGGATGGTGAAGGACACTGTTGGGGCCCATAGAGGTTAGGGTTTCAGAACAGTCTTTCAGAGGATCACGAAGTGACCTACAGGCCTTTTCAGGCAGGCAAGCATTTAACCTGGTATTATTTATAAGACAATAGATGGCAAGGTTGGGAGAGGAAAAATATAATAAATGAAACTTTTAAAGAAAGGCATTTAAAGTAAGTGAAGAGATTAGCCAAAGAACATAGATGCACAGCCCATGGACACAGACAACAGTGTGGTGAAGACTGGGGGCGAGGCAGGGGGTGGGGGATTGGGTGGAGGTGGGCAAGTGGGGTAGAAGGGGGCATCTGTAATAGTATCAACAAACAAATAATAATGAGTTAAGGTTCTTTCAAATTTCCTCAACTATTCTTTATTATTGTATGTGACTCAAAGTCTTAACACTATTTCCTTCATATCAGAAATCTGGCTTTGGACACAGAGCTCCCTAACCTGGAGCGTGACAGGGATTTACGGGCATGGGGGGCATGTCATTCCTTCATTAAAGTGGTGAAGAGCTTAAAAATATGATGGACAGCTCTTCCTTAGGGATCTGTAAGGTGGGGAGAACACTGAACACTTACGTACTAAAATTCCTATTTTGCAGACATTAGTTTGGCAACTTGGGACTTTGAGGGCAGAGGAGAAAGTTCAGTGTGTACCAAGTGTGGCTGATTAAAAAGGGGGTGGCAGCAAGCTTGGCCTTGACTTTGTAATGAAAAGAATGGCAGCATTATCCCCTCAAGCCAGCGGGACAAAGACAAATGAGAGGGCCAAGTCCCTTGAAAGCTATTGAAGATTAGAGTCACTGACTGGGAAGTTCCTTTCACTAGTAACCTCTTGTTTCCCAGGACCAGCTACCTGGCTCTGTAGTTTGTGTGCTCAGGACACTCAGAAAAAACGGCTAAGGCCATAAGGCTGCGCCCAAAGCCCCAGCACAAAGCCAGCTCTGACGTGAGTCTGAGATGCCCGGCAACAGGGCGGCACGTGCGTCACATCTCCTGGGAATGTCAAGGCACCGGGTTACGTTTCCTAGCATCGGCGTGGGAGGAAAGGACAGACCGGCCTGGGCGCTTAGAAACCTTTATCCCTCCTAGTAGACACCAAGTTGCTTTGAAAAGTAAGAGCCCTGAGGGACTGCCTGCAAGGGCCATCCTGGGGACGCAGTCAAGAGTGAAGGGGGACAGCTGGGGGTATGGAGGTGGGGGCGGTTGACAGGGGTGGGAGGAAGCTGAGAGCTTGTGCAGGGCAGAGAGGCTCGGGTCCTCCCACAGACCACAGACAAGCCTCCTTTGTGTGTCTCACGTGTAATGACCCTGCAGGCCACCCGGAGACAGTGTTTTGATGCTGGGTAAGAAATCAGATGCCGAGTTGAGACCTGGCAACAAATGGTTCATCAAAATATTCTACAGCCTGATGCCTGGGTGGGATTTTTGCCTAGCAGACATTTATTGGAAATGAATTAACAGTAATTAACAGAAAGGGTTTCTGAAAGAATTATACTGCTATTGCCATGTGGGAAGTATAAAATAGAAGCAAAATGCATAGAAAGTGAAGGTTACTTTTCGTTTAAGCACTTGCACTAAAGGCCACAGTGAGCTAATTTCATATGCTCTGTGTATTTCAAGTGCTTTGTTGACAGTGACCAATGAAAGACCAGCATGGGTGAAATCGTGTTCTTTTTTGAGATCTGTGCACTCTCACAAGTATGGTTTAGGAGAAGAGCTATTTGGGAGTTTAAGGATTAGTGTTTTCACTGATCTCTAGGTAAGCATAAATGACAGTTGAGCTTCAGGGTTAGGGAGAGAGCAGTTAGTTTACATGGCTATTAAGTCTCTCCCTCTACTGAGATTCCTGGAGGCTATTAATCTGTACCTTTCATAAGGACTTATTTCTTGTCAGCTTTAATCTATTTTTGCCTTTTATTTCTTTGTATTTCCTTTTCCTTGGTCTCAATGTTCTAGCACTTCTCATGCTAAGTGAGAATAAAATAACTTTGCTTTGGACATTATGAAATATAGTAGTATTTCTAAATAACAGATGGGTCCTCTTTTATCTATAATAGCTATCCAGCATTTACTATGTGCTCCTTAAACACAGCACCATAAACAGAAGCTGAATGGTTAACGTGCCAAGTGTGTTAACCATTAATTCTCTCATTTCTTATAATTCTGAGGTTCAGTGCTATTATTTTTATTCCACTTTGGAGATGAGGAAATGGAGGCAGAAAAAAGGGTTAAGGCCACAGAGTTAATAAGGAGGATGGAGGGGGAGGGTTAAGATCTGAAACTAGCCAGATCTATGTATTTGAATGTTATGAAATATAAGAAAATGCTTTCCCTTCCACAGAGTTCCACAGGGTGATAACTTTGTTAGCTTTCTTCTCAAACGCCACCTCTTGTCTCTTCTACCCCTTTCCCCTATTACAAAAGTCTGGATTTACCAGAAAATGATGTTTCAGATTAATTTTACTCTTTTAATAAAATAGCTAATAATGCCATCGGATCTTGCGGCATCTTTTGGGGTGACATAAAGAATGCTATTATTACACTATTCATACACTCATGGAGTCCAAGATACTAGATCTGCTGCCTAAGGGAGTGATCTGTGTATGACGTTAAACTTCCAGAGGAAGCTACTGTAATACCACACTTGCAGGATGAGTCACAACTTAATGGGAAGGGCAGGAATGGAAATGTTTTTGTGTTGCCTTTATTATTCAACTAATTCCTCACTTCTGATGTTTTCAGAGAAGCCAGACCCACCCAAGAGAAGGAAGAGGTAAAGCTCCTTAGAAATGGGCTATAGGCTTCATGTCTGTAAAAGATATCTTATGACACCTTTTCAACTGGTTATCTAATTGACCTTCCAGCTCTTAAGCAGAGGGAGAACACAGAAATATCCCTATTTAGGGAATACAATAATTAAGGACTAATGGAGTTAAATAACTTGTCTTCAGCTCCATGAGGAGGAAAAGACAATGTCGTTATCTGTACTCTGAAGCTTCTTCTCTATCAGTAGTTTCTAGGCAGCCACATAAAATATCTTCCTACTTGAAACCTCTAGGTTTTCTGACCCCTCTAAGTACAATAACGTTTTTGTGCTCAAACTTAAAGTCTCTCAGTTTAAATGGACAATCGCAAGATTGTTGCAGGCATCCTATTTCTTCAAGGCAGCAACAGGCTTGCTTGTATTAAAAATTGCTTTGTAAAAATAATAAACAATTGAAGGGTTGAGGGAGCCACTGAGTTGTTGGCTTTTATTTTTGCAGCCCCTATCACTTTTAAATGTGGAAGAATATAGTAGTAATTCTCAAATAGAAGTTCTTTTTAAAAAACACTTCAACGTTGTGAACGCCTGCGCTGGCTGGTCTTGAATAACAGGCGTAGTGGTGGATGGCCAGAGGCCTTGGGGCACATGCCTAACAACCCCTTTCGGCGTTCACTGTTGCCTAATCCTGTAGGATCTGTCATGTTTTATTGGCTTCTTCTTGGTTAGTCATTGTATGGTTTGGCACCATGGTGAAATTTCACATTTTTAGAAACAATTGTGTGAACAACGACTAGATTGTTTTTTCTGTTATAGGTTATTTAATTTGCTCTGAGTGTTTAAAAAAGCAACACGCTACAGACTCAATTATATATCCTCTCCTGTATTAGTTCAGTCTTTTTTTTTAATCAGGGAAATGATAATCATGACTTGGAGTTGAGGACTGGGGGTGGGAGGAGGGGTGTCACTGGAATCATGGGGGGCTAAGGATGAGCTGGGAGCTTGAGGAAGAGAAGGGACAGGGTGTTCATTCGAGTGGGAGCAGATGACTGATTGGTGTGAGTTGGCAAGTCGCTAACATGCTGCAACTAGCTCCGGGGGCACACGCACATGCATGCCACATGGCCTAGAGTCCTACAGAGCAGTGGTCCCCAACCTTTTTGGCACCAGGGACTGGTTTCATGGAAGACAGTTTTTCCATGGACTAGGGTGGGGATGTTTTCGGGATGATTCAAGCACATTACATTCAAGCTCACCTCCTGCTGTGTGGGCCGGTTCCTAACAGGCCCTGACCAGTACCGGTCCAGGCCTGGAGGTTGGGGACCCTGCTCTAAATATAAGCTGTAGGTTCTGGAATGCAATACATACTCTAAATAAAAGTTAAGAGTCCTGACTTAGATTTTTAAAAATATAATGTTTTCTTTTTTTTCCCCCTAGGTAGTCAGTCAAGATCTATTCTTTCATCCACCTCGGAAAAAGGACCATCAAGTAAATGTTCTACTCTTCTCTTACCTTCCCAAAGAAACCTTTTAAGAATGATGGCCCTTTGGCCATGACCAGTGTGGTTCAGTTGGCTGATGTTCTGCAAAGAGAAAGGATGCTGGTTTGATTCCCAGTCATGGCACATGTCTGGGTTGCACTTTCGGTCCCTGGTCAGGCCTGTACGAGAGGCACCTGAATGTTCCCCTGCCTGTCTCTTTCTCCCTCCCTTTCCCTCTGTCTTAAAATAAAAAAATAAGAGAATAATGGTCCTTTGTTTTCTAATCCTCTCTAACTTTAGGTGAGAACATTTTTATTTCAATTTTATAATTAAAATTTTTTTTATTTTGACAATAAACAACTACAGTTTTTGTATATGATTATCTCTTCCTAGTTATTAGTTATTAATTTGTCCAGGGCTGTGAACAAACGTGAGTGTGACTTGATGTGAAACTCAGTGTTTTAGTTTCTGTGATAACAAAGTAGCTCCAACACTAAGCATAAGCAGCAGCAGCGCCCTCCCAGAGCTTGGAAACAGAAAACATTCAATTCCCCGGAATAAACTTTTGAAACATTTTATAAGTGTCTGACATCTCATTGAGTTCTCCTGCACCTCACCTACCATTGTCAGCTCTGAAACTAGTGGCTCAGATCCGCAAGAGAGATGTAGCTTCCATTTCAATTTAGCCATGTTACAAAAATCTAGGCAGCAACCAAGTGTGTCTCAGCTGGTTCACCTGGAGGCTTTTCTCAGTTGCCTTGAGGGTTCTGAGGAAAGAAAACTTGCTGTTTTATACATAAGTCATGGTTACCAACAAATGCTGGCTGATTTCAGGCCATAGAGGGTGCCTGAAGAGGAGCTGAGTGGGATTTTGTGGGGAAGTATGAGGAAGGAGCCCAGTGAAATTCCCTGATATAACTGGGTAGAAGTAGAGACAGGCACGGAAATGACAAACAGGTCCCTTGTGGTGTGTCGATGTCCCTGTGTGCTCTTAATGTGGGTCTTAGTGTAGTGTCCACATGCATCTTCACCACTCTGTCTGGGATCCTTCGTCTTTAGAATTATTATGAAGAGATCTAAGTACTGCCACTTACTTCTAGAAACCACCTGGAAAACAGCATTTGTAGCCTGATGTTATATGTTCTCTTCAATCTGCTAGTAGTCGTTTGACTTTTTGCTGAGTTTGTCGTGGGGTTGACTTCAGTATTCACACATTAACATTATTGTTATTTTTTAGTTTATAAATATTCTGCCTTTCCCCCAAAAGAATTTAAGCCCTATTATAAAAAATATATCCAATAAGGTTTTTCAATGTCAAGGCTGTGTCCCAAATGCAAGAGGTCCTCAGGGTTTATTTTAAAATAATTATGCAAATCAAGTGAAATAGACAGATAAGCAGGAAAAACACATTTTACTTTCTGTGTTGGTATTGCCCTGGGATTACTATGACAGCCATAACCAGGGGGAGTCTGCCACCTGAAACTGGGCAGAGCTCCTGGGTTGGCCAAAGTCAGTACAACACACCCAGAGGTGTTGTCAGAACGCCCTTGATTTCACCACTCTGGATGTTCACACAGAAGGGATGACACCAAAAGGTATGCAGCCACGCAGTGATTGTTAGATGTCGGCTTCTGCTGGGAAATAAGATAATTAAGTAATTGCTTTCATGCCACCACTTACAGATACCGTGGCCTCTCTCTGGAAAATAACAACCCTGTAAGCGGACCAAGCCCATACTTTATAGTGCATGACTGTTTTAGGGCTCTGCGGTGTTTAGCATTTGAGATTGTAGCTTGGATACATTTCAAAGGAGCACAGCCAACTTGGCACCACTCAGTGTGTGACCAGCCAAACCTGGACCCCTTCAGAAGGTGGTTTCCAATCTGAATTTTCAGGGCCTTGTTTTCCCCCTTCTATTTCCTTCTTCATTATGTTGCTTGCATTCGTGGCTTATTAGTGGTGCCAGCAGAAATGTTGGCTGAAAAAGTCAGGAAAAGCACAATCAGTCCAAATTGAAGGTCGCTAGGCGTATAGATGAAAGATTTGTTGGAGAAGGGATTATAGTTTTAAATAAATTTTTAAGTGCTTTCATATTTTATTAATCTATTATATCTTTGATCTTGTTTATCAAAGAAAATGGATCTTTCCATGTTTCTCTCAATCTATGAATATGCTCAAGTGAAGTCCACTGTTTTATAAGCGGTAGATAAATACCCATTCTTTGTCCCCAGTTTTCCTGTGGAACCATCTCTGATTTTCCCTTCTCCAAAGAAGTTTCTCCATTTGCTTCCCTCCCATCGACTCCTCAGCCCTCTGTGTCTGACCTCCCCTTCCATCCCTCTGATGCCTCAGCTCTCCGCAGTCACCAATGTCTTACTAATTGCTAAGTCCAGTGGACGCTGCCAGCCCTTATCTTGCCGAGTCTTTACTACATTTGGTGCTGTGGATCCTTTCTTTCTTCTTGAAATTTCTTTTCCCACAAGAGCCATGAAACTGTACCTCTCTAGCTATTGTGTATCATTTTGACCACCCCTTCCTGGCACTTCTTCCACCCGCACAATGACTATCCCATAACCCTGGGTTATGTTCTCTGTAAGAAGCTCTTCTCACTCTGTATGCTTCCCCTAGTGAAATGCCCTGTTTTGATTAACCCAATACCTACTTACGAACGACCCTCACATACATATCCAGGCCCAGCTCTCCAAGTTTTAGATTTCCATACCGTTTCCTGTTTGTCACTGTTACAGATATAGTTCAGTGGCCTCTAAAATGGAAGTGACTGTGACTTTTTGTCTGTTTCATTTGCTCCTATATTCTTTAGTGTCTTCACCAAACTTTCAGTAACCCAAATTAGAAATTCAGAAGTTAGTTCATGTACATCCCTTGCCTTATCACTTGTCTAGACACTCTGTATTTGCCTCCAAACTTTCTTTAATGAATCCCTTTTATCCATTCCTGCTATCATGACCTTAGTTCTAGTCTTTATCGTCTCTTACTTGGATCAATGCAACAGTTTTGATTGTTCTTTCTCCTTCTGTTTCACTTTCCCACTCAAATCTATCAATAATACTATCCGAAGGCCTTAACTAAAATGTAAATTTGACCTGTTTTGCTCCCTCTCTTCAACTCTTTATTGTCCATACTATCCTCACCCTACGAGATCCTTCACACACTGCATCCCACTGTTCGTTCTCATTACTCTCTGCCATACTCTAAGCTTCTGTGCTGATTCGTTTACTGTTCCCTGCACTTGCTTCATCTTATCTCTAAGACTTTCTTCATGTGGTCTCTTATTCTTGGAATGGCCTTTCCCCCCTTCCTTACCAGTGGTTAACTCCTACTTATCCTTTAGGGCTTAAGCATGCTGTTATATCTGCCAGGAATCCTTCTCAGACACCTCTAAAGCAAGATTATGCACACTTCCTTGGTGATCCTCTGATGCTTTGGCCACAAATGTTACTGGGCTTTACTACATTACAAAATTATTAATTTTTAATGTGTCTGTCCCTGCCATTATAGATTCTAAAGTCAGACTGTTTCATATTAATGAATTCTGTGAGGCTTCCATAGTACCTTGATAGCCATGCAGCAAATGTTAGTTGACTGTATGAAGATTATGTTGATTGAATATCGAAGTGTGCTTTACCTACGACTCCTAGATACCAACTTCCCCTGATTTATCATTGTTAGATCTTTTAGCACTTTATGATTTCTTCCCAAGTGCTCTCTATTTAAGATACCTTAACAATGACAGCTCTTATAAAGAAATTTTTATCATAATAGCTTTTGTAAGTTTAAACTCTTCTTGTTCCCCTTCAAGAAATTTAAGTTACACTTTTATAGGAAGTTATATATTCTCAGCTACCACACTGGAAACCCCTTTAAAAAAAAGGAAAGGAAGTTCTACACACACCTTTAGTTCATGGGCATGCCAAGTTCCTTCTGGGATGATAATTGCCAAGCACCAAAGTACTGTAACTCGTCATCTCCAGTGAATGAGAGGAAGAGGTGGTGTGGAAAGAACATCCTGTTTTGCAGAACCTTAATGACTAAACGTTGTCATCTCACGTTACTTTTTTTCCCCTCAGCGCATCTGTTTAATATTATGCTACCCCCAATACTACATGGTTTACTTAGGTCACAGAAATCCAGTGCATGCAAAGAAGCTGGAGCCCAAGAAAACCAGGGCAGTCTAAGTGAATTCCTTGTTTCGCAGCCCTAAGAGGTAACAATAGCACACAAAACACTCCTGGATGCCACAAGCACCATCTTCTGGCTCTTGGAGATCTATGAATGGTGTGAAGCCAATCCTGAGGACTTTTCATTAGCCCTCCTCTGTGAATCATTGTATTACCAGAGGCAATTTGTTTCTACTTTAGCAAAATGCTCAGTTTGAGAAGATCAACTAGTATAAGGGAGCAAGTTCTTATTAATAATGTCAGGGTCCTACTAACAACTTGAATGCCTACCACATATCAATAGGGTGGTAAATGCTTTACATGTTCTCTTACTCAACCTGTAAAATAACCTTCTAAAGTAAGATCCATTATCTCACTTTTAATGTGAAAACGAAGGCTCAGAAAGCATAGTAACTTGCTTGAGGTTCTGCAGTTTGTAAATACATGAACTTAGATGAAACATAAGTCTGTTTTTGTCTCAGCTGAATTACTCTAAAACCCCCTGCTCTTTTTACTGAAACATAGCTTAATATTTTTACTTTTTTAAAACATATTTATTGCACTCAGAGAAAGAGAGAGGAAGGGAGAGAGAAAGAGAGAGAAACATCAATGTAACAGAAATATTGATTGGTTGTCTCCCACATGTGCCCCAACGGGGACTGAACCTGCAACCCAGATATGCATGTGCCCTGACCAGAAATCGAACCTGCAACATTTGGTGCACAGGATGACGCTTCAATCAACTGAGCCACACTGGCTGGGCCATAGCTTATTTAATTTGACCCTTATGGCCATTTTGGTTGTTTTTCATTTTAATAAACTATACATTGAAGGTATTGAACACGTCACTTCAAATTCTTGAGTGAAGAGCACATTTATTACTATCAGAATCTGAAATGCAAGACCTTGGTGAGTGTCAGCAATAATTAAATTTTAATATTTATTATTTGTTTTAAGGTATAATTGACAGCAGGCAGAATTTTTATTCACAAAAAGGATGAGAAATGTCTCTTGCTTTCATGGTTCACATAACCTGTTTGGGTTAGTCAGTTTCTGTGTGTGATGACAGCTTAACAAGCTGATAGTGCTTATCTTTATGGCTTTTCAGATGACCTTGATTTTGATCTAATAAATGAGAGGATTGAAAGAGTACAAACTTTACCTTTTTTTCGCTTACTCTTGAAAGATGATATTATCAAACATATTAGGAAAATTACTTGTGATAACACTGCTCTTTAAGATCATTTAAAAATTCTGTGTAATTTCAAAGTCAGCAGGATCTTTGCCTCTTCAGAAACTCAGAGGAAGCAAGTCTTGAATTAAGAGGAAAATATAGCTAATTAGGAACTATGCCCTGAAGATTCCAAATCTTTCAATCTTCTTCATGAAAGGAGACATGTAATCTTAATATAAAATTATTGTTTTTCTTTTCTACTAGAGGAAGAGATAATTTCACCTTGTTTGAGAAAATGTTTTGGAGTTTATTTTAAAAAAACATCTGGCTAAATCCCTTCTTTGCCATTTTCTTAAGTTCATTTTAGATATATAAGATTATCTTCTAAAACAGTAGATTATTAACTGCATTTCCTTGCAGATAATAATCTTTTAAAAATTCAAACAAAATAAAATTCAGTTAGAGAAGATGAGAAAAAGCTAATGCCATTTCTTTTTAAAAAATGAAACAGATGTTCTTTATTTTGGGGCCATACCATAGAGTTATACTTTTCCAAAATTATGTCAAGATTATGTTTCAGATTGCAAAGAAAATATCAGCATAACACTTGGATCCAGCCAAATAGGCAGATGAAAATTCATGGGGTATAACCAATAACAAGTTGTATAGTTCAAAAACAATTTTTGAGTTCACTTAAACCTAGCTGTGCTATGTAAAAAACAAAGGAGGCAGTGAGAACTTTAGCTGGGTTTCAAACCCATGAAGTTGGCTCTCACCAGCATGAGTCACTTGGAGATAAAGGCATCCAGTGATTTACTTGAATCATTTGTTGCCAGCCTGGAAAAGATTTGGGAAATTAGCAGTGTCCTCACTTTTTTGATGGCATGGCAAAAGAAAGGCTAATTCATGCAAAGGAGAAACCCCTTTCATTTGACATTGGATTTCCTCCTAGCTCAAACACAAATGGCATTACTAATAACAAAGCAGCGTGCTGGGAGACCAGATGCAGACTGTGTGCCTTTAAGAAGAGGGTACCATCTTTTGAGCACAACAACTGAGGGGCAACCTGGGTCATTTTTAGTCTAGAAATGGTCTCATTTGACAGACAATCCCTTCTTGTTTTGTTTTTTAAAGGACATCAATAAGTATTCATTAATTTTCCAAGCAGCTGTGCTTTGTAATAAACTCGACAGTTTCCATTTTTACCAGTGAATGATTTCTTGGCTTGGTTAGAACGTATGATTCAGGTACACGCAGGTTCTTTGTGGTGTTTCAGGGTGATGAAGTGTGCTTACAATAAGAATGTACATTATGCACTGTCTTTTCTCTTTGAAGATGTTGACAATCTGGCTATATAATCTGCCATAACTGAGCAATTGGGCCAAGTTAACCAAAAACTCATCATCATGATGCTAAATGGTATTTGTGTCTCCTCTCTAAAGCCAGTACTGCCTCTTTTCAATTTAGGAAAGAGGTCAGATTAATGAGAATGGTGATCCATGGTTCAGCCTGATCCTTATAGGGTCTCCTGGACACTGGAAGAATGTCATAGATTGTATGCTGAGACATCCTCAGAGATGGAATGAAAGAAACAGGAAATCGCTTCTTAATGTCAAGAAATTGTTAATCGCAGAGTTCAGAGAAGACTGGAAGATAATTGGTCGTTTTTTTTCTGGCCCAAATGCACGCATTTGTCAGGATACATCTGTCATTGCTGCAGCCATACTTTTTGGCTTCTTTGGTCCCTCCTTCAGGAAGCACCAGCTTTTTGAGGTCTGCTCTTGCTTTCCATGGATGCTTTATGGTTGAAACTTGAATGGGTTCCACTGTGTCCTTAAAAGCAGCTCTTTGCTTCTGTCTCTGGATGCCAACCTTCACAACCTAGGCAGCAGTTGTCATTTCTCCTCCTCCATGTCCATGCCCAAAGAGCTGATTTGCAGGGAGGATGATTCTGGTCTTGGTTTCCCTCCCATCTGAAGTGCCTCGCTCTTTAATTGGCATAGTCATATGATACTTGGATTGGAGGCAAACTCATTTTACAACCTTGTTTCTGCTAGTGTGCTTATATCATTTCTAGTTTAATAATAAACCTTTTTTTGTTGTTGCTCTTAGCATAATTTGTAAATTACTTCCCAGAGCTGCCCTTACTAAATGTCTGTGACCTTATTGTCAAGAAAGGCTTAACAAGCAGAAGCTGCTGCCTGGGGGCTGGAATGTACCACTTCCTGTTCTTTCTTTCCAAGCTGAAGCATTCTATCCAAACAAAAAGTGAACTCAGTGCACATGTGACCCAGAGTTAGTTGGAAACAAAACTCTCCAAAGATGAAAAACTTTACACATTAACTCCTGGTTCCACTCCATCTACTTACAGTGCCTACGACCACAAAGAGGGTCTTTTAAAAAGAACTAAAAATAAACAAAAGGATGGTTCAAACTGTGGACTAAGGCAAACAAGCAAGCAGTAGCCACAGAGAGCATCAGATTAACTGTAACTGAGTTCTGACAAAACGTAAGAAATTAAGGCAACAGCATTAATTTCTGTTTAAGTCAATGACTCCACAAGCCCACTAGGACACTACTCAACCCTCTGGGATATTTCTGTGTAAAGACAATCAGTCATTGGACTCCATCCCAGGGTGCTTATGCCCAGAAGGAGCAGAAGAATCCTATGTCTTCATTATAAAAATATTAAGACAACGGAATAGCCCCTCTGTTATAGATACCTGGGATTGATCTTGATGTTTTCCTTGTAGCCATGCCTCCTGTTTTCCTATCAGTAAATTACTTAAGACATAATGTGAGCTCTACCAAAAAGGGCACATAGCCAGATATTAAACTGAAGGCTTTCTTTTCATTCATTTAGGAGATAAATTAACAATAAATTGTAACAAGATGGAGACAGGAAATTACTGGCCAATCACCGAAGTGGCTCCCTTAGAAAGGGCAGATCTAAGGGAAGAAACCCCATTTTTTTCAAAGGGGTGATGCCACCCAGGAGAGGAAAGATGGGGGAAGAGGGAAGGAGCTGGAAAGATGGTGAATCTGGGCCTATGAGGTGATAGTAACTACCTAGCAGGTAGATGGCTGTGGGTGAGAACTAAGCAGGCTGAGCACCAGACCTGTAAATCTCCTGGGTGCTGGCCAAACTGGGCGTGAAAACTCACAACTGAATGTGACAGTGGCGGGGAGTTGCCTTTCCCCTAAGAACCTAAATAGCAGGCCTCTCTTCCTGCTTTCCTGGTGGCCACTGAGTCAGTGGACTTGCCCCTGCCCTGTTTGGGGCCAGACTTCAGGGATGGTGATTTTCTGGCCTTAATGAACTGGGTGGGTCTTCAGAAAATGAAACTCTAAGTGTTAACACCAAGAAAGTTCTTGGTGATCCGAGATGAACAGCTCGCCCACTGCATATAAAACTGTCTAGGATATCAACCTTTTTCCCTTATGTGCAGTAAAACTTTTATTTGGACCTTAACTCAAATAGAGGCTGACAAACACACCTTTGACAAATTATAATAATAGGCATGTAGGTAGAACACAAGCAGTTTAAGAGAAATAAAATAAAATTTTCCACAGGCAGTTATGTATTGAGACAAATTTGTTAATTTAACCTTGTCCTTAAGTTGTACTTTAAAGTGAGACTCACAGCCTCCATCTGGACGGTGGTATTAGAATAATTGTAATAATGATTTCTATAGTGCTATGTAAATTAGAAGAAAAATTTAAATCCATTTCCTTATTTGATCTTTACCCCAATCTTGGAAATGTTACTTTCACTCACATTTTGTTGATAAAGAAAATGAGGCTTAGAAAAATTCAATAACTGGCAAAAGGTCAGCCAGCTCATAAATAATTGAGCAGGATCTCAAATGCAGGTCTTCGTGACTTTAAAACCTGTGCTTTTAAATTCTTAAGTAACATACTAGGCCAAGGGAGTAGCATGGGTAAAGGCCCTGAGGTAGGTCAGAAAGAGTTTGGCATTGTGGAGGAACAAGTTGGTGAGAGACGAAGCTGCAGAGCTTTGTGGGGCTCCAGAAGGCCTGGCGCCGCGAGGGCCTTGCTGAAGTGCCTGGCCTCTGAGGTAAGAGAATGGGATGACAGCGCAAAGAAGAGTAAAACGATCACACTGGCACTTGGAAAAGATCCTGCTGTTGCTTTGTGAATGATTTACGTGGGGAGGTCAGTTCGGAAGCTATTGGGATTGCTCGAGCAGGCGAAGACGAGGGCTTGGCCTAGGGTTATGGCAGTGAAAGTGTAGAGAAGAGGATGGATTGCACTGGATATTTATAAGGTAGAATCACCCCTGACTAGTGTGGCTCAGTTGGTTGAGTATCGTCCCACAAAGTGGAAGGTGGCTGGTTCGATCTCCAGTCTGGGCACACGGCTGGGTTGCAGCTTTGATCCCTATTGGGGTGTGTACAAAAGGGCAACTGATAGATGTCTGTCTCTCACATTGGTGTCTCTCTCCCTCTCTTTCTCCCTCCCTTCCCCTCACTCTAAAAATAAATAAATAAAGTCTTTCAAATAAGGAAGATAGAATCAGTGGACTTGATTGGATGTGAGGAATGAGGGAGCAGGAGATGTCAAAGGTGACCTCAGACATACAAAGGACAAGGGAGGAGGAGCATGACAGCTGTCAAAATGCTGATCTTGCAAAGGCGATACAACTCCACTGGGTAGCCTGGTGGACTCTAAATGCAGCCCGCTGCATACAGTGTGGAAGTACACGTGCCCATGAGTGGAAACTAAAAAACAAGAACGTTTTCTCCACCAGTGAAACCTCTCTCTAAACGTGTTTCCAGGTCAGTCACCGGAAAATGAGCCAGTTAAAATCTTGAAACCAACTAGGCTGAATACCATTTACTGAAGATACATTGGGGCTTTTTGTTTGTTTTTTTTTAATTATCAAAATTTAAAAATCTTTTCATATACCAAACCATACATTATTAATTTTGGAACAAAGAAAGAAAAAAAGAAAACATCTGGGGAGAACAAAACCTGCAGAAAAGTGAAAAGATTTTTTCATGTTCCCCCAGAATATTTTCTTGCTGTGACCAGTGAAAGTGAATTAATAAGTGAGTGTTTTAATTTATTTTTTAGTTATTATGTTTGTTCCTCTCCACTCCCCCTGAGGTAAGTTGCATTTGTGTTCCCAAAGATTCAGGTCCACCCAGGACTTCAGCATGTGATTGTGTTGGGCAACAGGGTTTTTGCAAATGTGATTAGTTAAGGATCTTGAGA
>CM052541.1:38677748-38758904 GCA_028533065.1 Trachops cirrhosus | reverse complement strand
TTACAGAGAACATTATACATTTATATTTTCAGGGTTGGCAGATTAGGTTCTCATAGGCCCTAACAATGTTTGTGGAAGCAAGCAAACCAACAAAAACCAGAATAACACTTTGGAAAGAAAGGCTTTATTTTATACACAACTCACCACAAGACCTTCTGCAAATCACCTCCTGTCTCTGAACTTCTGTTTCCTGTCCATAAATGAGAGTATCAGACTGGTCTTCCCTCTAACGTTGCTTCTAGCTCTAACATTCCCAGAGCAATCACATTTTATGGGTCAGAGAATAATGATAAATAATGATTTATTTCTTCCCGAAAAAAAAACCCCACTAAGTTACTGTATTACAAAATGTGGGAGGAACAGAGACTAATAAAAAGGATGCGTAGTGACTCATACTGGGGCTCAGATCCGAGTGTCACCATTACTGGCCTTAAGCAGTTCACACGATGCTCTCTGCCAGTTTCCTCACTTCCACCACGGGAGCCATCGCTCCTCCTCGACAGGGCTGTGAGAGCGAATCACCAAACAGATGTGCAGAGGTTAGCATAGCGCCAGGCGCTGTTAGCACTCCACAGAGGCTAGTCGATACTTTTGTTGTTTTTGTCACCAAGGATCGCTAGGAGGATAAAGGCATCCAGTACCATTTAGGTGCTCCACAGAAAGAACCCACTCTGGGTTCCTTTTGAAAAGTATCAGAATTTATGCAGTTGAAACCCAGGGTTTTAAGACTAGTCACACAGTACAAGAAAAAGTTATTAAAAATGGTCAGAAAAAATTCCAAGTCATGAGAATGAGACAAACAGTTCCTGGGTAAGGTCAGTAATCCCAGACTGGGAAAGTGGGCTAATGTCGTTGATTCAAAGTGGAAATAAATTGTGGTAGCATTAAAAATACACCAGTAGAGAAAGTTGGGTAAAAAGAATCAAAAGGAAATAAAGCACCTTCGACAACTAAGAAGCCAATCACTCAAGAGCAAAAATCAGTGAAGTGGGAAGACCAATTGAGGAAAATCAATGAAGCAAGAATCCTTCCTTGCATCCAGGTGTAAGCAAGATGCTGTGCAGAGTTCTCATTAATAGACCTGCCCCAAACTTTCTGTACCTCCTCTGGCTGCTTTCACAGTATATTTTTGAAACAGAGGGCCCTGGACTCTGCTGTGCAATAGAAATGTGTTGTGGACAAGCCATTTATCCCCTCGTAGTCTGCTTGCTCCTAATGAAAGAACTATGCAGTGTAGCCTGTTCCTGTGTACTCCACCTTAAAGGATACATCCCCATGTTTTCAAAGTATGGTTTTATAGTTGACCCTTCCAATGGTCAATTTGCTTGAAATGAGCTCCTCTTAATGTCACACCAGCTATTCTGAGAGTTCCTTAAGGGTGTATGATCTCTGGAAAAGTCCTTTTTAGTTTTTTTTCTGTTCTGATCTCTCTTTCTGTCTCTCTCCCTCTTTTCCATGGCACTGTTGATTATGCTGGGGTTACACTTACGAGGCAGCCCTTCTGGAAGACTGTTCTCTGCTGGCATTCCTGCTTTTAGAACTGGGTCAGAAAGTCTCTGCTGACTTTCTGGCAGCCATGCCCCATCCCACGGCCTGGGGATCCCACTGGGCCTGTTTGCCCCCTCTAGACAATGCTCTGGGTCCCCAGGACTCCAGAATCTTTTGCCCAGAAGGACTTCAGGCTATTTCCTTCGGCCCTTCATCCTGAAGCTAGAACACTCAAGTCCGCATACCGCACAGGCTAACGGGGCAACTAAGGGTGGCCTTTGGCTGTGAGCGTGTACATGAAGACTGAAAGTGTGGCCACCTTCTATGGTTATTCATGGGTGAACAAAGCCTCCCCTTATATAGGACAGAGCCGGCATGGGAAGAGAAAGAGGTGGGTTGTGGCAGTAGATAGAGGAGGAGGAAGAAAATTCTAAATTTGAACTGTCCTACCAAGTCATTATGAAGATAGACTTGGCAAGGCAGGAGGAAGGAACATATTCTAGACAATTAGGTACTTTGAATCATAATGTTTAAATATTTGCCTAGGGGTGTACATGTCTCTTCTGCACTCCTGCCCAGACCTGCAGACACTGGATAGGCCTGTCTGAGCAAGGTAATCGCCACGGATATCCCCTCTTCAGCCCTAGAAAGGGTTCTGCTCTTGACAATCCCCTCAGCACAAGTAATACCAGTCCATGACTTTAGTAAGACTTCACTGAAGACAAGAAAATAATCAAAGTCTAATGAAGAGTAAGCAACAGCTATCATCAGTGGCGGTCACTTCTAGGACCCACATGCCCAATTGGACTGCAGGGTCCCCGACCAGCTCCCATAGCTTCTGGTATTGTGGAGACCAGTGCAACCCCATCAGTGAGAATTTCTAAGCACCTCCAAATGCCAGCCTAAGCCCAACTACATGATACCATTCCTCTTGTTCTTGTTTTCAGTGAAGTCAGGCTTATTTTACGGAAACCAGAATGATTGAAAGTAATACTATCCTTCCTTAAGATAAGATCCTAACTACCCATCGTCACGCATTTGTGTATAATTTGACCACACTGGCCTATAGGAAATCATCACAATTGTTCCTCCTATTTTTCAAAATCCTGATTGCTCAGTCTTAACCAGCACATGATTTGGTAACTAACAGATGAGTCCAGGCAGCAGAATGCAATCTCCAGGCCAATTCCCCATCACAGCCTCACCTGCAATAGGAGGAGGAGGCAGGTAGAGGGAGGATGAGACTTGTAAGCCCCTCCTGTCATAAGCATGACCTCTGGTCCCAGACTCATGAGAACAACTATTTAGACAAAGGTCACACAAACCTTCCAGGAGCAAATTATTCTTGATTTTAAGGCAGTTTAAATCAAGGTAAGGGGGAGTGGAATTCTCTAACCTCCAGGGGCAAAGTTCTAATATTCCCAATTACATAATTAAATAGAACTCAAGATACCAGTTTGAAGCAGCATTTGAATTAAATTTTTATAATCCAAGGCTTTTCTGAAAATATGGGTCTGCACATATATATATATTTG
Organism: Trachops cirrhosus; assembly: GCA_028533065.1. NCBI lineage: Eukaryota > Metazoa > Chordata > Mammalia > Chiroptera > Phyllostomidae > Trachops > Trachops cirrhosus. Next base: position 38,755,881 of record CM052541.1, on the reverse strand, counting down.
TAAGATTTAAAAGGCTCATCAAATCAATTTTCCCAGAACAAAATGAGGTATAAGCCACTGGCTCCTTGGAAAGTTTTCAATTTTCAAAATCATTAGAATCAAATCTTTGCCATCCATTATTCAGTGTGTTTACTTCTAAACACAGTGTTTATTCCCCAGGTGAATAACAGTATCTGTCCTACCTACATCATGGACATTTGTGAAGACTGAAAGGAAAAAAGGGTGTCGTGCCAGGAACCATGGCAGCGTGTCTCTACACCATGACTAAGGCTCGGTGGCGTTACTGTTGGCTGCTTCACAGGTTACATGCGTGGGCTTCAAAAGCATATTGCAAACTATTAAATGATAGCCAACAGTTAGGTAATTCTGTTACCTCTCCCTTCGTCCTGAGGCTAGCTGTTCTTGTGAACATATTTAGATTCAGTTCAGTGTTTTATTGCGTGTCTTCTAAGTATAAGCCAGGATAATAGGCACTGAAACTCACGCTACATTCCCTTGGCTCAAAGCAACACGTCCAGCCCCACTGCTCAGCTGTGCTTACACCAAGCCCAGAAGCCCTGTGAGAGCCCTGCTTCTGCTGCTGCTAAAGACAAAGGATTTCTTTTCCCCTTTTCCCCCCATTTTTCCTCTTTACTCATTTTACATGACCAGAGTGAAAGAATGTGAGGGTCTGCCTTCATCCAACACGTGAATTCTTTTGCTTTGTTTTGTATGTGTGAACACCATGTGCAGACACAGCTCTAATGGTAAAGAGGGGATTCCAGGATTAGCAAACCTGTTTCAAACTCTTAACTGTTGAATTATTTAACATCGTCAAATCGGGCTTTGATCACGTATCAAATTGGATTAAGAATAGTACCTTTCTCATAAGAGTGTTGTTTGGATTAAAGGGGATAATAAATATATAGCATTTAGCATAGTAGACTCAAATGTTAGTCATTTAAAAATACTAGTAATTATATTATTTCTGAACGAGGTGCCAGAGGACACAGAGATTAGAAATTGAGACCCTTAATGCCCAGTGCAGAACCCTTCCAAAGGGAATAAAATATACATCGACCATGTGGTCTGTAGGAAGAGAGGGAGGGACTCTTTGTTGTTTAGAATCACACCTACACAGGATGTATCTGAGAGGCAGGAAGTAAGTGAAAAGTGAACCAGTGAAGCTATATTAGGTATCACAAAGAAAGTGTGTACTGTGTGTAAATAATGTGCATGAACTAAATCATGAGCAACTGATGACAGAGTATAATTGTAATACTCTACAGTGGTAATCATAATTTTTCTCATTTAGCTTTGTTATAGATCATTCTTAGGGAGGATTATATTATCCATATTCACATGCAATGGACAAAGCTATTCCAACTTGGTTTTATTTCAGAAGTTACATTCTAGAAGGTCACTTCTACAGTCAGGATGCAGGACAGATTGGGAGAGAGAAAGATACAGATTTCAAGTCCAACCATGGAGAGCAGTCTTCCCCAGACAATCACTCACTCCCTGCCCACTTCGGTGGAGAACACTGATAAGACAGCTTTTAAAGTCGAACACTGAGCAGTTATAAGACTGAGATAAGAAATGTCCTGGGAAACAGCAAGAGAGGCCCTGCTGGAAGAAGAAACTTGAGTTAGTACACATAGGAGTTTAGAACAGTTCTTCAAATGTGCTAAGTCCTTAATAGAAGTTAGCTTTTATTATTATTTTTCCAGGACAAGAACAACTTGGACACACAAAAGAGTATCAGTGGGAACTGCACAGGTTGAAGAATGTGTTGAACAATGTAGAAACTTAGAAATTTAGATCCCAAAAGCATGGATGGATGTTTTATGTATTCATTTAAAAGAATCAATTTCTTAGTTGCTACAGGAACTTGTAATCCTACTGAAGGCCTTTTGCAATGGATCTCGTGTTTAAGTTGACTCTGTAGTAATCTGCATGCATAGTTATTGCTTAGTTTTAAATTTGTTATTTTCATAAATTTCCAATCTAAAACCCTTCCAGGTATTATTACACCTGATAGTATCTGGGTCTACGCTAGTTCAAGTTCTAGGGCCCATCCAGAATGGGCAGATCAGATAAGCCTGCCACCTCACGTAAAGCCGCTTTAAGATGTCTGTTGGGGCATGTTTATCGTATCAGTCACATACATTACTTAAAGATCAGACTTCCTAAGCTATTATTCAAAGCTCACTTACTTTTCCCTTTTCTAATTCAATTATACACATTTATTGAATTTCAAATATCTACAAGGCTGTGAGTCTGTGCGGGCCAGCCAGACTAAAGTCAGCATCATACTCATAAACTGAACGCCAAATGCATTGAAGGGAGCAGTGAACAACACCTCCAAGCCACTGATCTGAGACTGTGCTTCAAGATCTGTGTGAGACTGAAAAAACAGCAGTTGTCCATTAGAGACAGTTTTATTTTTTTCTGGTTTTAAATATATAATCTCTGGGTTTGTAAGTTACTCCCTGTAAGGAGAAAATGCTATCACTTGACTTACCTGAACTTTTGAAAGCACTCATACACATTCTCTGCTAGTACCTTGATTTTGAAGAGTTTTCATAAAAGTGAATGACTCATAGGGCAATTTATATGACTTAAACACAATGGCAACCCGTGCAGGTGGTGGCTCCGTGCACACACTGTGCCTGCTGTGTATATTTTTTCTAGTTAGTCATACATCCTGATGCAGTTAAGAATGTCTGTGAGAAGAAATACAAATTATACTAGGGCTGCTCTTAGCCTGGCCTATGGTGAACTTGAATGAGGAAATTGCTCTCTGGAGAGAAAATGGCTCACTGTATAATTCAAGTGTACTCCTTTCTGTCCACGCAACAGGATACATTTAGCAGCAAGGAAAATAGAATTTATTAACTATATCCTGAGTAAGACCCTTTGGTTTGTTGTTTTTCAGGTTCAATTTCTTGGTTTCTAAGATCATTAAAATGAGAGCAGTTCAAAAGTTAAAATTGATCAAGAATCCAAAATTTTTTTATGAAGTCTTCCTGGTGAAGGGATGGAAAAGAATTTAATTTAAACATCAGCAAGCAGTCCAGGATGATTTTTAGATAACCCAAAAGGCCATCGGCTTATATTTAGTTTGCCTTGACAAAATTTAATTACTTTCAGACGAGGCAAGTTCTTCCTCATTAGATTTGATATAAAAATGAAAACACAACAAATTAACAAAGGAAAGTGATCTCCAGATAATAAAAGCCAGGACAATTACATGTTGTACTTAAGGAGTGGTCTGGAAAGGGTACTAACAACTGAACAAAGGAAGTTCAGTGTGGTAATAGTAGGAGGAAAGGTAGCCAAAGAAAAGAATACTGTGGTAATGAGCCAACAGCCAGTGTTGGAGACTCTAGAGGGGAGTGCAGAATGGAATCAGAGTGTTAGAAGAAGCTCCCAGTTATCCACAATCACTCCCTTATACACAATGAGAAAACTGAGGCTTCACATACTAGAGTGACTTGTCCACGTACACAAAGCATGACAATGTTATAACTGGGGCATATGTGAATCTTCTCTTTCAGTGTAAGGTCATTTGTTTTTATTTTTAAAATGTGTGTGTTTACTTATTATTTTTAGAGAGAAGTGAAGGGAGGGAGAAAGAGAGGGAGAGAAACATGGATATAAGAGAGAAACATCGATTGGTTGTCTCTTGTATGTGCTCCTAATGGGGACTGAACCTGCAACCTAGACACGTGTCCAGATTGGAGATTTAACCAGTGACCTTTCACTTGTGGGATGATGCCCAACCAACTGATCCACACTGGTCAGGACAGTGTTAGGTAATTTATACTAGCAGGTACTATCTGCCTTCTTGGATTTAGAAGGAAGAAGTTCCTAACAGTCAAATATTTAAGATTATTACGTAGACTGACAATAAAATAACTTACTAAATTTGCATAATCATAATTTAAAATAGACTTCTATTAATAACTTCAAAATTGATAAATGTATGGGAGATATTGCCTGTGTAATCCAGATCTACAAATTTTAGGATGTTTTCTTGGAGAAAAAGATCTAATATTTAAATAGAAAAGTGATATAATATTGCAGTCCAGCTCTTACAATCAGTAAGTGATCTAAATATATAAAAATGTGTTGGGGGACCAAAGAAGATATGCAGATGGCATAGAAGCATATGAAAGATGCTCAACATCATTCATCATGAGGTAATTAAAAATTAAAACAATAATGAGATTCTACTGCACACCTATTAGAATGGCTAAAATCCAAAACACTGATAATACAAATTGGTAGCAGGAATGTAGAGAAAGCAGGTCTTACTGATTACTGCTAGGAATGCAAAATGGTTCAGCCATTTTGGAAGGAAGTCTTATCATGTGATCCAGCAATAATATTCCTAGGTATTTTACTCAACTGAATTGAAAATGTATGTCTACTCCAAAATCTGTGTGTGAATATTTGAAACAACTTTACTCATAATCATGAAGAACTAGAAGCAACCAAAACAGACTTTGACAGGTTAATGGATACGCAAACAGTGGTACAACCATACAATGAAACATTATTCAGTACTTAAAGGAAAGGATCTATCAAGCCACATAAGACATGGAAGACTCTTCAATGCATATTGCTATGTCAGAGAAGTTGGTATGGAAGGCTTAATACTGCATGATTCTAATTACATGACATTCTGGAAAAGGCAGAATTATAGAGATAGTTAAAAAGATCAGTAGTTGACAGGAGTTATGGGAGAGAAAAACATTGGAAAACATTGTAAAACATGGGGATATTTTAGGGTGAGGAAACTTTAGTAGGTTACTAAAGTAGTGGAGTCATGTTGCTATACATTTGTCAAAATCCATACAAATTTATAGTACAAAGAGTAAACCTTAATGTATGCAAATTACAAAAAAATCACTTAAAGGTCAGGGAATCCCTGGATGGAATGCACACTGTAACAAAATAATGTAATTGTATTACAAATATGTAACAAAACAACCAATGTGTATTGCAAAGAACCTCACTGAAGGTGGTGAGGGGAAAAATACTGGCTCAAATAACTTTGGAAATGAATGGGATCTGTAAGTCTAAAAAAAAAAAGCAAAGGAAATAGTACATAAGCATTACATTCTAGTTGATGCTGTTTCCATGGGATTGCAAGTTAAAAATTTTAATACCATTAAATATCAATACAGGAATTGAAACATGAAGTAAGTGGATGGTGGGTAATAGAACCCTGACTTCTCACTCTTGGAATGAGAGGTTACTGACAAGCAACGGGAAGAGGCTAGACTGATCTGTGCAGTAATGGATTAGAGTTGGGGACATCGGTATAAACTCATCTTTAGTGTAATACAGCTGCCTATGGTTACATGTACAAGTAGTTATGGATATGTGTATATAGGTGGGGTAGTGTTCACACAGAGGGCCTAGAAGCAGTGACACTCCAGGAACGCACCAAACACACAGACTTTGTGTCTCAGTTCACTCTCCAATAAAAGGAATGAGAGCTCCTTGGAGAAATGGCTGATGCCAGTACTGGGACAAGAAGTGTATAACAATAGAATAGCTTGTGATGCCAGAGAGTAAGGAAGTGCTCAGAAAAAAAAATCAAACCCTAATGATGACAGTAATCAAAGAGACACAGAAGTCATCTTCTAAAGAGCTTCCAAGGGTGAAAACTGGAGCAATTTCAGCAACAGAATGAAGTGGTATTGGATTATAAACCAAACTATAAAATAAATATCTCTGAGTCCAATATTGATACAAATAAATGATTGTACAAACAAACAAACAAACAGGGGAGAACAGACAAATCTCCCTTGCAGAAAAATTCCAAACAATCCATGTAGCTCTTCTGCCCTCAGGCAGGGAGAGCATAACTCCCCACAATGTGGGCTGTGCATAGGGACTTCCTTCCCAAGAGCAGTCCGTGATGGAAGTCGGGGAGGAGCCGAAGAACTTCACAGTGGAGGCACCTGACAAACACATCTCAGCGAGGTGTTCAAGGTTAACGTCAACGGTGATCTCAAGGTACTGTCATGGTGACAGCATATATGCCTGATATGTTGTGATGAAATGGCATTTTACCTCAGTGGTCTTCATCACAAAAACACTTAACCCAAGGCTAATCATAAGAAAAACATAAGTCAAATCCCAATGGAGGGACATTCTACGAAACATCTGACCACTACTCAAAATGCTACATGTTACCCAAAACAAGGAAGTCTGAGGAACTGTCACAAGCAAGAGGATCCCGAGATACAATGACTGGATAAAATGTGGTATCTCTGGTGGAACACTAAAATAGAAGCAGGATTAACTTTCTTGTATGGACTTAAGTTAATTAAAAATTGTGTTAATAATGGTTCATTATCTGTAACGAATGAACCATGCTAATATAAGATGTCAACAGTGGGGAAACGGTGTGGGGTATATGGAAATTCTCTGTCCCATCTTTGCAATTTTTCTTTAAAACTGTCCTAAAACAAACAAAATGTTTATTTTCTTTTAAAAGTGTTGGGCAGAGTTTCAAAATAGTAGTGAGTTTAGCACCTGTTTTCAGGAGAAATAATGAAACAAATGTTCCACAATGCCCTGAATCACAGGACTGACCATCTTGATCTTGCCAAAAGTTTTTACATATTTTTTTTAGATTTTTTCATTGTTTCAATAGAAATGCACCACTGTTTTTAAAACATGGAATGACTTGGGAAATGTTAATTTGGAAGATATTTATAACATTAAAAAGTAATATATTTGTTAGCATACACTTTAAATATTTTCAGGTTTCTATGTCACATTGATAACTAGCTTGCAACCAGGCAGCAGGTTAAAGCAGAAAAATGGTGATAAAATGCTAAACAATAAAGATAGAGTCTCTTCAGGATTTTCCCTCACTACCACTATTTCTGAAATGCATATCTCTTGCAACATTCAGTTGTCTAGGGCCAGATCATTCAGTTTAGAAATTCTTCATTTCTTTTGCTTCCCTCCCCCTTACTCTGCCAATCTCTAATTAGATGGGAAAATATTTTTTTACAGGGTAAAAACAAAAAGTACAGAATATCAAAAGTATTGTCTAAAATATGCTTTTTGGATGATCTGTAGATTTGATTTCTACATGTTGTTTTGTCTCTTACTAAATGTGGTATCACTCAGTCATATTATATATTTCTAGATATCCTGGCAAGTAGACTATGCTGGGTCAGATGTCTTCTCTCCTTGTTTCATTCTGACCAAGTCATAGGCTTGCTCATGGCCTTGAGTTTGTAGGCATCCACTCAGACAGGTGCTCAGAAGAGAGGCTGACATCCAGTGTGCCCTGGTCATCACATTGCTGGTATCCAATAAGAGACTTTATCACCTGAGAGGAAGATGAATCATCAGTACCATTTCCTCCCACACTCGAAAACCTGCTTAGAGTCCTTGGCCTCAAACATTACCTTTATAAGCTCTTCTAAGAATATGGGAATTAGTGGCCAGGCCTTGATCCATTTAATGAATTTACAATGTGCTGGAGAGCAAGAGAAAGAAACAAAGAGGCTTTTACAAAAATTGGATCAATATGTAATTGTAGTTCTGGTCAGATTCCAACAAACCTAAACTTCATGGCAAACATACTAATTATCTTATAGTTTCAATATTCTCAATCAATAAGCAATAAAACAAAATTATCTTCTACTCCCTGTTCTTCTCTCTGTACTTAAGAATACGCTATATATCAGTCTTTCCAGTACACTATTCAAAAACTCATGCTAGCCTGCTCACACACATTTTCTCAACATCTTCTAGGCCACCAATCACACTACGAAACTGCTAGTGTGTGTGCATGTGTGTGTCTGTATGTTAGGGCTAGCAGTTTATTCTATAGGTCAACAGAAAGGAAAGGGAAAGTCTCTTATTTTTGTTGAAAGAATGTCAGCCCTTTTGGTTAAAGATGGAGGCAGTTGCTATAGTAGTGGGACTATTCCCATCTAAAATAACACATGTAACTTCCTAGCTCAATCAGACAGGGGAAAGTTCCTATGAAGGGCTGGCTTATTATAGTCAGAGAGCCATTAGGGCCTGTATGAACGGTTGGCTTTCCCTCTGCAGAGAGCCTGCGTGGAGAAAGGTGGCATGTAGCTCCTCTTGCGGCAGCCGCCTCCGTGATGGACTGGAGTCTGGGTCTGCAGGGGACACAGGCGGTGAGGGACTTGGAGTGGATGGGAAGTGTGTTTGGTCATGCTTCTACTTCCTGATTCTTTCTATATTTGGTTTGACATTTTTGTGTCATTTGAGAGAGGCAGCAAAGTTTAGAAAAGTAAAAGAAAAAATATCTATATTATTTTTCCAAGGCTTCTGTAACAAAGCACCTAAACCAAAATAGCTTAGAACAAAAGAAATTTTTGTCTCATAGTTGTGGAGGCCAGAAGCCTGAGATCAAGGTGTCAGCAGGGCCGTGCTCCTCTGGAGGCATCTGTCCCAGGCCGCTTCTCTACCTTCTGGAAGTCCTGCGCTTATGGTAGTACAACTCTCACTCCACGTGCTCTTCCCCTCTGTGCTTATCTCTGCTTCAGAATTCCCCCTCTTTATAAAGGCACCAGTCATATTGGGTGAGGAGTTGATCCTGCTACAATATGACCTCATCTAACTAATTACATCTGCGACAACCCTATTTTCAAATAAAATCACATTCTGAGATTCTAAGGGTTAAACTCCAACATACAAGTTCAGGGATTGTGCACAATTTAACTCACAACACCATGAAACTCTACAAAACTTGGCAGTTGCCATAGAAAGAGGGTCTCTGTGCTGGGAGCCCTCCCTCTTCCATTTGTGATGTAATTAAACTGATCCTCTGGCCTAGGACATGTTGAAATCATAACAATGACATGAACTTGGATGGCATTAATTATAAATATTTTCAAAGATAAATTGTCTTGTTAGAAATAACACATCTGTTTTTAAAATGCTCATCTTCTTACTTCAGTGTACCTACCATCTCCTCTAGTGCATTTCCCACATGATTCCTGAATGATTAGTAATTAGTAAATGTGTTTGGAATTGAGCTATTTTATTTTCCTTGGATCCCTGATGAATCTCTGCATTTCTTAAAACTTGAGAAGAAATAGAAATTATTTCAGCTGTTTAGTGTAAGACTGAGAATATTTCAGAATTAATCCTGCATTGAAGTAGAAGTTCAAGAGCTGCTTACTTACATCTAATAAACTCCAAATTTCTCACTCTGTACCATTTTAATAGTGCCAAGTTATTTTTATTCTGAAAAAAATGAATCCATCAAAGGTTTCCCCTAGTGAACATTCTTATTGTTAATTAACAATAGAGTGTAGCACACAATAAGAGAAAAGTTAATGGCTGGGCAAATGGGTTGAACAGTTACTTTTTTAAGAAAAGGGAACCTGAAAAGGAAGTGAATAATGCTTCTTTTTAACCTCACAACAAATCTAGAATTCTGCATGGTACCTCACTAGCAGAAAGAGTCTGAACACCTTGATGTTCCCCAGACCACATAACAGATGCAGTGGTAATTCTCAACATTAGGCATTTGGCATAGGTGAGGTTTTATAACAAGGTGTTCTGGCAGAATAGAGAAGACCCTAATTAGCAAAGTATCCTTGTTAACCATTCAAGTATTGTCCTTTTGGGTTTCATAAGGTTTATTAGTAGGTGCATTATTTGGTTAGATCATTTCAGTTTTATGATTTGAAGTCTTTCCAAAACTGGCTTCAAGGTCTTCATTATTTATCCTCCAAATGAGCCTACTAGAAAAGCAACGTAACTGCATTGTGGGAAGTCACTTACTGTTTGTAAATCTCCTCTGTCTCCCTTTCTGTATGAAACTACTTAATATCTAAGGTTTTTCTTTCAATAATATATATGAAAGTACTGTCTTTCAATGCCTTGTAAAATAAGATGGTATCTGACGATGTGGCCTGTACTTCCCTCTCCGGGTTTTTGTGCAGTTGGGAGGTTGAGGGTTAGTCAAAGGGAGAAAGCAATGAAGAACAGGGGACCCTGGAGAGGTACATGCGGTCTGGTCTCAGTCGGGCTGCCCAAAGTTTGAAGGGACCTCAGGTGACCTGATCCGTTGGAGGTCCTCAGGGAGCCTGAAATCTACGTGCTTTACACAGACACCTCAGAGATAGAGAGAGGAGGGCCTGAATTATGCTGCGGCCTTTGCCCAGGGTGCTCACTTTACACTGAGATGAGAGCAACAGAACTCCAAGTCAACTTGAACCAGAGTGGGTGTCAGAGGGAGAGCGAGGATTTTGTAGCTCAGGAACTTCAGTGTTACTCCAAGGGGGCTGCCATGCTCGGTACCCTCACACTTGGCTACCAGTCTGAGTACTTCTTCCTTGTGTTGCCAGCTCTCCCAAGGTCGGCCTGAGCTGCAGGCCTAAGCAACACTGTGCCGCAGATACTGCAGTAATTTCCCTTTCAGCCATTTGTCCCTAGCGGCCTGGCATTTCTGAAATTACTAAAACTTCACTGTCTGGAAACCATTACACACATTTCATTTTTACTTCTCTCTTCATTGCAGGTATAAGAAAGTGCAGATGTATTTGAAGGTTTTTACCTCCATGCCATTTACTGCTTCTACCCTATTATGTAGAAAACACAGATAAAAGAACAAAATATCAAGAATAACACAATGCTATTAGGTATCAGCCTTTACCGAGTGTTTTCTCTGCATAAGACATCAAGTTAGGCATCATATACACGTTATTTTAGCCCTTAGAATAGACCAAGGAGGTAGGTGTGAGAGGTTAGTTGTCTGTTAGGTCATATGGTTCTTCAGTAGAGAGTGGGATCTAGTCCCAGGACTGTCTGATTACAGAGTCAGGTTCTTAATAACGGTGCTATATTGGCCACCACGTGTTGCTGCTTCTGTTCAGTTTAGAACATAGAAAGAAGCATGGGGAGAAAATGAATGGTTACAAAGTAACAAAGCAAATAAAAAGTGATTCGAATGTATGTATCGTCTACTTGGTGCCTGTAACTTGCTACTTTCTAGAGCCCTAGGTTGTGACTGCGCTCTACCATGGTTCCTGAGTGCACAATTATCAGCATTTCTAAGCCTAGCTTTTGGTGAATGAAAGTGTGAGTGAAACCTTGGGCTGGTTTCTGGCTCAAGAACCTTCCTAAGATATGTAACCACAAAAACTTGGTCAACCGCCTTCTTTGTACTCCAAGACTAAAGCCCACAGGACTCTCAGAGAGGATGGGTTGATGTGTTCACATCGGCCCACAGACTATATATTCGTGTGCTTCATGTTCTGCCCCAAAGCATCCACCACTGATTTCCTACCTGAAATCTGGGCACACGGTGGGACTCAGGCAGTGAACTCTGACCCAATCTGGCTACCGGAACAAAAACAAATCTACAATTGGGGGACAGAGTGCTGTAGAGTATAGGGTTGATTAGCCACTATTTCACAAGCGGGAAATGAAACTTGGATGTCCTGAGATTATTTGGACCTCTGTATTCTCTCAAAGAGAAGTAATTTTTATATGTGCTTTTTAGAAGTACACACTCACTAAATAGTAACATAAATATATACTTTTTAAGTACAGAATATGTAGAAAGGCAAATACAAACCATAGTTTCTTTGCCCTAAGACAAAAACTGCAGCGGGTTTATTGATATCCAGACTTTTCTATTTTTACTAGAGGGGAGTGGGTGTATACATGCATTTTTCATAACAAAATTTACAATTTGTGTCATATAACTGAGCCTTTAGTAAGCATTTGTGGAGTAATTAAAAAACTAACTATTAATTAGATTCTGAGAGATATTTTTCCAGAGGAATTTTTAATTAACAATTACAGTGTTATCCCCAAAATGACATATACATTTTATAATAAAAATGATTGACTTTGAATCCAAATGCCATCCTGAAAGTAATCGGGCCCCAGCGACTCCACATTGTTGAGCGAGTGTCCGTGCGGCCAGTTCGACCAAGTGCGGTTTGGTCCTTGGACTTCGCGGACGCGGTGAGTGTTCGGCCTGTTGGTGGAATAGTAACAGCTGCAGGCATCTACTGTGTGCTGCTTAGTGTAAGTCAGCAGGAAGCTCTAACTGCTCTCCATTTGTTAACTCACTTAACACTCAAACCAGCACTGCTAGGATCATCTACATGTGACAGAGGAAGAAACTAAAGTAGTTTTTCCACAGTCGCACAGTTAGTAAGTAGAGGATCTGGGATATAAACCCAGACAGTTAGGGCCAAAACCCTTTGAATTTTACTGCTACCCTTAAACAGGGCAATCCTCTGGTCTTATTATGCCACGATGTCCCTTTTTGAATTTTTTGTTTTAATTTATCAGTAGTCAACCTGAGTACAGTTTCAAGCAATATTTTTTATTAAGTATGATTGATATACATTTATAAGTCTATGTGTCATATTTACTATATTTAAAAAAATATTGATTTACTTTTAGAGAGAGGTAGAAAGAGAGAGAGAAACATTGATATGAGAGAGAAACAATTGATTGCCTTCTGTATGTGCCCCAACTAGGGACCAAATCTCCAACCCAGGCATGTGCCCTGACTGGGAATCAAACCTGCAACTTTTCACTTTTTGGGACAACTCCCAACCAATTGAGCCACACTGATCAGGACTATATTCATTATATTTGCTATATTTTGACTGCAGGTAGCAGCACATATGACTCAAACTGGCTTAACCCAGGGGCTTTCAAATGCCAGCCTCAGCATCACCTGAGGGGCTGCTTAGGGCATCTCTATGTCTCTGCATCTTTCTTAGCAGTTGTCTCCTCGGCTTGTCTGCCTGACCCCCAACCACCAGCAAGATGACTGCTGCCACTTTTAGCCTTGACTCTGCGCACAAAAATATCCAAGAAAAGAGAACTCAGCTTTTTCCTCAGTTTTTGTAAGAACAAAGAAATTTCTTTCCCAAAGGCTTCAGCATGTTCCTTTGGGTCACGACATAAATTAGATCTCCTCTTCTCTCCTGGCAAACTCTAACGGGCAGGGGAGCCCTGTTTGACGACTGGCTCAGGCTTGTGTTCCTGAGCAGTCAGGAAGCCCCGCATGCCTCTGAATTTCACCAAGGACTAACCTTGAAGTGCAGGAATTGTCATGTTTTGATAAAGAGAACTATGCGATTTTACCTTCCTTTCCATTGTTTTGGTTCAAAAATACATTAGGAAAGATATTTTTTTAAGTCTTTTTTCAGGAGAAATCTTTAGAATCTATCTTTGGAAAATTGCAAGCTGTAAAATTTTACCTTCCCAAGTCAACCTTAAAGCTAATATTTTAAGTTTACATATTACTAACATAACTATATCCAATGATAGAACAAGTGTACTTTTTTAAACAGTGCCTTTGACACATAATTGAACAAGATTTTTCTCCTAAATAATATAGGTACCTGTCTCTATGCAAAGTCTCATGGTAGTCATGGAGAGAATGTCATCGATCTACAAAGTACCTGAGATATGCCAGGAACTGCATGCCACATGCCTTATCTCACTCAATCTACATGGCAGCCCTAATAATTAAGCAATATTATTACCCATGTTTTGCAGATAAGGATTATATAGTGTCTATACTACAGTATTTAATAACAATACGTGTCGGACATAATTCAAATGGATACAATAGTAAATTTTTCTTGACAATTATATAATACATACTGCTCATTTCTTTCAGAAATTACCTGTATGAAGTACATATATCAAAAGTAATAAAGTTAAGGGAGCTATATTGATATATGTGGTTGTTTTCATATCTGATTTGTTTGATCAAATATAAGCATATGTAAGTTTTATTATACATAAGATAATGTATAAAATGCACATAGTACATATATTTATATATACTATATATACACATATATAGCATATATAAATAATTATACATTATAGATACATTATATATACAATGTGTGTATATACATACATTGGGTTGACCAAAAAGTCCATTTAGTTTTTTCTGTAAAATAAAAGACACATTTTCTTATTTTTACCAATAACTTTATTGATTAAGATATTTTGAGTATGTTGGCCATCTCCCACTATTGGCTTCTAGTGAGTAGAGGCCAGGGTGCTGCTAAACATCTTCCAATGCATAAGACAGCCCCACAGCAAAAAATTACTTGGCCAAAATGTCAATAGCACCAAAAAACTTTGCAAAACACTTTTGACACATTCTATCAGTCACAGCACCTTCTTCATACACTGCACAAAATCTTTTCTGGCATTCAGTTGCATTTTTACCTTTCTTGAAACAATAAAGCACTGAATTGAAAGCATTATTGAAATAAAGCATTATTGAAAGCAATAATGCACTGAAAATATTGCATATCTTCTTCCATCTTCAATATTAAAATGGCTGCACAAAAATTCACCAGTTTTGATGTTTTTTAAATGCACACTAATGTGACAGCTGTCACAGTACAATCTAACAAAATTGTTTTGAATGCAGTTAACACAATTAAGCACTAAACAGACTTTTTTGGTCAACCCAATAATGTGGATATATATATATATATATATATATCTCCAATACATACATAAATATATATACACATTGCACAATGTATATATTGTGGGAGAAAGAATTATCTCCATAAAGGTCTTAATGTAATGATGCCTAGCTCATATTAAGTAACTTACTGTTACTTACTGTTAGCATTTTTGGTATTTTATTCAATATAACAGATATTTATTGAGAAACTATTAGCTGTGAAGAATTGTTCAAAGACATGAGTACATATTCATATACACAAACATTAAACACCATATATTAAAGACCAGCCCCTTTAACATAGGATGTTCTTATTATAGTCATTACAGGGGTGATTTCTCAAGCAAATTAGTCATGTTACTTGTTTCTTGATAAGAGCACGGGGAGTTAAGAGTGCCAAAATCAACAGCGTATTTCAAAGGCTGCCAGGTTCTTTATAACAAAGCCTGAGTAAGCCATGACTCATAATCGGGAAACTTCTATTTGAGGGCCTTATTATCTCTCTTCATATCAGGGGTGTGGGAAAGACTGGTAGAAGTAGGCAGCAGGCAAGGGAGGAGTTCCGTTCGGTTGCCAGTGCTACAAACTGAGTGAAACACATATAATGAAAGTTGTGCTGGAGTAGTCTTTTCTTATTCAAGGGAGCCCCCAAGACGGGTATACAGTGGTCTAAAGCATATTCAGCACATTGGAACTGTGTTAGAATTTAACACAGTTAAATTCTGCGCCAGTGTCTGCGGTTGATTGGGTCATCATCCAGGAGTGAACCTGACTCTGTCTTGTATCTAGTCCCTCTGGATTGTTTGCTACTTCAGTCTGTGTGTTTGCTTTATTTAGAGAGAATGGAGGGAAGGTGTTTTTAAGGCTCAATTTTTGTCCTGAATATAATGTAATTAAAAGAGAATGGTTTCCCAGTGGCCCAGAAAGGGTTTAAGTTGTGGCTGCCATGTACTTGTTCTATGGCCTCTGGCAATGCCTTAATATCTGTATAGTATGGCTTTCTGTCTTCTAAGGAGTGATATTATCTACCTAGTGGATATATTGTGAAAAACAAATCAAACTACAAATGAAAAAGAGAGCCATCACAACTGGCACATAATAGGCTCTCAAAAAAAATAATTAAATAATGTCTTATAGCTTTCAGTGTATG
This sequence comes from Trachops cirrhosus, assembly GCA_028533065.1. NCBI lineage: Eukaryota > Metazoa > Chordata > Mammalia > Chiroptera > Phyllostomidae > Trachops > Trachops cirrhosus. The sequence continues at coordinate 38,740,255 of CM052541.1, read as the reverse complement.
TAAGTCCTTCACATCATTTGCTAATTTCTAGGTATTTTAGTTTTTTGTTGTAGAAAGAATTTTTTTATTTCTTTTTCTGAAGTCTTGTTAGTATATAGGAAGGCAGTGGAGTTTTGTAACATTGATTTTGTATCCTAAAACTTTATTGTATTTGTTTTATTGTTTCTAATAGTTTTTCAGTGCTGTCTTCAGGGTTTTCTATATAAAGAATCATAGTGTCTGCAAAAAGTGACGATTTTACTTCTTCATTCCCAACTTGGATGCCTTTTATTTCTTTCTCTTGCTCGATGGCTCTGGGATATAAAACTGAAAGCAACAACAAACAAGACAGACAAAAACTCACAGACACAGACATTAGTATGGCGGTTATGAGGAAAGGGGGGGAAGGTGGTAAAGAGGGTCAAACATAAGGTGGCAAAAAGAGATTTGACTGGGTCATGGGCACACGATATAATCTACAGATGATGTATTATTGAATTGTACACTTGAAACCTATATAATCTTATCAACTAATGTCACCCCAATGCATTTAAGAAAAGAATTTTAAAAAACCAAGTGAGTTTGTGTTACATTAAATGCCCATTATAACAATTTATACTACAAAGATATTTTTTGAGACTGGAAGCATCATGATTAATAATCAGCCCAGGGGAGCAGGGACTGTCCTGAGCAAATTGGAAGGCACACTCACTCCAACTGCAATCATGCTGCTCTGTCACTGGGTGAAGGGAAGGAGTTGGAACTCCTTATCTCTTGGTATCATAACTTTGCCATCATTCAAATTTTTCACTATTGTTGGCATGGAAGACCACAGGTTCCTCTCAGACACTTCATGGTTACTTATCTCTAGATCATGAACACAGCAGAGTTTGTGGTAAGTGGTTAAATGAAAAAGGAAAGGGTATGACCCAGTTTTCCTCTTCCCCTATTCTACTGACTTTTCCTCCTAAGCTGAAGAGAAGCGCAATGCTTCAAACCCACCCCATACATCACAGAAGTGTCCCTTAGAGTTGGTAGGTAAAGAGTAGGGAGGAGATCTTTCATAAATTTTCCTTTGCACTCCTTTAATTTAAACTTGTCATGATCTGGAAAGTATTTCTTTCTTTCTATTGCTATTTAATAAAAAATATACTTTGATAGTATACTTTATGGCCCTCAAGACACCAGTTAAATTTGGAGGCAGGAATGTGATTATACCTCCTGCTTAAGCTCCTATTTGGTGTGGAACAAATGGTCCTGCTGTTCACCTGAGGAAAGACACCTTTTAAAACTGAGGGTAAAAAGGATAAATTTGACCATTTTAGATGCCTTTATATTTTATAAAATGCCAATTTTTAAACATGGAAGATGTATAATGTATAAAACACACAGAAAAATCTGACATTGCCTATTTTTTATTTTGAGGACTGATTCTGAACTGTCTTAAGTTTTGCTGTTAAATCTTGACTTTCTAAGAAACCAAAGGCAATTGGAGACCTGATTCAAGAAATTGTCCAGGCTCTACCATCTACATATTGGGAAAGAGGTCTAAAAGGAGTCAACTCTAGACCAACCCTCAATGCCAAAGAGATAGCTCCTGGAAGATTTCCTGTAAAAGTGCACCTTGGCAGATTGTTCATTTGTTTTCTTATTTATTCATTCAGTCAGTCACTCATAATAAGAATTTATTATGTTTCTACCAAGTGCCATGTTCAAAGCCAGTTGCTAGGGATTCAAGCATGTTCACTGTCACCCCAGGCTTAAAGTCCAGTGAGACAGATAGCATCACTGTAAGTAATTACAATAAAGTAAAACCAGTATTAATGATAGAGGAAGCTCAAGGCATGATGGAAACTTATAGTGGTCTAAGGGTCAGGGAAGTTCTCTCTAGTATGTGAATTGTTAAGCTGAGTGGGGTGAGTAGAGATGGTTATTTTATAATGCAAATGATGTCTGAGGCAGAAGGGACAATCTGTGAGGGATGGTAAGAGGGAGTTTTATAAGAGGGTCTGAAAATAGACTAGCATGGCTAAAATAAAGATACTTGGTCAATAGGAAGCTGGAGAGGAGAGCAGCAGCCACATTACAGAGGCTTTATAAGTCATATTAGGGGTTCAGACTTTATCCAGTAGGTAGCTGGGAAACTATTAAGAGGCTTTATGCAGAAGGTTAACATGAACAGGTATGCATTTTATAGAGATAAATTCTAGTTGCAAAAGACCACTTGGATGGTACAATGGTCAAGATCAAAACAAATTTAGTGTTGGCAAAGATGTCGTCAGTGGACTTCAGAAAATTTAGGAAGGTACATTCACAAGACTTGGTGATTATTTGGATATGAGAAGTGAAGTAAAATATGCCTAAGTTTTTGGCTTGGGAGCCTGAGTGGAGGGTGAGGCCCTTATATAATATGGAAAACATTTAAGGAGAAAAAATGGATCTGCTGTGGTGATACTGAGTTCCATTTTGGACAAAGTTAAGTTTGAAATATCCTTTACATATTCAAGTAGAAATGTCAAATAGAAAGTTGACTGCATGGATCAAGAGCTCAGGAGAACCACAGATAAAGATTTTGGATTCACTAGCATATGAATGATCTGTAAAGCCCTGGAAGTAGATGACCCACCCTAATACAAGAGGGTAGGGTGACAGGAGAGCAAGGTCAAGAACAGATTCCTATGGAACACCACTGTGTCAAGGAGGAGGGCTGCTCTTGCTTTTCTCTGGGAAAAAAAAAAAGATTTTAAAGAGTTTTAGGAAAGAAGAAGCATGTGACCACAGTTTAACTTGTGATGATAAGATATAGAATCTGATATTATGTTTTGGGTTAGAGTGTCAGTCACTGTCTAAATATAGTTTTAAAGCTGTATTATTCCAACTCAAAAAAAAAAAATCTTGATCTTCTCTGGATGTGAAGAGGACTCAGGGCCTGACTATCTCCCTAATGTTATTACAGTTTCTTTGCTTTTCCTTCCCTTCTTTGGTAATACTCTACCCAGGACATGCTTCTTTGGTAAAATGCCAGGCATGCGCAGCTTGAAAACTGCCCTCATTTTATTCTTAGATAATATTCTCACTCATATAATAGAAAAAGGAAGTTTTATGATAGGGTTAGTGGGAAAATAAAGTATCTGCTTACTCTAGCCATGAGCTATAATTAGAAAGGCCAGAAATACCCTAAGTAGTAATCCAACACTCATTTCTCTCAAGAATCTCATAAAACCTAATTAAGGAATACAAAGGACTTAATAAAAGTTTTAAAATGTATACTGACAATAAAATAGATGCTCTTACTTTCCTCTATGTTTCTAGTTTGTATCGCATCCACTCACAGATGCTGTCTCTTCATTCAAAGATATAAATCTGAGAATTATGGCATATTAAATCTGAAAGGATCTCAAAGAGAGCCTCTAACTCTAGCCCTGTCTCCACTGGCCCCTTGCCCACTTTCTAGATGAGGAAAGTGAGATACAGAAATGATGCACTTAGAACTTATATTTGCATGATGCTGTATGTTTAAATAATAGTGCTTGTATTCAAGGGAATATTAATTGATTACACTGGTTGAGATACAGAGCTCTTGGAATTGACTGTCTGGGTTTGAGTGCAATTCCACACAAGCCTTGGGCAAATTATTTAGCCACTTAGGAATTTCTGAGTTGCTTAGTTTCTGCATCTATGAAATCCTTTAATTATAATATCTATTCATGAGTGTTGGTCAACAATTCTCCATAGGTTACTAGTGGTTCTGCCTATCTTTTGAGTGGGGACAAACTACACTTGTTCTGAACTGTTTTTGCAAAGATGTTTATACAGACAACAGGTTTGAAAGATAGATATATTGTCTACCTCCAGAAACAAAGGTAGGTTTGTCCAACAACAAAAAGATAATGTCTCCCTCTTGAGCAAAAGTGAGGTGTGCTTACTGCCCATTATAAAAGATTTGGGTCCCCTAATCTCAGGATTCCTCTTCTGTAACATGGCCCACTGAGTGTATAGTAGCGGCTAGCTCTCAGAGAATGGTACAACTGCTGATACTCTGGCTGTAATATTGATGTCAATAACAAAGATCTTTGTCTCTGACCCAGGAGTGCTAGGTCTTCTGCCAATGTCCATGACATTGTGGCAGGCTAATACATTAGCTTCAAGCAGAGCAGAATCTCAGACCCTTCACAGTTCTGAACAACAGATATCTGTAAGGACCAAATAATGCAACTAAACATAAAGAGCTTAGAAGAGTACCTGGAATGTAAAGACTAAAGACTGAGTAAATGTTGGTTGTTAATATTGTTAGATAATTATACTTGTCAAATGTACATGACCTATTCGTGGCAAAGCCATGACTAGAATCCAGATCTGTAAAAACTCAGTTTAATGTTCTTTTTACCTCTCCATTCTACCAACTTCTCCTACCCCAACATTCTATTTTCTGCATAACTTAACTTACAATTAGTGTTGAAAATAATGTAAAAGGAAGAATTAAGAATTGTATACCAACTTATTTTTGAACATGTTAAAATTACTGAGAGACAGACAATAAAGCATTAAAGTGTTATTTTAAGAAAAGAGTGGCCAAAACCATGGCAAGCTCAGATGCATAGAAAAAAATTAATCCACTCAGACTTTGCAAGCAAAATTTGTAAGTTTTAAAATTCCCCAATGAGAATCAATATTTTTAGTATGACTATTTTTTCCTCCCAAATCCACTATTAGTTTTTGTTCAAGGCTCAAAGTAGGTTTCTAAAATGTATAAGTCACAGATAGGATTTCTGAAAACAATAGCACCCTAGTACTAACTGCTGAATTTTGAAACATTTCCCTAAGACATTTTCTATAAGTCATAGTTCAAGATTTGGTAACTGTATTACCACAGGAATGAAAACAGTTTACATTTATCAAATAATTGCTTTATAGCTCATCCATATTTAGTATTTTGCATGTTTTCTTTTATTGCATCCTCACCATAACCCTACAGGGTAGAAATCATTGGTAACTTTGTTTACTGATGAGAAAATGGTGCATAGAGAAATTAAGTTGCATACCTAAGTTACACAGCTAGTAAGATCTAATAGACTAAAGTGAACTAAAGTCTAAGTACTAGTGACCCTGCTCCATGAAATCCTAGTTATTATGCCATAAATCTTTGGTTAGATTTACCAAGTAAATGAAAATGGTGAGATGAAATGCAAAAATTAAGACACTAGACTTTTCACCAAACAATAAAACAATTCAGTAGTAGTTATCATAGACTGACAATTGCAAATCACAAATCAGCCCTACCCCTTCAAAAAACTGCTTAATGGACAGCCTGGTGCTAACTGTTCACTCTTAGACAGAATGTGAAATTTTTGAAAAAATATTGATTAATTTCATCTTAAAAGAAACACATAAATCTATAAATCAATCAATTTTCTTCTAGAGAACCCTTTAAGATAATATTTTTGTTGTAAGTACAAATATTATGTGAAGATAATCAACTTTCACAAACTTCTTTGTTTCCCTCACTCTCACTCTCCCTGCTTCACACACTTGAACAGCACGTTTTCAATTGTGAGGAGATTAAGATCAATGTGTCATGTGACTAGTGTTTGCATTACATTGTTTCTAGAAAACTCAAAGCCTGCTCCAGTATTGTCAACTCATTTCTGCTTACTCCTTTTTCTGATTCACTTAGTTCATCACTGGGGCTTTCTCCCCTATGTGTCTTTTATCCTATTTCCAGAGCTCTGTTTTCTATCTTTACATCTGTCAAACACAGTTTCTCCATTAAAAGAAAAAAAGCAGCATTTCGCCTGTTCTTTTTCTTTTCTATAGTGCACTTTATGCTTTGAAACATCGGCATGACTGTTTTTATTCCTGATCGACACTTGCCGTCACAGCTGCCCCGAAGGAAAAGAAGTAACTGAAGCAGGCGACAGGCTGAGTGATCAGCATGTGGGGCCCGAATCTAGCCTGATGCCCAGCGGAGTCCTTGGCCACCTACTTTATGTAATTTTTATGGAATTTCAGGGTTTTCAAAAGCCCACATGTTTCCAGATCTTTTGAACGTTCATTCGCCATCTGGTTCATCTCAGTTTAGAGAGGCAGGGCCTTGTCGTTAGTTCACCGCTGGTGAAACTCCATAATCATGGAAGATTATTTCTAGAAAAACTCCTTATCAGCTCGCGCTATGAGGACAGGATATTTCACTATGTAGCAAGAAAACAGAAGTAAGGAAAGAACATGTTAGGGGTGAGATCTCTATAGTAGCGGAAGGCAGGAAGGCATCAGGCTGGAGATGTCTAGAGTTCTGCAGGGCCTAGGAACTTGGAAGGTGCTGGTCCATTCATTCATGGGCAAGCCCTGAGAGGGTGATAAAAAAGATAAGGTGCAGGCTCTGCCTTTAAAGCACTTCCCATCTAGATAGGGAGATTAATCTCACAACCTAAGTAGAGCACTATATGTAATTACTCTATTATGTTGTAAAGACAAAACTCTTACAACTTCAAAGAAACACACTAAATACTTCAAGATTACTAACAGCATTCTCTAGAGATAAGAATGAGAAATTAAAGAGGTGAGGGAGAGTTAAGAGTTATGAGAGTGTTTAGAGAAGAAAATAGCAATGTATCAGCAGTGCACTCCACCTACAGAGGGTTGTATGGAAGCAGTTCCCAAAAAATTTCAGGCAAAACAATATTTTTCAGCACAATGTGGCTTTGAGCTGGGGACATCTTAGAAGGGAGGCCTGGATTCCATGTGTGGCCATCACTCATACAAAACTCTGTAACTCAATTTCTGTATTTGTAAGAAGAAATTAAATGGAATTTGTTTGTTGTACCCTCCTAGTTTATAATGTGTTTGTCTCCATCAGGTTATAGCAGGTATTATCTAAAGGCAAATTGGCAGTTACAAAACAGTCACAGGGATATAAAACACAGAATGGGGAATACAGTCAATGGTTTTGTAATAACTATGTTTGGTGCCAGATGGCTAATAGACTTATTGGGGGAATCACTACCTAAGTTATATAAATGTCTAACTGTGAGGCTGTATACCTGAAACTAATTAAATGTCAACTGTAATTAAAAATAAATAAATGAAATAATAGAAAAAATAATAAAAGCATATATTAAGCACCAATTTTGGCATGACATTGAGGACTGAATTAATAGAACCCCATAAACTCTGTTCTTGCCGGGCAGATCATTATAATACAATACTGTAACCTAAGGACACATTGATAATGGAAATAGCATCAGCACATTTTTTTCTAAGATAACTGGAAAGGTGTGGCCTATGTTGAAACACTTGTGTTTTCAGCGACTTTCTCTTTGCTCCTCATCCTTTTCTTCTCAAAGTTCTTATTTCTTCTCAAACTTCCTAAGGGCACCTTGGCAGAAAATTTAACAAGCTATAATTAAGAGGTGGTAAAAGAGTGCCATTTAGTGAGATGGGAAATCTTGAGTTTGGCTTTTTTGAATCCTGAAGAAATATTGCTTTAAGGAGTAAAGGCCAACTCTGTTCTTTGGAGACCATGCCTGGATAACTGCATTTATGTTACAATGGGACCAGAGTTTTCAAAGTAAAATAACTCAGTTGGGTAGAAGCAATGAGGGGGTTCAGGGAGTTTCGATCCATTCTCTAAGGGCCTTCTTTCTGCAGGAACTCATTGCCAGCATTGTCATGTAGAGGAATCCACTGTCACTTCATCTAAAAAAAAGTCTCAAACTATGGAGTGAAAATTACAAGAACCAGAGCCTGCTCCTCTCAATTTTGACTTGTTGTTTTGCTGTTTAATGTAGAATTTTGGCTAACCTCTGGATTCAGTGCAATGAAGAATCATCCAGTGTAGTGAAAACTACAGCAAGAACAGACTCGACTTAGAAATTACTGGCTGGCTCATAGGGAGTCATCTACAATATTAACTTTGGAGCTTTAATGAGGCATGATGTTACCTCTTGTTGTATTTGTTATCTGGACTTTATTTGTGAAAACTGATGTTGAATAAGAATGTCTGTAATATGAAAGCTTTGGTATTAATATAATTAACTGGGAATTGAAATTTTATTAAAACAAATACCTTTCACCAGTTCTTGCTTTGAATGTGTATATTTGTTTAATGCTTACTTAAGAATTTAGGATCTTGTTCACTATTGTTCTTTAGGATACTTTGAAGAAAATGTTCTATGAATACATGAAAGGTATTAACATAGCTAATTTCTTGGGTGTTTTGTGAATACTTATGCATGAAGGGGCAAGCTTGTTTGAAATTTATTTTTACCTTTTTATTTTCTTAAATAGAGATTTCTTAATCTTTTTTAAAGACTTATTTTTTATTTTAGAGAGAGAGGAAGGGAAGAAGAAAGAGAAGGAGAGAAACATCGATGTGTGAGAAGGACATTGATTGGTTGCCTCTAATACGTCCCCAACCAGGGATCTGCCCTACAAGCCAGGCATATGCCCTGACTGGGAATTGAACCAGCAACATTTTGCCTTGCAGGATGATGCCCAACCCACTGAGCAATGCTGGTCAGGGCTACCTAGAGATCAGAGAAACATATCGAGGGAGACGGATAGCCAAATGAAGTGTGGGAAGAGACTCAGCGGGTATTTTCTCTAGACACTGAAGAGATGATGCACTAGACTATTCCTGAAACATGGCTACAGCTTTCGTGTTATTGGTTTTGGTTGATGAAATGGTTGGTCTTCACAGTCAGAAGTGAACGTAGGATGTGAAGAGTCAATAAAGGCTGAAAGAGCAGCTTGTACTGTAGCATTTAATATTCTATCTCTGACAGCACCGACTTCCTCATCACCTACCTCCCTCTGCCTGTTTTCTAAAGGCTTGCTGCAGTTGTATGACAAATCCTCAGGAGGAGGGAATAATGGGGTGCCTGATATGGAAAAGATGAGACCTGAAATGGGTAGGGCTTAGAGTTGGAAGCAAAAGTGTACCTTGTCAGTTAACTACTTGAGAAAAGTAGTGTAATTTGTGGGACTGAAAAAAAAATACAAGAAAAGCAGAACTGAAATCTAGGAATTTAGATCCAAATTGTACACACCATCGGCTTCTCCAATATCAGCCCTGTGTTTCCAAGCTCGTGGCCAGGAAGAGGTTAGGGGGGACGTCTACTCATTACTCACTCATCTTGGGCAGCAGGAACGCTGAGGAGAAAAGCAGTGACTGTCTCCTGATACTGTGTATCCCTAAGTTCTTCCTGCACTCCGACTTTTCTGTTTTATGGTAGGGTGGAGGGGCCCTTTCTGCGGTGAGTTTAGCTGTTCAAAGATAGCTAGGAATCGCTAATTATTGTTATAAACTATCATTAAAGATTAATAAAGAGTTCTTTTGGTCAGAGCTTTTGGAAAACCAGAGTCTAATGCCAGCTTCATAACAAATGGGATATGTGAGATATTGGACAGCAACCTGTGTGTGTCTCAACTGCCTCTCTTAATAAATAAATCTCCACTGATGTCCTGCTGCTAAGGCTAAATGAAACCAAAGAGTCCTTTGATAGAGGATTGGGTAAAGAAGATGTGGTTCATATATACTATGGAATACTACTCAGTCATAAGAAAAAAATGAAACACTGCCATTTTCAACAACATGGATGGACCTTGAGAATACTATGCTGAGTGAAATAAGTAAGTCAGAAAAAGCGAAGAACCTATGATTTCATTCATGTGAGATATAAAACTGAAACTCATAGACACAGACAACAGTACGGTGGTTACCAGAAGGGAGGGAGTGGGGGATAGTAGAGGGAGATGGTGGCAAAATACATGGTGACAGAAGACGATCTGACTTTGGGTGGTGGGCACACAACGTAATATACAGATCATGTATCATAGAAATGTATGCTCGACACATGTATGGTCTTATTAATCAATGTCGCCTCAGTAAATTTAATCTAAAAAACGATTAAATGACACCAAATATATACAACACTTTGAGAGGAACAGGAAACAAGATGTGTACCTGAGCTGGACAGTTTACACTGTGCCTAGCATGGAAAGGGACTTGTCAGTGTACCCACCTATAAATTCTGAAGCATGTCCCATGTGGGAAGTCAGTCTTAAGGCTTGGTGCCTGTATTTATTTGTGGGAGGTACAGGGAGAGGAGACAGAGTATAGGAAATGGCAAAGTAAAGTAAAATGGCAATGAAGAAGACCAAAGGTTCTTCGTAAGTGAGTTTCTTAAACGTTGTATCAGATTATACTTAAGTTTTCTATATTAAAATAAAATGGATCTTTAAGGGGAATGCTCTTCCTTGTGACACAGTTATTTATGTCTATGTCTCTTTTTCCTTATTTACTTATGGACTCCTTGATGATAGGAGCTATGTCTCATATTTTCTACCTGTATAAGATATAGCATAGAGCTCTGCATACAGATAACCAAAAAAACATCTGGTGAGTGGATGCTATCAGTTGATTTTCCAGATGTTATATGGAGATAAAGTTCTTTTCACGTGTTATTAATGATAATTGTGGCAGCATATAATAAAAGAGACTAGGTAGGTGTTTTAAAGCCGTGTGGCTTTGTTTCCCAAGAAGTGCTTTGAAAGACAAAAAATTTTAGTAAGTGCCTAAAAATTCATCATTTATATCTGGCCATCAAGCAAATTTCTGAGAATTAAAAAAAAATTCAGGTGGACTGGGATGGGAGTAAAGGGCAGAAAACTGTACTTGAACAACAATTAAAATAAAACAAGAACAAAGAAAAAATATTCACAAGTATGTTTCTCAACAATGGAGCCTAGGTTTCATCAATTATAAGACATAGAATGCCAGTTTTTAAAAAAATGCTTTTGAAAGACAGCCTGTTATGTAATTATAGTTGCAAAATTGTATCTCCTAGTTCAAAGGGAACTGTTGAAAGAAAAGCAGCTGCCTTATTTATCTAGAATGTCAGTGTATCATTTTTATGGGATGCTTTTGAGAAACACTAATTTGTGAAAGAAAAGCATCCCAGAAGGCAAATTTCACTATGTAGATTCTGAATGTTCTGAGGATAATAATTAATTGAAAGATAATGAACGGCTAAATACAGCTTCATTTAACTTCTTTACAGAGTCAGTCAAGTGACTCGGAGTTAAATTTTCAAAATCTGAAAGAAGAAAGTATACTATGCTTCAGACAGTAAAACACAGTCTGATTGAGAAATCATGAAATGCTGATGGGCATCCCAAAGGCATTCCAGTGTGATTTTAACTGGTTCTAGACTGTCAGAATAAGCCAAATCCCTTCCCACAGTGAAAAACACGTACTTGTACGTGGCATTCCATTTTTGAGACAGACTTAAATATCATGTTTGTTTATGATTGCCTGCAAAATGATATCAATGAAAAGCTGCCATTTGGCCTTTTCAAAGGAATCAAAACTTAATCTTGTCTCATTGTCAATCATTTTCGGCAGGCTTAGAAACTAAATGAATTTGTTGGCAAACCTTAGGACATGGGATCTGTCATTTATACTGTGGAAGAGTTTCAAGAACCAAAATGCTGCTCTAGTTAAAACCAAGGAAAAACTGTGAACTTCAAGAGCTGGCTTCTGTTACACGACCAGGATAATTTATTTTTAAGGGCTTTTGGTGGAGAGAGAGTATTTTGGACTTTTCTCTTGTTATTATTGGCCTTTGCTTCTCACCTCACTGATACCAATGGGAAAAAAGTAGCACTTTTTTTTGGAGACATTTAACTTTGGAGAGAAATTGAAGTTGAATTATCTTATGTGGATCAAGACAGTGTAGGGAGAAAGTTAGTGGTAGTAAAAATATTGTCAGTAGGAAACAATTGGAAGAAACCAGCTTGAATGTGAGAAATATCTCTGGGTATAGGCCTTGCTAAAGCCATGGGACTGTTTCCAAGGGCAGAAGGTGAAGAGGGCTACACGGCGACCACTGGGCAGGTGGAAGCACTGAGGTTAGGGGGCAGGGAGAGTTAGAGCTGCTGTGTGAGAGGATTTCATTAACTGAGTGTATATTTTCCTGAAGGAAATTGCCATTGATAGTACCTTGCAAAATGAAGGTGATAAAAAATGATAAGTTCAGTGAATGAGTAAGCGAATGAATAAAGATATCCCTCCTGCCATGGAAATTCAATTTCCTTCTATTAGGACAATTTCGTATAGTCAATCTAGACGTAGAATATAATTTAAATATATTTATTGACTTTCTGCATGCTCTCTCATATAGTTTGGGGATTCATGCAGTATGGATAACATTACAGAGGGAAACCCTTGGATTTTAAATAACTGACTTAAAAACAGAATTTTATAAATATTAATAATTATAATAACTGTGATTTGAATACTTACAAAGTCTCACATATTCTGTGATGCCTTGCATACATATCACCTCTTTTTGTGTTCACACAGAACCAATGCAGTCAGCATGAACTTCCCTGCTTTATACACAGAACAGAGGCTCAGAATGTTAAATCATAGGCTCAAAATTGCACAGCTGGTATGGGGCTCTGCAGGGGCTCTGTGTAAGAGACTCTTACGGAGTAGGATTTCAAGGCACACCTTACTAATGTCTAATGGACTTAGGAACACAATCAATGAACACAGTAAATAAACTTTTTTGAGACATAAGCCCATTTCAAAATATAGATCCCCTCCTGTGACTAACTGTACATGTATACTTTGATATGTAATTTCCAGGGCATGTAGACATACATGCTACCAACCCCCACCCACATTATGAATTGCATATTTAATCACATAAATACCAGACTTAAGAAGCCAGGAAATCTGCCAAATCCTGAAGAGAATTAGAAAGAAATATGAAAATTTCCATAAAAGAAACTCTTAGAGGGCTTACCAGAGAAATAAATATATGCCACGTGCTATTTTTGGTGTTTGTGGTCCAACAGGAAAAAAAAAAGAAAAAAGAACAAACACACAGTCCTCAAAGAGCTTGCATTAGGGTTGGAGGATGCAGATGATAAAAGTAAACTAACAGTGGAAAATACACAGTATGTTAGAAAGTGATAAATGCTATGGGAAAAAAATCAGGCAGGATTGGTGCTATGGGAATAACAGAGGCATGCTGCAGTTTTAAATAGGATAGTCCAGATAGGCCTCACTAAGAAAAGCATATTTAAACAAAGGTTTAAAGGAGGAGAGAACGTTAACCTCGTGGCTACTGGGGAGGAGACTTTTCTAGACAGAGGTACAGCCCATGAAAAGGCTGAGCATGCTGGTTGTGCTTGAATGAGTGCGGAAGCTGTGCGGCTGAATGGAGTGGGGCTGGGGAGTGGAATCAGGAGATGAGGTCAGAGAGGTACCTGGGGCCAAAACATATAGGGCCAAGTTGGCCCATTAAGGTCTTTGATGTTTATACTGAGAAAAGTGGATACCCAATGTAGTATTTTTAAACTGACATGGTCTGACAGGATTTAAATAAACTACTCTAACTACTATTTTAAGAAAAGACTGTAGTGGACAAGCATAGGTTCTGAAATAATCTAGGTGAGAAACTGTGATGGATCATTATGTAAGACTGAAATGTAGTTGAATTCTGAATGTATTTTTTTAATATAAGACTTAATGCTATAAATTTCCCTCTAAACACTGCTTTAGCTATATCCTACAAATGGATGTGCTGTGCTTTATTTTCTTTAAATTAAAAAATATTTTCTAATTTCCCTGGTGATTTCTTCTTTTGGACCATGGGTTATTTAGAAATAATTAGTTTTATTTTCTAATATTTGGGGACTTCCTAGATGTCTTTCTGTTACTGATTGCTAGTTTAATTCTATTAAAGTCTGAAACATGCTTTATATAATTTCAATTCATTTAAATGTATTAATGTATTCAGGCTTGTTGTATGACCCAGAAAATGGTCTATCTTAGTGAATGTTGCTTGTGGACTTGAAAAGAATGTATATTCTGCAGTTGTTGGGTAGAGTGTTCTGCAAATATTAATTAAGTCAAGTTGTTAATAATGTTCAGGTCCTTTGTATCCCATGGCTTTTCTATTTGTCCTATCAATTATTGAGAGAGGAGTGTTAATATCTCCAACAATAACTGTGAATTTTTTTCCTTTTATTTCTATCAATTTTTACTTTATGTATTTGGAACCTCTGTTGTTAGATGCATAAAGAGGAGTGTCCAACCTGTGGCCCGCAGGCCACACACAGCTCAGGATGGCTGTGAATGTGGCCCAACACAAACTCATAAATTTACTGAAAACATTATGAGATTTTTTTGTGATTACATGTTGCAATATATTTAACAATAAGAGTTGGCCCAAGATAACTCTTCTTCTTCCAGTGTGGCCCAGAGATGCCAAAATATTGGATACCCCTGATTATTGTAGAATGATAGTGTTTTATTGGAAAATTGGGCCATTTATTATGAAATATCCCTCTTTTTCTCTGGTAATACTTATTATTCTAAAATCTATTTTGTCAGTTATTAATATAGCCACTCCAAATTTCTTTTTGTATTTCCATTGTATATCTTTGTCTATCTCTTTACTTTTAACTTATCTAAGTCTATATTTAAAATGGGTTTCTTGTAGACAGGATACAGTTGGGTCTTACTATTCTCTGTGTCTACTAATTGGTGTGTTTATTTCATTTACATTTAATATAATTGTTCTATGGTTAAGTCAAACTATTCTCTTGCTAGCTGACTTCTAATGTCCTATCTGTTCTTTGTTTCTTTTTTCTCCTTTTGCCTTCTTTTGAATTCATTGAGTATTTTTTTTGTTCTAGTTTATTTCTAATATGGGCTTGTACCTTTTCTACAAATTTTTATGGTTTCTGTAGGTTTTAAAATATACATGCTTAAGTATCAGGATCTACCTTAAAATTATACTATATTACTTCAGATGTAATGTGAGGGCACTAAAATAGCATAAGCCCAATTTCTTCCGTCTCATCTGCTATTGTGTCATATATTATAGTTTTATATTTGTGATAAATACACATTGCTTCTATTTTTACTTTAGACAGCCAGTTATCTTTTAAAGCAATTAAAATAAGAAAAAATAATTTTACATTACTTTGCTATATTCCATTTCCAGTGCTCTTCATTTCTTATTTCAGATCCAGGTTTATGGTTGGTCTCATATTCCTTTTTGCCTGAAGAACTTCCTGAATTCTGAATACATTGTGAAGGTAGAGCCATCAGATTTCTAGATGCATTAGATGTAGCTTTGGAGAGCAAGCAAAAATGACTTTATAATAGAAATGTTGATAATCACAATGACAATAGCAAATAACTAAAAAGAATACATTTAGGAAGAGATACTACAGCAAAAACAAATTCGACTCTTAAAGAAGAGTACAGCTTGACCTACTTAATATATTTTGTAATCTAGGTATGTGCCATGAATTTTTATGTCCCTCAAAGTTTCAGTTCCAAGACCTGTAGAGGACCCAAGGGGGAACCATAGATCCTATGTGTGTGACTCTTGTATTTCAGTGATTTTCAACCTTTTTCATCTCATGGCACACATAAACTAATTACTAAAATTTGCAGCACACCAAACATATATCATATTTTTTGCTAATTTGACAAAAATAGGTATGATTTTGATGGATTAATAAAAAATAATAATGGTCATTACCAACCCTTTTTCTTCTAAAGTGACTTTTTTTAACTTTGAGTTTTTTTATTAGCAAGCATTTAAAAACTTTTTATTGTATTTTTTCCATTACCATTTATTCCCCCTACAGCCTCTGTTACCTCCACCACACCTCTTTCCCCAGCAATCGATCACTACACTGTTGTTCATGTCTATATCTTATTCTGTGATGTGACCAGTAAGATGCAACTCTATTATATGACCTATGTATTTGTGGCTCAAGACAGGGCAGTCACACCAGATGGCTATTGTTGTGTTGGCTGTTGTTATTTTTTTAATTTGACAACTTAAGGGAAAAGAGGTCAGTGTCCCTGACTAAATAGTCATGTTTTAAAACTTTTGTGTCACACCAGTTGAGAATTGCTGTTGCATCTACATATGCCTACCTCCTCTTATCCTTGTTGACCTAGATGCAAAACTTAGACCCTTCACTGGGTTCACCAAGGAATCCACTCCCCCAACACATACTCTCACATCAGATTTGCTCATTTATTTTTTCGGTCCCTCATGTGGTCTTTATTCTCTCCCTATGAAATTGCTTCCTGTGAATTTCAAATTCTTCTCCTTATTTCCTGTACAATATAACTATTACTCTCTCCTACACTCAGCATTGTAGACACCAAACTTCTCAACGAGGTTATCTCAATAAAGGAAGCTTTTGTCAACTGGCCACGTTATTCTATGTGGTTATTTAATGCCCTTTCCATAGTGGACTCTTGCTGGTGAACCAAAGATATTCACATTTCATGCCCAGGTACATGTGTCAGTTCACATGCCTATTACTTAGACATCTTTGTTTCATTCTTCTAACTTTTCTCCTGCCAAGTCTCCAACCAATAAGCCAAACCATTTGTCACTGCTAAGTCCATATATACTTTTATATCAACATACTTTTCTTTCAACACAAAATCGATGATCATGCACACCTTGTAAACCTCTGCCATTGGGAAGATTGCCCTTCACTGCTGTCGTTCAAGACCACCCCTGAGTGAGGCTCCCATGTGAAAGTTCCAATTGTCTACAGTGATCTGCTGTTGTATAACAAACCACCTCAAACTAAGTGTTTTAAAACAACAACAGATAATTATTCCTTAAAGAGAGAGGAAACATAGCCCAGAGTGGAGACAAATGAAGTGAAATGAAGGGGAAAGCAACAAAGTGAGATTGTCTACAATAGTGACTGTGATATTACCATCAGGAAATGAGATAAAGCGACTGTGAGCCAGACCATCAAGTTTTAAATAAACATGGGAGAGACAGTATGAAAAATCTTGTTCTTTCTATTGCTCAGAGTCAGAACTCCTTACCTTGGTCTTCAGACCTCGCTCCACTCTGGTCTCTATTTGCCTTTTAAATATTCTCCTCCGGCTACAACTTTAAATGATCTTATCAGAAAGTGTTGTGAGAAAATATTCTTCTATTTATTGCCTTCATGTTATTACTTCAAGCTGGAATTTTCCTCCCACTCCATCATACGCCAACCCTTTGTGAAATACTTAATTGCTTCTTATGATCCAACTCAAATTATTTTTGGAAGTAAGTAAGGACTTAAATAAACAAACAAATTGGGTCTCCATGAGAAAATTGTCGAGAACAGATCTTCCTTCACCTGAACACACTGAAGTCCTTACTGGTGGGGCTCACGTCTTACTGATCTTCACACTGCTGCACAAAGCATACACAGTTGCTTAACATCAGGTGAATGAATGCCTTAGCACCGTATACTTAAGCCACACAGTATTATATTTGGAGTCATTTATCATTTCTGTAAGTTAAAATCTCTTCCACATCAGGCACCACATCATAATTTTGATGTTCATAGCATCTAGCAAAGCGTCTTAACACCAAGTTAGTATCACAATATTTCAGTTAATTGGTTAAGGAAATTGCTGCTAACTCAGAACACGTGAGAAGCAAAGCTGATCCATGATGTAATTACAAGAGCAGACTCAGTGCCATGAGGATCTCTGAAGATGGAGTGGCCCTTTGCGGATGTCCTGAATGGAGGCAAAGAGGACCAACACTGAGCCGAGATCAGTGCCTGAAGAACACAGCTGTGAGCCATCAGCATCCAAAATTCCAGTCAACTAGGAGAATGACCACTTTAATTCTAAAGGGGGATCTTGATGGCACACAACAGCATCAAATACGGCAACCCTGAAAGGGAAAAATGCAGTTTTGCTCACCTTCTCTAAAAATCCTCTTCCTCAGGTATGGGTGAAAAGACAAGACAGAATTTGCTTTTAGCATACAAGCCCGGAAATCCTCCTCTAAGTTCTAAACTCCTTCTTCTCTTTGAGGACTTGAATTGGCACCTGAGGTACCTATTTATGGCCCTGTTCTGTGTCTTGGATACTGGGAAAGTCTCTCACATTCACACAGTGCTAGTCACACCTGTCAGCACAGCCACTGCCCCAGCCTCCACAGACAGGGTCTCCCTGCATCAGCTGACTCCTCCACAGCCTGTGTCTTTCTGGGGGCTGTACCACTGTCCCTAGCTTGAATGTTGAAACATTAGAGAATACGACCCTGAGTAACATTCTCACCAGTGTCTTCTATCACTTCTTCCACTCTGAGAATCAAGACTTCTGAGTTAATGACTCATACATATAGGCACATCTCAGAGATACTGCAGGTTCAGTCCCAGACTACTACAATAAAGTGAGAATCGCAATTAAGCGAGTTGTAATCTTTTTTATTGGTGCAGGATCTTGCCTTGAATTTGCAAAAACATGCAACCTCTGTGAATGAAGCTCAGTAAAACGAAGTATGTTTGTACAAGGAAGGAGTATCAGCTTTTGTTCTTTTGCATGAATGCCTGACCTCTGCCTCCTACAAGTAGGAGCTAGAATTTCTACTGGGCAAGTTTGCTTGCAAGGATGCATTGTCTCTTTGGTTCTTTCTTGTTTTCTGATCTTAATTTCTGGATGACTAAAGAAAGTCTCCCATAACAAGTTGCTATTTTCTTGAAAATACACATCTTTCTATGAATAAAACTTAAAAGGAGAGGAGAGGGAGATAATTTCCTTTCACTGGGTGATCCAATGCATTACATATACACCATATAAATGAGTAGCTCTTAAGATAAATGTGGTTTGTACTTAGATGGTCCCAGCTGTTCTGATATCAAACCTCACACACTAAAGATAAATTAGCAGACGCAGTGTCTCAACAGGGCTCCCACTTTGGCTGGGTTTCAGACCGAGTTGGAGGTTGGAGACTACTCTCTGTGACCTTATTTGCAGGGAGTTGATTTACTAGGCAGACTGTTAATCAATTATGATCGCCTTTATCTCCCAAGTCTCAATTAAGTACTGCAGTCCAACTCTGCCATTGGTTGGGTTTCATAAACACATCTGCCACCTTTCTCTTTTCTCTTCTTCAATAAAGCTTAGCTAAGAAGGAGAATTTAGATCTCCCATGAATTCAAAAGCTTCTTGAATAATGCCTTACTCTCTGTTGCTCTTGTAATAACATGCTTTAAGCGCATCGGATTTTCCAAACTGTTCAATAGCACCTTGTCTTTTGGCTCATTGCAAAAGACTCTCTAGTATTAACACATTTCCAGGGAACATTTTTCTCTTTCCCGTTGGTGTGTGGTGGGAGAATGGATGTACGAGTCCTAGCAACTCCCCACCATTATCAAGTGCACTTTTTGATGCTCTCAAGTATTTCCTCAGAGAGATGAAGTTCTGGCAGAACTGAGGTCATGTGTACCTAGTAATGCCAAGCCCCTACTCTTTAATCTTCTTCACTTCTCTGCCTCTGAACCTGCCTCTACCCAGCATGTTCTGTTCAAATTCAAAATCCTTCTGTCTGGTCCCTATATTGGACTGTCTGAGAAGGTAATCTAGTGTGTGGTTAATAAGTTAGCAGCCTCTACCAAGGGTTCCCATGCTTGCTGATAACTGCTTCAACAGTAGATATCCTGCATCTGACTCAGTTTCAACAAATGGAGCTTGGTAGGGGCCTTTGGTCAGGCAAAATCACAATGGCCATGTACACACTTCCAAAGAGAATGTTATATTATAGAGTCTAAAAAAATCCCTCGCCTACAACTTGGGATGGTTTTGGCTTATGTAATAAGTCAAAATACCTTTCTTTTTGCTCAAAATATTCAATCTTGAGTAGAGTATTCTTCTACAAATTTGAAAAGTTGACCTCTCCCTTGGATTCCCTATGAGACTGTTGTGAATCTGTTGCTTTACGATTCTTAGAAGGCTTGTTGTTCAATTGAAAATAGAGGGTCTATGAAGCACATCCTAAATATTCATAGAAGGTTTTTTGAAAAATTCACCTTGAATCTTTTGATGTCTTAAAAAGAGTTTTGCAGTCACACATTTTGCTTCATATTTACTCCAAATTCCCTTTATCTTCTTTCATACTTACCCTAACTATACCCTAAATACTTATCCTTCATACTTAGCTGTTTCATGACAGCACCCTGGATTTAACCATTGCCTGGAGGCTCTTTCTTACTTTTGAGAATCTTCAGGATCTTATTTTTGAATAAGGGCTATTGTTATTTGTTCTACATTCTGCTTGGAAATGAAATAATTTCTTCTTTACCTCATATCTCTTTATCTTCATTTTATTACATGCAGCTACAAGAAGTTAATTGTCACTTTCAACAGCCTAGAAATGTCCTTAACCAGATCAGTTCATTTACAGGTACATTTCTATTTTCTGCAGGTGATGATTTCCCCAAACTTCCCACCACTCCATATCTGAGATCTTCTATCTTCTAGCCCCCACTAACATTTCACTGACTCTGCTTTAAGCCTTCACTGACAGCCACTTTGAGACTCACTGGTCCTGGTCACACTCTACCTCCAGGTAACAAAATCTGTTACTCATGCTGCGTAGAAAATGCACCTAAAATCTTTCAGTATAAAACAACATTCATTTTGTTTTGCTCATGACTTTACCAGACAGTAATCTTGGGAAGGGGTCAGCTAAACAGATCCTATCTGAAGTTTCTCATGTGGATATTGTTGGGCAGAACTACAGTTATATGAAGGCTTGACTAGGCTGGATGTCCAAGAAGTCTCACTCTCAAGTTGGCAGTTGATGCTGGTTGCCAACATAAACTCAGCTCAACTGTCAGCCAGAGCATATAGAGTAGCCTCTACATATGGTTTGGCTTCCTCATATCTTGGCAACTTTGGATGGTTGGACTTCCAAAGTCCATGTTGACTCAGGACCCAAATGAACAAGGTGAAAGCTGCATTACTCTTTATGACTTGGTCTTGGAGATCACATAATATCGATTTTCTGGTACTCTGCTCGTCAAAGTAGTTACAAACCCATCCGGATTCAAATTGAGGGAATGAATACCCACCTCTCAATGAAAAGAATGTCTAAGAAGTTTGCTGCCAATTAAAAAAACTCACAGCCTTTCTTGCTGTCTTGCTTTCTTTTGTATCACCAGCCCTTATGATAATGCCAAACACACAGAAGATGCTCTATAAGTGTTGAAATCATGGATTGTGGTGGGAAAAGAAAAGGAATTCTCTGAGTGATGCTAAAACAGGTGAGGCAGCATTGAGCTCATTATTTCTGGGATCTTCAAGAAGAGAAGAGACACCACTATTGGCTACTTTGGGTGATATAAGCACTTATTTTTCTAAAAGCAAAGGGCTAACCTTGTGTACTTTTTTTGGTCCTTTTCATTTTTTGATTATTCTAGGCCCAAAGGGAACTCATACATTACTAGAGCTTTTACTTGCATTTTCAAATAACAATAAGGTTCCCGTACTCCAAAAATGTATAGAGTTATGACACCCTTACAGCAGTCTTGAGAAAAATATGGCAAGCAAGTGGCCTGGAGGCACTATGGATGCTCTCCAAGTGCTCTCCTTCAGGGAACAACTTTGGCCACCCAGATATCCAGCTGCATGTCTCTCTCTGATCCATGTTAGTTTGAGTAAAGAGAGAGTGTTTTCATTTTCTTGTGCCACAGGATACAGAGAGATTCCTCATGTGGATGGGAAGGGCTATAGGAATATTATATACCTAGATGCTAAGCTAGTATGAGATTCAATAAATGCCTTTCTTACACATCATACAACATTATAAACAGGATGAAAGCCTTATAAATTTTGGTTATTGTCCCTCAGCACCCCCACCTAGCAAGTTATCATATTTATCAGTAGAAATATCTTCTGAGCAAGATGATATCTTGTTTGAATCCTCTGAAACAAAACCATTTCTGTGATGCATGTATCGTGATGCCAGGAAGTCCATCTGCCAACCAGAATTTCAGCCTTCAAATACTTGTTATGTCAGCACAGAAGAACACAATGAATTTTATATTGAGTGTCAGTCTTCCACCCCTGGGCTAAAAGGATTAGGTCTAAATTGCATCACTACCTAGGACAGCAGGAAAATGTTTCTTCAGACTGACAGCTGTAAGTAGGGAGCGGGGAGGAGGGACTGATTGAAAGGAGGTGAAGGGATTAGTCAAAGAACAGATATGAAGGGCCCGTGGACGTGCACAAGGGTGAGGAGACTGATTATGGAAGTGGGGGGAGGGTGAGGTGGAGGGGGCGAAGGGGGAAATGTGGGACAACTATAACAGCATAAACAATAAAATAAAAAAGTAATAAAATTAAATTTAAAAAATGTTTGTTTTTTTCTGTCCTTAAAACTACCTTATGGTATAAATAGCTGAAAAATATTCATTGGACTAAAAATTCCATTCAGAAGGTCATAAACAGATTTGCCAGGCATTCTAATTTATATGATTAATTTTTAAATTTTTATTGTATTTTTTCCATTATCAGTTTAGTCCCCTTATACCCCCACCACAATCACCCCACCATTATTCATATCCATGAGTCTTTTTTCCTTTTTGCTCAATCCCTCCACCCCCTAACCTCCCCCCCACCCTTAGCTGTCATCCTGCTCTCCATCTATGAGTCTGTCTCTGTTTTGCTTGTTGTGGGTGGAGTATGTGACTATTTATTTTGCACACAAACATTGGGGCACTTTTCAAGCACAATCATTTGTTGAACATTGCAGGGGCTGAGGAGAAGCCATATAGTGTGATGGTTAAAAGCATGGATTTGGGAGGCAGGCAGATGTGTTTCAGCCTCTCTGGCAGTAACCAGAGAGGCTCATTTTTCTCATTTGTAACATGGAGATAAAAGTATTCACCATCTAGATTTGGTTGAAGGGTGAAATGGGATAACATAAGTAACCTACTTACCTGTACTTGGCACAGAGTAGTTGCACAGATGAGAGTGAGCACATATTTTTCATAATAGCATGTGTGTGTGGATGAAAAAGAAGGAGAGAGAGAGGTTGAGGGAGAGGGAAAGAGAGAATATATTGGGAAGGGCATATAGAGAACATTGTGGGAAACAGTATGGATATAGTGGTTATTTGTTGATGATAATTTATTTGATGAAGGGATTGTGAATTTTGAATATGTTGTGATGGAACAGGAATGGAATGTGAGGAAACATCTGGAGATTTATGTTACTTTGAGAGAGTCTCTTGTCTCCTATAAACAGAACAAAGCAGAAAGTCAAAAATATTTTCCACCTCCTGCTCCCCATGCTGTCCCCATTTCAATTACACTTCTGCACCCCTCCCAGCACTTGTTTGCACCCAATATTGGAGGTGTGTCCTTCAAATGAAACTGAGCTGTCCAGTAGGTGAAACAGTTGGAAAGCCACCAGGTCATAGCAATGTCACTGCAAATAACAGAGATATTTCCATGTTATTATGGGTGGAAAGCCCAGTGTAATATACACATAAACATAGACTTTCGTGAGAAACAGGAGTTGGGAAATGAGTGAAAAAAAAGTTTTGAGGTCAGCAAGGCCTTTCCTGCTGTTTTACTTGAACTAGTAAGGTCACTCTTATTTTTTAATATTTATATGTTAAGGCATTTGAAAAAATACATTCAGTAATAGAATACAGTAATCCTGACATTATTAATTAGAATAATAATTTCCTTAAGAATTATTTCTCTAATGGTTTTGTTCAGAAAATAATATTCAGGTTTAGCTATGCACGTGAAAAAATAGGGTACTGACAGCAAAGTTCTGGGCTTTTCGATGCTTTCTCAAAAAAATCGATTTTTATACTGCCTTAATGCAAGTCTGTTTGAAAGCAATTCTAACACCCTTGAAATAACCTTTTAAAATATTACTTATGAATCTAGGCACCTCAATTAAATGTTTCCTGTTTTTCATTTCCCTAAGGCTAAAGTAACACAATTATTAGCTTTTGTTAGGGTTAAACAATAACCACCTATGCTTACCTTTGTGAAAGAATGGAAAACAAATATACTTTGAAGTGTCGTAACAGTTGAAAAAATTCCCATACTTCAGTTCTTTCTTACTTTTCTTTTTTCCTGGAAGAGCACAGAGGAATTAGAAACAAATCTTTTAAATAAACTTTTTCTCTACTTCTAGTGCTGAATAAAGTTCTTTCTTTCCCTGATTGTTAAGACTACCATACTTTCTAATGGGGGCCCTCTTTAATTCTGTATGATAGTAGTTACAATGTGCCAAGTAACATTCTAGATGCTGTGATGTTCCAATAAACAAAACATCAAAATCCCTGCCATCACGTGGAGTTCACAGTCTAATGGGAGGAGACAGAAAGTGAACAATATTTGTAAATATAGAATGCGGTAATAAATGATAAGGAAAATTTTAAGGCAGGAAGGGAATAGGGAGCACCAGCGGTACTGGGCAGGGGTTGTGGTTTCGGATAGAGTGGTCAGAGAAGGGTTCTTGAGAAGATGACATTTAAAGAAAGATGTGAAGGGAAGACAAGGCAGTGTTTTAAGAAACTGCAGGCCAAGTGGAGTCAGCTAGGAGGGAAAGAGTGAGAAGTGAGAGGTAAGGGGGCCAGTCTGGGAGTCTATTGTAAGAACTTTGGCTTTTATGCCATTACACTGAGTGGCATTACAAGTATAAAATGAGAAGCCATTACAGGTATGCCCACATCTTCTGTTTGTGTCTCAAGGTTCATTCACCAAGATTCATTATCCGTCTACTTCTCTGACCTGGGGAAGCTGAACTGTATTTTTCTGTTTTTCCTCATGACCAATCACAGTTCTTCCTTTTGATGGTCTTCCCCTCTTCCATTATCCAGGAGTTCCCTCTGGCAGAGGAGCAGAGGCCCAACCCCCTGTGTTTCTCAGTAGTTCCCAACAGTGGGCCTGAGCTTGCCTGAATCAGCGCCAAGAGCCTACTTAAATGCAGATTCCTTGGCCCCACTTAAGACATTCAATCAGGATTTCTGGGATTGGGATCTAAGAATCTGGATGTTTAAAAATTTCCTGGGTCAATTCTTTCTTAATGTGAGGCTTAAAAGTTACAATCCTAGGTCATAGTAACAGTACTCTTCCGATGGGCTTCCAATCAAAATATGCTCAATATTTTTCTTAGCTCCAAAAAATAGAAACACTTGATTTAGCTCTACTATATTTTGACTGACTATAATCTGCTAAACTGTATTTATATTTTTATTCTACACATATAAATATTTTATTTTGTGCAATATGTCATCATTAATGTATCTGCAGGAATCATTTTGCAAAGTCCTCATCAGTGTGTGTCTTATGAGACTTCATGTCTTGTTTCCAAATTTATAAACTGTGAGATTCTATGTATTTTTGTATAACAGTACTGATTTTATTTTTATTTGAATTCTAGTATTTCCCATGATTAATCATTTTCAACATTATACTTGAATTAGAAATAAAGGTGCCCCAAAGTTACTTCTTTTTTCTCTTTTTTTAAAATATATTTTATATTGCTGTTCAGTTACAGTTGTCCACATTTTTCCCCCATTGCCCTCCCCTGCCCTGCCCACCTCCCTTCTCCCACATTCAATCCTTCCCCCTCCCCTGTTCCCTTGTCCTTGAGTCCTTTATATATGTTCCTTGACTTGACAGAGGGCCCATAGACATATGAAAGGATGCTCAGCATCCCTAGCCATCAGAGAGATGCAAATTAAAACCACAATGAGATACCACTTCACACCAGATAGAATGGCCATCATAAACACATCAACAAGCGCTGGAGAGGATGTAGAGAAAAGGGAACAAAAACCACTTCTAAATATCGTATAGCATGCTATGTTTTTGTGCTGTTCAGCTTGGTGGCACTGAACTCTGAGAACTACCTCAGAGTCATGGAAGGAAGCCTCCGTGACTTCGGTTGCTGCAGATCTGCGGTGAGGGATTCACATCTCCCGGCAGTCTGTGCAGCATTGCTTTCACGTCATGGCCCATCTTCTGTGAAGAGACCCTAGATTGATGTTTGCCAGAGTCTTTTTGTTACAAGTTCCAGAGTTTGGTACTTTTAAACAAATATTGTCCTTTCAGTTTTTTACAGATTTCACAGGTCAATTTTCCTGTAGCAAAATTTGCTATGTCAAGATCTTGAGGCAACAAGAATGTCAGAAATCAAGAACAAGGAGGCACTGCCATGTACTGAGCAGATAATAGTAAATTCTACCTGAGTAGCTGAATCTAATCCTTCGGAAGAAGATTGGTTCATTTGGCCTCTTACTAACAATTTAAATTTTTTTCTTAACAGAGAGAGGGTGTGGTATTTTGATTGAGGGAGCTGCATAACGGATTTGGCTAAGACTGAAGGTTAAACCTGCCTTTTAAGCTGGGAAGGATCAGATGGAATCTTCATGGCCTATTCTGGCTGGACTGTTTACAATAAATACTCAAAAGCATGCATTTCCTCTCAAATATTAGTATTTTGCAGCTGCTGGTTAAAAATACACCCAAATGGATGCTAAAAGCTAAAGCAAATGGTGCATACATTTTAAGAATATAAGAAGAAAGGCTTGTGAATCTTTTAATAATTACATTGCAAGTAACAAAATATCTTATAATAAAAGATACTTGCAGAATTTCTGCTTCCCTATGCCTTTGGTTAAATTGTTTAAGTCAATGTGTTTAACATGAGTATATTTTTCAGAAAGATAAACAAATTTCCCTTTTTTCTAAGTAACTACATTTTCTTTTATTAGTGAAAGGGCATATAAAAGCTCTAAGTATTAGATGTATTGGATGGTGAACAAGAATCTATACAAAAAAGAAGAAAAATAATTTAGTATTATGTTCCTCAAGAGCCTTTGTTTATATTATTTTATATTTTACATAAAGATTATGTAGGATTTTGGAAATCCTAACTCTGAAAAGAAAGCTGAAAATCACTTAGTTCAAGAACACTAACAACAACGCTGACAATATGCCTAACCTTTGAGCACTTACCATCTGCTGGGCCCTGTTCTAAGAAGCTCTACCTCTGTAGTCAATCCTCACAACAACCCAATGATGTAAATATTATTAACTTCATTTGACAGATAAGGGAACTGAGACACAAAATGTTTAACCAATCTTCCTGAAGTCAGAGCTGGCAAGTAGAAGAGTCAGTACTAAAACTGAAAAAAACACTTGTAAAATTATCCCAGCCAGTTCTGTCCATGGAAAGTGTACACAGCTGTCGAGAGTGCGATTTGCACGTGCCAGAAGGTCTACCCAAACACATCCCCTACCACGGTTTACAGTGCTGCTTCAAATTCCTGCCAACAGAGAGTGCTTTGTAACATGAAGATAATACCTCCCAAAGGCTGAATCTTTAAAATCTTACCTAAGAGCTGCCCATTAATGATAGCAAGACAAGGCTGACACATTTTAAAGAGATCTGGATGATAAAAGGAGAAAAAAACCCGAAAGATTTGTTGAAGGTAAACACCACAATGCACACCTTGGCACGTGGAGGGGTGGGAAAGACAAAAGTCATCCCACTGGCCTCAGGTATATATGGAAATTACCCATGTTAAGCTGTCTTCTCATTTGGGAGACAGTACACTAGGTAGTTAAAACTTTACTATTTGCAATGGTAAAATTTGGTTAACAATTATGTAAACAACAATTATGTATAACATTTTTCTTATCACTTCCCTTTTCGAACAAAGATTTTTAAATAGGTGTCCCCTATTGATATATGAAATTTCTGATATATGTGTGAGGATGCACGGCACCTTAAGAACTGTCCAAAGATTTCTTCATATTCTCATGAGTATATATGAACCCAGAAAACAGTTAAGTTAGCACAGATTGAAACTAGCCTAGCCGCACTTCTTACATATTATTTAAAATGAGTGTTTGTTGCAGGTGGTCTAATTTAACAGCTATGAAAACATACAACTGCTTTGAATTATGATTCTTAATGAACATCCAGGGTTACATTCAAGCCGATACTTTAGAAAGCCAAATATGGTATGCAAAATGACCAAGACCAGGATAACATTACAAACCACAGTTTTGTGAGATGTATCTTTCACATCTTTACTGTGTTTCTGCAACAATGGATGCAACTATACAGGATTGGAATTTTGAGTAAACAGTACACAATGAGGAAGTGAGACAGGTATGTGGATAAAAGTTCTTGGGTTAGGTAATTGGAATGGGTAGTCAATTAATCAAAAATGCTTTTCAAAATGAAAAAAAAAACTGACCTAACGCTCTGGGTGAGCTATTAGCAGTTTCATTTGAGTCCTTAAAACATTTTCTTCACTCTGTGTTTAACAACAAATGTGGGCCAATTGCTGTGAATTAATTGAAAAGGATTGTTTTCTTGTTGCCAAGAAACGGG
The DNA here is from genome assembly GCA_028533065.1 of Trachops cirrhosus. Taxonomy (NCBI): domain Eukaryota; kingdom Metazoa; phylum Chordata; class Mammalia; order Chiroptera; family Phyllostomidae; genus Trachops; species Trachops cirrhosus. The sequence continues at coordinate 38,712,048 of CM052541.1, read as the reverse complement.
CACTTTCTTACATTATGCAGGCCATTATGTGCACAGATCAAGCTTCCTGATGTTTTTCTGAGGGTGTAAGAATATAGCCTGCTGTGGTTTAGCTGTCCCCTGAGGAAGGAGTACAAGTCAAGAACGCTTTTCAGGAGTGTTTTCCATTTCCATTTACCAGGTAAGATTTGGATTTGAAAGTGCTGCCTTCTTCCTCATGCTTAACTTTTCCTAAATCACTTAAATGCTTTTATGTTGAGTTAATGAGTGGATCTAAAATGTTGATTTACTTGAGATAGTTTTATGTAGAATTTTTCTAAATTGATTTTTTTCCAACTGAAGGTTCTAAGAAAAAAAAGTTAGAGACAATTAATAGAGATCTGTGAAACTGGCTCTAGAGATTATTTCTTCTTGATTTCAGAGGAGTAAATACTCATGAATCAAGAAGTTGTGAGTGTGTTTAGGGTTGAAATATTAAAATTTTTGCTGTAGAAGCAAATGTTATTTCTATTTGGAGAAAGGATTTCAAATCTTGTTTGAATAGTTCCAAACAAGAAATGAGCTTTGTACTTGTTAATTGCTTAAGGAAAATTATTAATCTAATGTATGACTATGTTACTTGTCTCTCTTTAAAAAACTGTATATACTTTTATTGGCTATTTTCTTCATGATTTTGTCTTAAAGATGAAGATAAAATCAGGGTCCTTGTATTCCTATAGTATGGGGTCCTCGTACTCTATCCTTGGGGCTTACTAATAGGTGTCATACAAACAAAAAATGTCACTCTTCTTCCTGAAGAAGCATAATAGCATTTCTTGATTCAAAGTTAGTTGCTCCCAGGCTCACCAGTGTAGTGCTTATTCTGGGTACAAGTGCTTGAAAAATGATGTTAAGGGTTGAGTCTGTTGGGTCAAATCATCCTTCCACTCTTAGCAGTTCATATTCTCTTGGGCTTAGGTTGAACACTGCAATCCCGTGAATTTACACTTACAACATCACCCAGTTTACATAGACTCTATGTTGTCAACAAGTGTTTTCAAATTTGTAGAGGAATCTACTTGAGTGCTGTTATTGGTACTTTCTTTCAAAGTCACATTTTATTTACTCTCTTCCATGACTCTGAGTTTCCTAGGAATATATATTTCCTTTACAAGAAAGATCATCAAAATGGATACAAGCCAGGCCAAATATCTGTTGTCTCATTAGGTAAGTTTCCATTTGTTCAGTGTTTGAAGAAACATGAATATACATATGACTTGTGTAATATGAATCCTAGTTGAAGCTGGAAAGAAATTATTGTTGCATGCCTTTACCTGATAATATGATTTGGGTTTTCCACAGTGAACCAATATTCTGGTAAGCAAACTATTATGTGGAATGATGTCTATGAAGTAATAGTTGAATATGTCATGTAATCCATCCATTTATTTTTAACATATCAAACTGCAGTCTCCTTTCTTGAATTTCTGTACATTTTTAATTAACTGGAATAATTACAGTATCATCAGCTATCACAAATTATTTCACTGTATTTTCTTTTAAGATTTTATTTATTTATTTTTTAGATAGAGAGGGAAGGGAGAGAGAAAGAGAGAGAGAAAAACATCAGTGTGTGGTTGCCCCTCAAGTGCCTCCAACTGGGGACCTGGCCTGCAACCCAGGCATGTGCCCTGACTGGGAATCGAACGAGCGACCCTTCGGTTCCCAGGCTCATGCTCAATCCACTGAGCTATACCAGCCAGGGCTGTATTTTCTATTTACATAGTAGTAAAATTGAAGCAGCCCATTTAAATAAATGCATAGTTTGTAGTTATGTACACCTGGTGTGACTTATTACCATTTTTGTTGGAACTGTGCATTTGTTTCCAGGTAAGGTGTAATTAAACAATTCTCTTCTAGTTTATATCCCTTTCTTTACCTTTTCAAAAAGTGTCCTTTGCCCTGAAAATACACTTTTGATATTATTGGTACTATGGTGCTGGAAATATCTATGCTGATAAAATATTCGCTTAGTCAGTTCTGCGACTGTTGGAGCAAGGTGGCAGGTGAATGCGTTGGATGGGTGGGGTAGAGCACCAGTCAGATGATACGGTATCTCAGAGGCAGATTTCTTCCTGCGTCTAGCACACCATTTCTTCTTTGTGATGTTAATTAACCATAAAGGAAATACTTAATAGTGACCAAAAATATCTTGATTTTATGTGAGTGGTATTTTTAATTAAGCAAATATTAGCTATTTGTTAAAATACTAACTTGCTTCTCTGTAGATGAAATATTATGCAAGAAAAATTATGCCCATCTAGGTTGGGATGGAAATCAGTCTATAACATTTTTGTTCAACCTTTATTAAGAAACTGAATTGAATGGATTGTAGATCATGGTGACTGAAATACTGTGAGATGATAGACTTTTAAGGGCACTTAAACAATAGTTATCTCTGATGCTAACTCCCTTCCTGGAACAGAGGGAAGATCAAAGATTCTTCCTGAGTCTTTCCTTTCTTAAAAATAACCAGTTTAAAATAATCAATATCCCCCAAAAGGCACATTTTGAAGTAGGAAAGTCTGCTGCCCCTTATTTACTTACAAGTATTTCTAAAACCTGAAAATGTGGTCTCTCTACTGTTCTTCCTTTTTTTAAACCACATGACTATTGTACATTTTATTTATTTATTTACTTAGAGACATGGGAAGGGAGGGAGAAAGAGAGGGAGAGAAACACTGATGTGAGAGAGAAACATCGATCAGTTGCATGTCCCAACTGGGGACTCAACCTGAAATCCAGGCACGTGCTCTGACAGGGAATTGAACTGGCAACCTTTCCCTTTGTGGTACGATGCTTAATCAACTGAGCTACAGTGCTCAGGACTATTCTGTCGTTTTGAACATTGTTCTCAATTTGGGAAAGTCTGACATATTTTTTGGTTGCTACAACAGAGGGGGTTGGGTACTCCTGGTATCTAGTAGGTAGAGAATAGGGCTTCCGCTAAATATCCTGCAATACACAGGATACTCCCACAATAAAGGAGTATCACATTCCAAGTGTCAATAATGCTGAGGTTGAGAAACCTCATTATCTTTAAGCTCACACCATGTCCGTATTACTAAATAGTGGTTTGTCTGAATGACTCATAGACTATTCCCTCATTGCTTTTACTTGTGCCTAAAGAAGGACTCATTAAGGCAAGACAATAATAGTACTATCTGTTTAACTGTTGTGCTCCTGATTTCAAGTCCAAAGTCACTCTTCAGTCATTTATTTATTCTGTAGATATTTATTCAACACCTACCATGTTCCAGAAACTGTTTTATGTTGGAAATTTAGCAGTGAACACGACAAAATCCCTATTTTTGTAGTGATTGCCTTCTAGTGAAAAGCAGAGAAAATCCCAAATCCCCCTTTCCTTGAACCATTTTCCATTTTGGTATATTATATGCTCAAAACAAAATAAAACAATAGAATCTGGTGCATTATAAATAGTTGCAATTTTTTTTATATAAGCCCTCTGTTTCTTGGGGAATGCCAAAAACCTTTTCATCAATTTCTAAACTTGACTTTCTGGCAGATGTCTCTATTCTTCGCTTGCTCAGTGTGCATTCTAGAGAAGACTGACTTTAAAGTAAATTTTAAATGAAGGGAAATATAATATTTGATGAATTAAAATGAAGTAATAGTATAAAAAGTTGATCTGTCATTTAGGGGAGAAAAAGACAAAAAAGTAAAGATGGAAAATTGTGAGAAGAAGAAGGCCAGTTGTGCCTGAAATTTATCTTACTTCCTGTGCCAAGAAAAAAGGGAAAAGAAAAGAAAAGAAAGGGAAAAGAAACAAAGAAGGAAAGAAACTTTCCAGTTTAAGTGTAACTCTGAGTAATTCTTTTCCTCCATTGGATATGTGTGTCTGTGGTGAATTGTTTAGAATGCCATAACTATTTTATAATTTATTCCTCAATAGTTAGGTAATAAGAGGCACAAATGAATCAAAGTATTATAACTTCATTATTCTGATTTGATATTTCTTTTGATTTTACTTTGTAGTTTCTTTCTTTCCCTCATGCTTATTTTCTCAGTATGTGCAGAATTGCTTTCTTAGTACTCGCAGGAGTTAAATGTTCTAATATGTTAAAATGTTAAAAAAAAAATAAAAGAATTTGTGCTCTAAAATTTCAGGCTTTGTAAATCTATCAGTTTTTAGTAATCATTTAGCTTATCAAGATTACATTTACCAAAAGCTATAATTCCCACATTTCTCTTCTTTTTCATTTAAAATTACATTAAGATCTTACCAACTAGAATGTTTCTGGTATAAAAAAATTCCAAAGAGACAATATAATTGTGATTATATAAGATGTTTAAAAATTATGTGAGTATATTTTCTGGAGTTTACTGAAAATGAAGGAAATTCTAATACTATGGCTTAGAACTGATTTTCTAGTGATGAATTTGAAGATAAATTAAATTTATCTTAAAAGTCTAAGTGGTATTGACAGATTGCAGTGAAACCGTCTTTGTTATCTCAGCAAAATAAAGAAGAGTCTTCTCTTCTTCAACTCTAGGCTTTGTCATCTATTCGTACTCTGAATACACGCAAGTTATACTTAGTCTCCAGGAATCTACATTGCTTCAACCAGGGTAAAAACACTTATCCACAGTGTCCTTATGGAAAGTAAATGAGGTAATGTAGTACAGTACTGGTCACAGAGAAATTATGAAGTAATACAATGTTTCCATTTCCTTATAATTTTAGCCCTTGACTATCATAATTCGCTTCATAGAAAAGATTCTAAAGGAAGCTGAAAGATGATCTGGTGTATCACACTTCTGATGCTTGAATTATTTATATAATTTCCCCCTTGTCAGTAGCCCATGCTTTAATAGCTCTCATAAAATGAGTGTTACCTCCTAAGGCAGCAGACATTTATAAATATTATGTCAAGACCTATGAAACTGCTACTTTTATAGGTCAAACAGTTCAATATTGGCCAATTTTATATGATCTAACATTATATATATATATACTATCAGGGTACGTACCTAGGTTGTGTGTTTGATCCCTGGATGGGATACATATGGGAGGCAACCAATCAATGTTTCTCTCTCACATGAATGTTTGTCTCTCTCTCTCTCATCCCTCTTCCTCTCTCTCTAAAATCAATAAACATACTTTTTAAAAAGACACTACTAGAAAAATAATATAGTCATTAAGAGCTTTGAGCAGGTGTCAACAAACTATTCAGTGGGCCAAATCCAGCATACCACATGGTTTTGTACAATTCATAGGGTGAGAATTGTTTTTACATTTTTAAAGTGTTGAAAAAAACCAAAAGAAGACTACTTTGTGATATGAAAATAACATAAAATTCAAATTTCAGTGTCCATGGATAAAGTTTTTCTGGAACAAACCATGCTGGCTCATTTATGTGTTGTCTTAGGCTGTTTTTCTTCTGCAAAGACAGAGTTGAGTAGCCGCAACACAGACTTTATGGCTTGTAAAGCATAAGCTATTTCTACTCATCCCTTTACATTTGACCACTCCAACCCAGAGTCAAACCTTGTTTATTCAAATGCCAGCACCACCACTTATTGGTTCTGTTCTTTACATAATTTATTTAACATTTGTGAGACTCAGTTTACACATTTTAAAATAGGCAAACTTGTAGCATGTACCTCATATGATAATCAAAAGTACTCTATAAATGTTACTATAATTATTTATATTCTTTCAGGGTGCCATTGTACATGATTAAAAAATAAAAAATAAAAATCGAAGCTCATAAAGCTCAGATGGGCAACAATTCTTGCATTGCCATACCATGATAAAACAACAGTGTCAGCATTATATGGCTTTAATAGTGAAATGCAACCATTTGCTCATATAAATGAGCAAATTACATCTCACTCATGCCACATGGACCATTTCAAGTTTAAAATATTAACGTTTCTAAATTTGCAAGTGTTAAGCTGCAAAGTAGAAGCTGTTTTCTCCCTACGATAATGAACATCTGCTAAAACAATTTGTCCAACAGAGCATTTGCCTCTGCTGGCTTTTTTTTTTTTAAAGAAATGGAAAAAGGATCATTGTTTAACTTCAACTCTCCTCATCTTCTAAACCAAGAAACGGTTCTCTTAGGACTAGATGTTTCTAGGAGTTAGAAAAGTAAAGGAGCCTCAGCTTTTTATTTCGCTTTTCCTCCTTGCAAGTAAGGGTAAGTAGAATTTTATTTAGAGTGCCATATCCTTTTTCCCCTTTTAATTTGAATATTGTTTGAAAGACCACAGGCTTTTCTAGATGATTTAAGATTTCTGCAGTGAATTGAGCTCTGCAGCACTTTCTGAGAGGGACTGAGAGAGGTGGGATACTGGTTTATCACACAGCAGAAAATGGGTCAAGTTTTAAATTCAAAAGGCTTTTCAAGAATGGCTCAGATCTGTTACTTTTTTGTATGCAGTCAGAGGGTCTGGAGGGAAGATGATCCAAAATCTTGAAAATGAAATAAAATGCTCCCCAAACTAACATCCAATAGCATCCCGGAGACAATGGGTGGTTAAATAGCACTGCTGATAAACTTCAAGTCTAAGATTTATCAGTCGGGTTACCCTCTCAGCTTTTCTACACTGGTCTCCCCCGGGAAGGCTGAAGAGAGGACACTTCAAGCACTCAGCTTTATAATGTGTACTTAAGAAGTTAGTGAATAGTAACTATTAGAGTTGTCTGGGTAAACCAGCTCCAGTTAAAGGTGCTTCTTTTGTTTCCTTATTTTAAAGTAGAGCTTTTGGTCCTTGGGGTATTAAACCAAGAGCAATGAGTCATATCTGAAATGAGGAAGGAAAAGTGTTGTCAAATTTCATGTTGATTCATAAGAATAAATGTAAAGGGTGGTTCACAGTATTTCAATGCAGCAGGGAGGCACAGGGGAGGCCAGAGAATCAAATACCGAGCATTGAAGAGTTTCTATTTGCTATAGAAGATTGGAGAACCTTGCTGTGTTCATACAGAATGAATTCTGTTTTATAGAAATTATTCCTGATTTTTTTTTGTTTTCTGATTACTATGTTTGCTTATAAAATGGTCATAAAATTTTGCTTATAAAATTTGGTCAAGTATAGCCCTGGCCGGGTGACTTAGCTAGTTGAAGCATCATCCTGTACACCAAAAGGTTGCGGGTTCGATTCCTGGTCAGAACATATACCTAGGTCATGGGTTTGATCCCTGGTCTGGCAGGGGTAAGTATGGAAGGTAACCAATGAACATCTCCACCTCTCTGAGGTGGCCTCAGAAAACACCTCTCTCCCTCTCTCTCTCTCCCTTTACCCACTTTCTTTCCCCCCTTCCTCTCTCTAAAATCAATAAAAACATATCCTCAGGTGAGGATTAAAAAATAATCAAGTATGTAAATAAAAAGAAAAGGTTCAGCTACCAAGTGCAAAATATTTTGCCACCTGCTGTGTATTTTGCCACCTGTTATGTATTTTGCCAGCCAGTTAAAATCTTTAGCATTCTTTGGTACAAAGCCTTAAGATGCTTGTGGAGTGGAGGGAAATTTTCCTCTGTTAGAATCTTTTGGATGATAGTCAAACACTTCTGTAATTTCCTTTACCATTTTGACTCCTTTTGGCATAACTTATTTCAAGTATGCCTCTGGAATGCCAAGAAGATGCCAGATATTATTTTGAATGTTGTATTTTAATACAGTATCTATCTAAAGTTGTTCCTAGAGACTTCAGAATTACAGTGCATCTTTCTTATCTTTTAACTAAAAGAAAAATTTTAATTAAGAACTGAATGAAGCTTTTGGTCAGTCTCCTACCTGTGAAAGCAGATTAGAAAGGAATTCTTACCCTCCAGCTACAGGCAGTGACAGATTTACATGTGTGGGCATGAGGAGGGTTGGGGACTGAGGAAAACCAGAAGCCAGGCTTATCACTTATTATCGAATGGCCCAAATATTTGGTTCAAAGCCATGACTTTATTGGAATTGTTTTGTGCTGGATATTGGCATTTGAGTCTTCCCCATTCAAACCATTTAGAATAATGATTCTGGCAATACTGCAGAATACTTTCTATGGTTATTTCCCCAGTTGAGTAAGTTTACAATTAGAAATTCTATCATTGCTGGATATTCTAATTCTCTGAAGCAAGCATGTGAAGTTTGTTGTGTTGGCGCCAGTAGGGAAAGAGCAGGGAGAGACCTCATGAAATAATATAACTCATGGTAAAGTCATTCAAAATAGATAGCTCCTTAGTCAAAGGTTTCCAAGGAATTGTTTTACCAGCAATTGCAGTATGACTAGGCCCATAACAAAAAGAGGCTTGCTTGCTTTTCTGATCAAGAATCAATATCAAACAAAGGATAAATTCTTTCCTAAGAAGCTTATGACTAATTCAGGTCTCTACAAGCATTCCAGGAACAAGATTCTTTCTGGTTGGTTACTAAGATCAGAAGTGTGATTTTGGCCCAGAGGCTTAAAAACCAAAGCATGCAATGTTGTGTCTCACTTGTTCTGTGGGTCATTTCTCTTTTCAGTCTTAGGCGGTAGGTTTTTTCTATCCTTATTATATTGAGAAACATCTAGTACAGGTATTTTTAGTTGGGTTACCTGAATTCAGTTCTTACAGGATCAACATATTTGAACTAATAAAACACAATGAAAATAAGAAACTCTCCCCTGCTCTATCTTTTCTAGCTCCTATCCCATTGTTTTTCTTTTAGCTTTGTGACCTGAGAAACGTCATTTAATGCCCTGGCCTCAGTTTCCTCTTCTGTATAAAATAAGAGAATGAGTCTAGATAACTGAAACAGTCACTTTTAGCTCCAATGGTCTATAACCCAATCTATCATAAAGCAAAACTGTGACCTTTATCATGAAGAAAAGGCAGTGGGAGGCAAACATGTTAGGAATTTTTTCTCATTCCTCCCACTCCCACAAATGCTACAAATGACTGAAGTTGGTGACTTGAAACTGCATTAGATATGTTAATTATTTGGGTAACGTTTCATACAAAGCTTATGTATTTGAAGGTGAAAGGGAGAGAGAACCTAAGCTATAGTCTTATTTTTTACATTTGTGACCAGTTTCAAGACTTGAAACCTGTTCTATTTTAGAATAAAATGCTGAATAGCATATCATGTGTTAGTTTCTCAGGAAATAACAGCTAACTGAAGTTGATATTAGTATTGACAGCTTCCTTCTAATTAGTAAAATACAGCTTTTCATTTTTTGTGCTAAGTGTGCTTATCCTGTGTGCAAATGTCCAGTATTTCTTTCTAACTCTTTGTTGAAATCCTCCCCAAAAGTTCAAAATACTCACACTCCAGGGAGAAAATATTGCTAAAGATGTACTTTTAATGATTTCATTCCATATATACACACAGAATCTTTTCTCTGAGACTCCAACTCCTTATCTATGGCTTTGAGGGTGGAGAAAAAAGAATACAATAAATCTCTTACTGCTATTCTTGATATTTTCTCAAATTCCAGAGAGAACTGTGATATGAGAAAACTCTTGGAGAGGTCTGATAATAAAATAATCAATTTTGGTTGGACAGTGTAATTAATAGACTGGGAAAAGGAGCTAATATAAAAAAAAAACGAGTTGTGTTTCATTTCCTGAATTTTGATGTCTAAAAACAGAAACATTTGTCCACTTCCCATTTTGTAAAGCTATTGCAAAAATTTTCTGCCAGTGAAAATCTTAGAGATAGTGAGTTTTACTTAAAAGTTGTGTGTGGAAAGCCTACTAAATTTTTAGCCAAGTGCAAAAGTAGACTTGGTTTCTTGCAAAAGATCTAGGAGCATATCTTTTCTGTTAGATGATTTAGAGTCAGCCTTGGTGACTAGTTATATTTTTCAAAGATGAAAATGTCTCATTTCAGTTGCCACCTGCTTAGGTTTGGGCTGGCTCAGTGACACCACTGTCCTTGCAGAGGATGGTGTGTGCACAACAGGTAACAGCTGCTGGAGGGGCCGGGGACCAGTGGCAGTGCCTGTGTTCATGTTCTTCTACCTCTACTGAAAACGTACATTTAATTTTAAAACTTCCACAGAACCTGTAAAAACCTGATTTACGCAAAGTTAAAACATTTATCCACAGCATTGAACCAGCTTAATGTAATTGGGGTTATACTTTTGGTGCTAGAATATACAAATTCCGAGGACATTCTAAACCAAGCATCTGCAGCTTTCAATTTAAAAAACCTCTCATTTTCCAGTTTGTTTTCATGGTAACTTCTATTAAATCTTATTTGACGTTTAAGAGAATATTACAGATCACATTTATCTCCACAGGAGGAGAAAACAATCTAATTTTTCATTAGAGTTGCTGGTGGTAACCATAGAGCTGGTGACTTGGCAAATACAATAATGTCTGTGAAAGTTACAAAGGAAGGACATGATTTTTATAAGATTAGCCCATGAGGATAATTCCCAGGCATATCATTTATCCTCCTAACTGCTCTGGTCCTTGGACGTTCATTTGGGGAAGTAATTCAACAATAAGAAAACAAACTTTAAAAATTTAGATAGGACATTCCAATATATTTTCCTTAAAAACATATTTCACTGGCTTAGTAAATAGTCCAGGTAAGAAGTCACAAGTTTTATACTAGAATTTAGACATTTTCATTAGTTCGGTAGTCTTAATCAAGAGAAATACATACCTTGCTGAAGCATTAAGAAGAGTCATAAGACTAAAAATTATATAATATTATTTTCTATTCCAGACAATATTATCATCCTGTGTTCCAACATGCCACCTAATAGGTATATCTCATATGTAATGCAGATAATAACTATTTTAATAGTCGGAATGTTAAGTGTTTGTCTAAGATAACCTACATTCACAAATAGAGAAGTACTTTCATTTTTGCATAGAAATCAAGAATGGGGAAATTCAGAAGTTAGATTTCTGAAAAGATAATTTAAAAGATTCTCATTTAGGTGTTTACCCATGTATCAATTGCCTGGTGGCCCTAGCCATCCAGCTTGCTCAGAATTAATTGCCTTGCCCTACAGTAGCTGCCTGGAAATGCCCTGCTGTGATCCCTGCCCTGGTTCTCACGGAGAGCATGAAAGAAAAATCATTTTCTTGTTTCCCCGCTGCCAACCCCCATCTTCAACCCACTTCTCAGTAGATGTAGTGAGTGTCAGGCAGTTTGTCCTCCCCACTTTAGTCTTTGTTCTCAGTTCCTACTACTGCTGAATTATCTCTCTCACATCCTTCCTCTTATAGCTATCCTCTTTTATCCATTCTGCATGGACCCAAATTTGGAACACATGTGTTTTTATTTGTTTCCCTAGAACAGATTCCCACCAAGCAGTTCGGTTAAAGATTTGGGTGTATATCTTGGAATATGAGGGCATTATATACCACACAGCATGGCAAATAATGATAAACTGAACATCTGACATCCTGTTCATTGGCAGTACTTGCCACTAGCCAGCACTTTGCACAGGACCTAGCTCCTGATGTCTTGCTGTGTCATATTCCCTACTTCCTGTTATGCCTCACTGTTTTTCCTGGTCTTGGAACACTTGATCCATCCATCTCTGGCTGGAGCAAAACATTGTTCTTACTTTATTATGCAGGCAATATTTTCTTTGTCCAATTTGCAGTACATTTTAGACACACTGCAAATGCAGAATCAAAGATGGCTCACCGAGATGTTTTTGCTAAGCAAAGCAGCTTTTCCAAGAGTTCTGTTGCTTGCTTTGGAGTTATCAGCCCACATCCTACTTCCCTACCCCCCACCCCCTACACAGAAGTTTTGTATCTCTACATTTTTGTAGGCCATTCAGTCAGCAGAGTATTAGGTTTTGAAGGACCCAGGAAAGAGACCTGAGATTCAGTCCCACTTTCTCTAATCCCTGCTGACCATATCCAAATCCCAAAACCTGTTGATTTTACTTGATACATTTTCCTTCTTTCTGCTGCTAACCTAATCCAAACCAGCACTATGTTTTCACCAGGGTTAGTGTAACAGCCTTCCAAGCTATTGCCAGGAGGAAAAACTTATCCTCTACTGATTTAGGTCTGAGTGCCCTGGGAATTGCAAAGTAATTGGTAAAGGAGTGACAGTGGAAAAGTCTATTTTCACATGCACGTGGAAGTACCCCATAAGAAGTAACTCCCTGAGCAGGTAGGAGTACCGATTTCTATACCAGCTTAATGAAGTGGGTGGGTGAGTGTAGGGCTTTAAAAGATGGAAGGTTCTGGAGAGGCTTGTTTCAACAATTTTTTGGAATGTCCCAGTGCCCAAGGCCAGTCACCTCCCTAACTCTCATAAAGTCCTGCTTTAATCAGATAAGGAAAGTTCAGAACAAATCTCTTTCTGCACATGGTTTCATTCTGGAGTACTTTTCATACCATTTTGCTGAGCTGTTGGTCCTTATACTATCTCCCTACATCCATTCCTGTTCACATGAATCTATTCTCCACAGTGATATTTCTAAAACACCCGATCATGAGACTCCATTTCGTAAAAACCCTTCATTGGCTTTGCACTGCCAAGGATTATGATTTATAATCCCAGATTTACTGGTTGCCTACCAAAGCTTAAAGAACAAAAGAGCAAAATGATATAAAGCTAGCCTAAATGGTCAGAGATTTCATGGCAAGAAAGATAAGGCAAGATGGATTGATTATGATATATTATAAAATTAGTCCTCAGAACCATCCCATATTTTGTGTTTATGTTTCTTAGATTTTGCTACTCAAATCAGTGCTTCAGGCCATGTGCCAGGTACCAAAATCTTTCTCTCTTCCCTTTAATATTAATTAACATTTCATTCCTTTAGGGCTTTGTTGAAATACCTGGCTAAGTAAGTTCATAAACTTATTCTTACGGGTGTTAATAAGTTAATGTACTGTGCATTTCCACATACAGTGTTTCTATTTTAATAAGGTCCTTTGTGACTTAGTCCACAGAATGACCGATAAAAGTCATTTCAGACCCTGAGGCAACAAGCTGAGGAGAAAGCCTTAGCAGGAACACCTCTTAAACCCCAGGCTCTTGCTCTGCCTATGAATAGAACTGGCCCTGAAAGGAAGAATTCTATTGCCTTTGTATAATTTGAACCCTTCTGGAGAGGGTTTTGTGCTACTCATGTGCAACCCTGTTCTGTAGCACAACTCCAGTGTACCCATGCTGGTGTTTTGCTGTCCAGCTGTGATTACTTGCTTGAATCGTCCATATAGTTTTTTAAAGAACTTTATTCAGATATAATTTACATGTCATAAAATTTACCCATTTAAAAATACAGTTGAATAAATTTTAGTATAAACTCAGAGTCATGCAACTGTCACTGCTAATTATCGAACGTTCTCATCATCCTGTTCATGTCAACAGTCATCCCCCATTCTTAGCCCACTACCCCAACCTAACATTGGGCACCAAACAATCTATTTTCTGGTTCCATAGATTTGCCTGTTCTGGACCTTGCACACAAATGAAATTGTACAATATGTGACCTTTTTTGACTGGCTTCCTTCACCTGACCATACTGTTTTCAAGATTCATCCATGTTGCAGCATGTACTGTAATACTTCATTCCTTTTTATTGCCAAGTAATATTCCATTATACGGATGTACCACCATCATTTATCCACTTATCAGTTGATTAACATTGGGTTGTTTCCACTTTTCGTTTAATGAGTAATGCCTCTATGAACACTAACATATCAGTTTTGTGTGAACGTATGTTTTCAGTTCTCTTCAATATACACCTTGTTGTGGAATTGCTGGGTTATATGAAAATTCTATGTTTAACATTTTGAGTAACTGCCAACTGTTTACAAAATGGCTACAAGTTTATACTCACATCAACGATGTATGAGTGTTCCAATTTTTCCCAATCTTCGCCAATGATTGTTATTGCCATCATAGTGGGTGTGAAGTGGTGCCACATACTTTTGATTTTCCTTTTCCTAGTGACTAATGAATGATATTAATCAACTTTTCATGTGCTTATTGGCCATTTATATATCTTCTTTAGAGAAATGTCTGTTCTCATCCTTTGCCCATTTTTAATTGTTCTATTTATCTTTATTATCGAGTTTAAAGAAATCTTTTCCTAGAAATAAATGATAATGACTTTTTCAAGAATCAAGAATTAGAGTTTGCAAATCAGAAGCATAACTAGGCAAAACCCAGTGTTCTGAAGAAGAAAAAAGAACTAAGAATTTTTCTAGTAAAATGTACATTCTTGCCCTGACCAGTGTGGCTCAGGTCGTTGGAGCATCACCCCATGGACCAAAAGTTCATGGGCTCAATTCCCAGTCAGCATACCTATGCAGGTTGTGGATTTGATACGCGGTCAGGGTGTGTAAGAGAAAGCAACCAATCCATGTTTTCCTCTCACATTGATGTTTCTCTCTTTCTCTCTCTCTCTTCCCCTGCCTCTCTTTAAAAGCAGTGAAAAAAAATGTCCTTGGGGGAGGATTAAACAAAAGGATTTTTCTGAAAAGAATCAGACCTGCATTTTTAGTCTCTGGATTCGTCCAATACAGTAATTCTCTAGAAGGCCAGTGCTTTGGATAGTGGATGTTAGTTGGTCTGGATCCTTGAATACTATTTCCTTAGCCCTTCAGGGGATAATCAGGTGGTTATCTGTGAATATGTCCCTGCTGTGACTACAGAGCCTAAAGGAAGGAAGAGCTGTCCCCACCCCTCCTCCCAGTCACGATTTCTTCCTGGGAGACATTGTGTGACTAACGATTCACTCTAGTGACTTTTCCAGATGACAGAAGTTCTGTCCCAAGGGGGTTAAATGTTTTCACTGCCATGTACTCTTCTTAGAAACTATGTGAGGATGTAGGTCAACCTGCCATAATATCTTTTAGAAGTAGAATGATCAGCTGTATGTGTTTCTGAGTTCTGGAATTTCGTCTATCAGGTGTTCCTTATATATTCTGGAAGAAGTTGTTAGATATATAATTTGCAAGTATTTTTCTCCCTTTCTGTGCTTTGTCTCTTCATTTTTTTGTTGGTTTCTTTTGAAGCACAGTATTTTTAATTTTGAGGAAGTCTAATTTGTCTGTTTTTTCTTTTATTGCTTATTTGTTAGGAGTTATATCCAAGAAACATTGCCTAACCCAAGGTCACAAAGGTTTACTCCTATATTTTCTTTCAAGAGTTTAATAAATTTAGCTTTTAATTTTAGGTCTAGGATCCATTTTGGATTAAATTTTGTATGTGGTATGAGGTTCATATCTAACTTCATTCTTTTTCATGTAGATAAATATTTAGATATCCAGCACCATTTGTTGAAATTGCGTGTGTTTTTAAACTACACTATGATCCTGTTATGTGAGCTGTCTATCACTGAATGTCTTAGTAAGCAAATTCAGCTCTGAAAGGCTTCAGATATCAGTATTTGGTTCTGTACATTTGTGTATACTCTACATCTCTTCATGCTTCTGAATATTTTCTGCATTTTGTTCTGTTGAATATCTCAGATGTTGAGATGTATTTCTCTTCTCCAAAGCAAATGTATCATTTACTATATTTAAGGATAAATGGGTGACAACTGTTGTAAGTAATTAATATTGACCTACAAAGAGCTAACAGTTCTATTTATTTCCTCAAGAAAAAATCTGAGTACCTATTACATGCTATGGATATAATGCTGGGAATACAGTAATGAAGAAGACATAGTTCATGTTCTCAAGGAACATGTTCTAGAGTGAACAAGCAAAATAATTACACAAGTAGATGTACAGTATGTGAGATTTTGATAACGGGTTAGGAAGAAAATTAAAGCAGAGTACAAGGATAGGAATGATGCGGAAAGGTGTTGCTGGTTTATGTAGAATGGTGAGAGAGCTCTGACTAAGGCGACATTTAGTTGGAGGCTTCAGGGAACTATCTGTGCAGGTATCTCAAGGCAAAGTGTTCTGTGCAGCGGGAACAGCAAGTGCAATGACCTGAGGTGGAAAGTGCTTGGCGCAGTTCAAATTCTCCCTTTCCCTCTGTATTTCTAAGGCAAACAGCATGATTTCTTTACACATCCCAACTTCACCACAATTTCTTTTCTAAAAATTTTGCCATGATAGATTATACATTGTACCACAGCCAAAAAGATTCAGTTTAGAAAATGTTTGAAAATTAGAATTATAATATTTGCATATTATACTTTAATAAAAATTTAAATGACTTAAAATTTATAGTAACCTATATAAGGAAATGCACATATTAAATAATGTTTTCAATAATAGCTAATATATTATTGAATATATACAATATATTCAATAATATAATGCATATACTCAAATTTTTATAACAATACATAACTATTTGGATAAATTTTCAAAAGCTAATTCCAAGTACACATGTCTTTTGTTGGTATAAAATCTGGATGGAAATACCATACATCAGAATATATTTTTTTAAATACACAAAAAGTAGTTATCACTGTATAATAAGCTAATGGTAATATTAATCTAATTCTGTATCTTTCTATATATTTTTTAACTATCCAAAATGAGATATATTACTTTCTTAGGTAGGAGGAACAAAAAAATAAGTACATTTAAAACTAAAATTAAAAAATGCTCTTACATGATATTTTGCATTCTTGCTGAAGCACTATTTCTAATGTTGCAACCTCAATCTAATTCAACAAACTCAGTTGAATATGCCTATGGTAATATTTCTCAAATCATAATTTGTGGACCATATTTGTGGTTCAGAACTTTCACCATAGACTTCACAATGGCTTGAGTAATTAATATAATTAGTCAGGCCTCAGGAATGTATGATACCTACGTTTGTATTCTGACAAGACCATGTAGTGAACACCACCCAGCTGACTTCATTCCAAGATGCTGGACGCTGAGGAATCTGGATGGCTCTGAACAGCCTACCTTGAGAGTCACTGGCTGTGAATCACCACGTATATATCACTGGCCAGCTCATCATTTATGCCATATATGGCTGTGGTAATGCAATGACTCACTAGAGTTAACGTTAGAAAATCAGATGTTTCTTATATATTATGTTCCCAGTGGATATCAATATCCAAAGAGAAGATAAAATTTTCAATGCATTTTATGTCTATTACTTCTCTTAGAAAGTCATCACTTTTCAGGAATAATTCCCTGAAAATCAATGCCCAACTTTCATCTATGTCTTTTTGCTAGTGATGGTCATCTCTATTTCAGATTACCTTAGGCAGTTGGCAAATCTTAAGTGGCCTGCATACTGGTGTGTGAGTGCAAGATGCTTTAATACCTTCAATATTTAAACTTGGAATATTCCAGAAGGCCCTAAACTAATCTAAAATATAATTATGGAATGCCTTCTTGCCTTTTCTCCAAATGTATTTAATTCCTACCCACTGTCTAAACTAAAATAATCCTTCCTGCCCCTGAACTTACATTAAAACTCTTTTCTCTTGTCTAGATTTCTTATGTCTTACCTTCACACTGTGTTGTACGTACATCCCTTTGTTACCAGACAGTGGCCTGGCCCTGAGCTGGTCTCCCTAGGGCCAGCGGTAAAGTGTGTGTTCTTGACTTTGCATAGGAAAGATTTCACAATGAGTCTAGGTGACTATGAGGATACATTCATTAAACCTGGGGACAGTGAAACAAGGAAGGGCTTAGCATAGAAGAAGCAATAGGAGAGCCCAGGCTGGCATGCCTTAGCTCAATGGGAAGTCAGAGAAGAGGGCGCCTTAGGGATGGGTTCAGAGGATAAGTCTGGGACAAGCTGCCAGCTGCCCATTGCCCTTAGAGTTTAGGAGACTTGAGCCTGTGAAGAAAAAAAGTGGAGTTAGGGAGAAGAAGGAAAAGGAATGGCTAGGACTGCTTCCCCAGAGGGAGAGCTCCAGCTGGGTGGGTCCTTTGTCTTCAGGCTTTTATCTCTCTCTGAGGCTGGAATCTTAGGGGGGGTCTCAAAGGAGGGTTTCAGTAGAATATTCATCAGTCTTCTAGGTGTGCTCTTTCAGGGCCATTGTCTCCGCTGATTGGTCAGTGACAGGGCAGGGGAGTCTTTATTCACTGCAGTTGATTCTGGTGTCACCTCCCTGGTTTTGCTGCTTTTCTGGAGTTGAGAACACAACTAAGACCCAGATATTATCTCCTAGATGTTATCACCAGGGAGCAAAGGTCAGGGGAGAAAAGGTTACCCTGGAGGTGAGGTCCTTGTTTTCCCAGTTTTGTCTGGTACCAGGCACTCAGGGCCTTCCACCCTGGTAACCATCTATATCTGACTGTAGAATTGCTTGGCTGTTGTGGTCAGCCACCTGTCTCAGTTTCCCTATTCTACTTGCCAAGGAATTGCCCTACCTTCTTACTATCCTGTCTCACCTTGACTGCCATCACCTAGGAGCATAACCTAGGGCTGTAAAGGATTCTCAGTAAATATTTATTAATGTGTTATTATTGTGGCTTGCAAGTATTCAAGAGATTAATATTAGGACAATTCCATGGTGTTCAACTGTGTTTCTGTTTTAGTTTCTTAGGTTTTATTTGTTTGTTTGATTAATTTGTATGGCTTTGGTTAAAAATAAATAGGACAGGATGAGTGGGAAGAAAAGTTTAAAGTATGTTATTCTTTAGGGATATTTTGTCTTTGGTTTTACCTCCCCTATAGTCAGAAATAGAATTAAACTTGAGAAAACACCACCATTGTATTGAATTCTAATGGCTATTTTTTTAAATGTGCCTGAAATAATGGTCTTTAAAGGGTGTTACCAGATTCAATCTTTGCCAAGCGAGGAAGGTGGAGCTGTGTGGGAATGAGGCTTTGTTTAACCAGGTTGTCTGATGTTTTGCTGAGACATGTTAGGAAAAGCAATCCCAAGTAATGTGGACTCAGTATGAAATCACAGTCTGAAACATACCTTACAACATTTAAAGATTTTTCACCATCCTCTTGGAAATTACATACCAGAAAAACTAGGGAAGTTAACTTCATTCACTATGTTCATATAGTTCCTTCCCTCACATTTGTGGGACTTGAAAAATTGTAAATCAAGGCTCACATACAATAAATCAAGTTGTAAATCATGGTAAATATCTTTAAATGAAATGTCCTCTATCCTCCCACCTTAAAAAGCATTAACTTCAGGCAAAGTTCAAATTTCAAATCCCTTGATAACTTGGAGCTTCATGTTTAAAAAGTGGAGATACTAGTGGAGCCTGCACCAGATCCCACAGCCTAGCCCCTTTTCTCTTCCCCTCCCCAGCTTCACCCCACCGTTGAGAGGTCTCAGGAGTGTGCCTGTGACCACATCTATTCACAGACCCCTGCAAATACTTGCTGGCTTGGGTATCTCTCAGGCTATATAGATAAAATAATACATGCCTGGGAACAGACCTGGGGAAGAAGATGAAGCTGGCTGATGCCATTTGGGTGGGGAATTCTGGGATCCTAGTACCCAGAGAAGGACAAACAGGGGGCATGGCTCAGGCTCTGGGTGGGCACAGTCCTTCAGTTCCTGGATTCTTCATCTTGTGCACAGGTCTGTTGTCAGAGGAAGTGTAACAGTGGGAACTTGTAACCCATTCCACCATTCTTCTGACATTGTGTCTGTAAGTGTGGGCTCTGACTAATATGTTGCTTTAGATAAACACCATGTTTCTATAAGAATCCTAGGAACTAACTGCTCAGAAAATACAGACTCTACCTTCAGGCATCCCAGTTCCGGGAGATTTTCTGACCTTCGCCTGTGAATCCAGGATGACGTGAAGCCAGATGACTAAACCAGGATGGTGTACATGGGACAATCACTTACTTTATCCGAATGACTGTGTTCATCTGCATGCAGAGAACTTTTCAACCCCCTCTCTTGATCTTTGTTCTGTTCCCCTCCCCCTCCTTACAAAAACCTCTGCCTCCACTGAGAGGAGGAGATATAGGCTTTATGATGTGAGTCCCCCATCTTTCAGGTGACCACCACCTGAAAATAAACCACTTTCCTTGACATCAGCATTTGTCTCTCCAGCACTGGTTTTCATAGTGGCAGGCAGCCAGACCTACATTGAGTTACAGAAGGGCAGAGGGATTCTCTAAGCATAAGGTCCAGAATGCAGACCCCTCTTGCCCTGGTCAAATAGCCATACTCTGTGGGTGTACATATATGTGTGCATATGCCAAGCACTGTGGCCTACAAACATTTTAAAGATATAAAAAATTTAGCATGTAGTCACATATCGATTATCTTATCTAAAGGAGAGGTATAACTCTATGAATGATCTAAAAGGATGAGCAATAGGACACATTTGTCTTTGGGTGCACTACAATGATTAATTGACAGGATATCCAAATATTTCAAACAAATAATGATACCCTATTATAAAGTAATGAGATTAAAGCCCCTCTTGGAAAGGCCTGGAAGGCTGTCAGGTTTCCCTCATTTATATATTGAAGGATCAACTTCATCTTATCCCTTGTCACAATTACTCTGCACTGTGGAAAAATGAGGAGAATTATCTCCTGCTGAGCAAAGCCTAGATGGATGCTGACGGGATGCCTCCTTCAGCTAGGTCCCTCTGTCTTCATTGGTGGCTTCCCATCTTCTTCCCTGGAGTGCCCTTGTTCTTGTTGTACTTGTTGTATGCACTTTGGAAGGAATTTTCTTTTTTTTTTTAAGATTTTTTATGTGTTTATTTTTAGAGAGAGGGTAAGGGAACGAGAAAGAGAAGGAGAGAAACATCAATGTGTGGTTGCTTTCATGTATCCCCAACTGGGGACCAAGCCTGAAACCTAGGCATGTGCCCTGACTGGGAATTGAACCGGTGACCCCTTGGTTTGCAGTCCTGCACTCAATCCACTTAGCTACACCAGCCAGGGCAAGAAGGAATTTTCTTAAAACCTAATAAGCCTTTAATATCATAAGCTGCCAACTATCTTTGGCAATTGAGAGCTGAAGCTCAAACTTTAGTCTTTTGAACAGAAAATACTGAAGCCCTAACTATATTTACTTTTGCAGTATTATGATTTTAAAAGGACATAACCAATAAAATGAAGCATGTGAATAAAAAAATTACTTTTTTATGTGTTAACATGGCTTTTAATTTTTGAGAGGTGATACTTCGGCTGGTGATGTATTTCGGGAGTGAACAAGTCAAAGACTTGAGGGTAGGGAAAAGAAGCCGTCGAGGTATGTAAAATACAGTGAAGTATTATAATTCTTAGTAAAATGAATCAGGTGTTTGAACAGATATTACAGATACATGTATGTGAACTACCCAGGTTTAATGCTGCTTAATAGTCTTGGATGACTTGAAGTCATGAATTTAATCTATTGTGATCTGATTTGCCAGAATTTGTATGAGACAGGTCCTTTAAGATTTTAAAAGATTTTATCCAGCCCCGTGGATAATTATCATGATGGCTATTTGTGAGTGTCCTTACTAGCTAAGTATATTCTCAAATATTTTATTACTCCTTGCAGAAGGAACTGGTAATTGGCATACATAAACAAACAGGAAGTGTGCAAGATTGCAAGCTCCCTGCAGACAAGGACATTTCTCTGGCTCATCGCCCCATTTCTATAACCTAGAATCCAGAGTGGCCCATAATATAGTCATTAGTAATTTTTGTTGACTAACAAAAAAGTAAATGAATGGATGTAAGTAATTATACCATGTACTGACTCTGCCCCAGGTATTACTGTTTTCGTTTGACTAGTCTTTTGTGTAATGTGTGGCACTAAATCTTCTGTTATAGGTGAAGAAAAACTGAGAATCAATGAGGTTACATAACCTAGCCAAGACTATACAGCTTGTGAAATGATGGACTTACCTACCAACTGTCATTTTATTATTTCCATTCTCTCATATTCATATGCACCAGAAATTTAAATATTGTTAGCTCTAAATGGCATATCAAGAGTGTGAAGTGTACACGGTCAGTAACTTCCTTTCGAGGCTAATGGCATAGTCTGAAATAGGGAAGTCAGTAATCTGTGATCTCAAATGGCAAAACCCTGTGCACTAATGGTCCCGGTTCCTCTGCCCCAGCGAGGGGCAGAATTCCCAGGCAGACCTCTGGCTTCTTTCTGGTAGCAATGAACAATCAGGGACCTGTCTAGACCCCATAAAGGAGGAAGAACAAAGTGTCACCTGTTCTCCAGAACTTTCCAACTTGCTCTGACTTCCTGGACTCTGGGCTTTGGTTACCTAGAACGATGGCCTGTGCCAACTGTGCTTGGCCTTACCTGACTTCCCTGGACTCCAGCCTAAAGTATAACAGTCTTAGCCCCTCCCAGGGCCTTTGTCTGCCTCCCATGGCCTTCCTGGGGCTCTTGAAGTATGGTATCTGCCGGAACCTACCTGGCTAGTTTAGAGTCCTCCGTGTGTATTCCTCGCTTGCATAACCTCAAAACTGCCTAAGCAATAAACTGCAGAAAACCTTAGGAGTTTTAAAAAATAATTGGAAAATAAATTAGATCTTATTCTAAACTTTCTTTTCTGTTACTATAGCGTAATACTTACGTATTATACTATAATGGGTTTACCTCTGTTCAGATAGGCCAGAGCGATGAATCCTCAATAATATAATGAGTACTGGGTGGCAATTCTCTTTTATCTGAAGGTTTCTGATAGTTGTAAAAGGACTGTAGAATGTGTGTAGGGGGGCGGGGAGGGGTTAAGTATGTGATGTGTGAGGGTCTGTCCGGGGAAGGGTGTGTATTGGGTCTACTTGGCCTGTTTTCCTAAAGTGTTGTAAATGTAATTTTGAAATGATATAAAATGGTCTTATGAAAAATGAAACAAAATCTAAATTGTAAGTACTGATAAAAACCAAACAACCCCACATCAGATATTGTTCCAACCATTAGCAACAAGAATCTCTTTGTGGTATAACAGTGATTACTATGGTTTAGAGAGAGCAGTTCCAAAATTGCCATGTGTTTTTAATGTTTTTAAGGAATTGTTTTACTTGTCATGGATGGAGACAAAGAGGGAGAGAGAAGATGTTAACTAGCTTTCCCTAATAAGAACTTGAAATAAAGTTCTTTCTACTGTTTTACTATAAAATGATGTGCATTCAAAAAGATTTTCGTTTGTAAATGTAAACTGTATTAAAACCCTTTCAAAGGCCTCTTGAGAAAGAGCAAGTGTTTTCTAGAGCCTAACCTGTGAAACTAACAACAGCCAGATAAAATCTGGGAAGCCGTTCAACCGAACGAATTTGTTTTAAATATCAGATATTAAATATTTGATTAAAGTTGTGCTTATCATGACTCAGTTCGGAATAGTAGAAAATATTAATTCCCAAATGTCTCAGACACTAAAGGGACTTTCAAGTTTAAACTAGATTGGTTTCTATAGAAAAAAGCTATTTTTAGAATATATCAGAGCTGAAACTACTGGCATCTGGAAATTCTGTGAATTAGCATGAAGGCGGTATGGCTTATAAAATAAGTGGGGCACTGGAAGCGAGAGTTACATTTGACTCCTGGTTCTAGCTTTGCCAATAACTAGTTTGGTGAGCTGGGGTGGGTCATGTGACCTACTTTGGCCTTATATTTTTTTCAGCATAAATGAGGGCCGGGCTCTGATCTCTAATGTCCGGTAAAGTTATGAAATCCTATAATATTTCTAGAACTTTCTTTCAAACTACACATGGCTTTTTAAATTTATGTCTGGGCCTATCCTAAAAGTATTACTGGACCTTATCCAATCATAGCTTGGGCAAACAATACAGCCACAGAAAAGCTACTTGCGTCACTTGATTTTATTTTTTCACACTCAAACAATACCTGGCAACTAAAGAAAGGTTCCTGAATTGTGATTGGCATAATCCATGGTCAGCTGCAGAGAGAATTTAAGCAAACTTCATATATTTGGTCAGGGTGCAGACTGAGGGTGAGGGCTGATCTGCCATTAACTGCGTTTGTGAACCTAACCAGCGCTGTAACTGTGGGTTGTGGGACAGATGCCCAAAGCCCACTGTGTAACCGTCTCTTCATACATATAACCAGTTTCATTACGATAGCACAGTTTCCACCCTCTCCCACTCACTGGCTTTTTCACTAAAAGGCACATGTACGCAGCACCTTTTTTTCAGCCCTCCCACTCCTAGATCTTCTACTGGATTTACCACCATAGCCCGTTCTTTATACTTGGCATTTTCTCATTTCAGTGACATCACCCGACCTTCTCCGGGGACTCCCACTTTTCTCTCCTTACCTCAAACTTCGTTGTTATACAAACTGTATTCCTAGACCCTTTGCTCTTCCATATTGGATCTCATTCCTTTAGAGTTTTATTGATGAATTATCACTACTATCTGGACGGTTCCAAAATCAACATCTTTAGTTTTGATCACTTTTGTACAGTTTAAAGCTAACTGCTCACTTGGCGATATTCTCATCCTTTTCCTCATTCCCTAGATAGAGCACATTCCATGAAAGGGCTATTTTAGGGCCATTGGAGAATTTGAAGGACTGTTTTTAAAATATGTCTACAAAGAAGTATGTGATGTATATCAATACTCGCTGGATTTAACAAGCACTCAGTTTTTCATAGGACTAAATAAATTAGCTGTCCTATTTTTTAAAAGTTAATGACTCATTTTTTATGATTTAGAAATTACTTAGGAGAAACAGAATTCAGGAATAAGGCTTTTAGGTCTTTAGAATATATTAATTTTCAACTCAAACAGGCTTGTTCTTGTACATAAAATATAAGATGTTGATGTACAGTCATTACACAAAACATATCTGTAGTCAAATGACTCCTCCACCTCTGCTTTTCTCGTCCAGCACGCTAAACCCCGTTCGTGCCTGCTGCCCAAATCAGCCCTCCCCAGCTCTGTTTATGTCATCCTCTCTCTGGTTACCCAGCCTTAAAATAGAGAAACCTGTGGCTTTTCCTTTTCTTTCTTCCCCTGGTTGCCTGTGTGCTGTCAGACACTGCTTCACAGTATTTTCAGAAGCACCCCTCTGCATTCTCTCTGCCCCTCCCTAAGTGAGAACACTGCACCTGCAAAACAGCAACAGTCCTCTCCGTGCAGACCCGACTCCCTAACTCCCTTCCCAATGCTCCTGCCTCCTGCCAGCTGAGTCTTTGTGAAGCATTGCCACCAAATTTATGTATCATCAGCAGCTCTCCAATGACTACAGAATGAAGTCTAACCCTCTACATTCAAGATTCACCCCATCTATCTGATCTCTTCAAGAAAAGTTAGATTACTATGTTTTGAAAAAGAAAAGGGATTGTTTAGAGTTGAAGATTTTAAGGAAAGGGGAGTTTTGAGTCTTAGCACAGTTTGTGTAATCTATCTGCAGGTCTGTTGGGAGATAATCTTTCTCTGCAAACAGAAGTATTGTAAGAATCAACAACTTTGGAAATTGATTTTTTAGAACAAATACATTGACAAAAAGAATAAGAAGGGCAGAAAGCAGAGAGGTTTGGCTTTCTGTCTGAGGGAGCCTAGAGGCTTCCTAGATAGACTAGGATGTTTTGGGTGCCTAAGGAGGTGATATCTTAAATGAGAACATTTAGTACCAAGGTCAGACTAGAAGCAAGAATTTGATGTACTTATGTATTAAGGCCTACAGGAAATTCTTATGAGTTAAAGTGACAAAATTATAATCATCCTATTTGATATTGCTCCTTTAATTGGAATAAAATGCACATTTTTTAAGAAGGAATTATCCACTGACCAGTCAGTGGGTCAAAGAAGAAATCAAAAGAGAAATAAAAATACCTTGAGACAAATGAAGATGGAACACACTGAAGTTTATGGGATATAGCAGTTCCAAGACGGAGGTTTCATAGCCATAAATCCAGTTTGAATCTATACAAAAAGGTTTAAATTACTCTAAATAGAAAGCAAAAGGACTGCCTCATGAGACTTTCTCAAAGCTGAAAATACATGAAAATGATTATCCTCAAATACAATATACTTATGTAGTAGAATTGGCAACACAATCCAACAATTTGAACCATACTCTAGAAGTTATAAAAGAAAGCAAAATGCAGTGTAGAACTCATGAGTACTCTGGAATCAGATTGCCCAGTTTCAAATCCCTGTTATGCCCTTTTTAGCTGGCTCTCTGTAAGCAAGTTACTTATCTTTTTATGTTTCCTTCCCTATAAAATAGGAATAATAACACTACCTACCTCACAGGGTTGGGCTGAGGAATAAGTGAGATATTGCATGTAAAGTGCTTAGAAAGTAGACAGTAATATATCTATTTTACAGATAATGAAGCCAAGACACAGATTGGGACTTACCTAAAGTAACACTGATACTAAGCCCTGCAACCTCGGCCAATTCCAAATCCTCACTTTTTCTCTGCATACCTCCTTAATTTGTATTGCTGAGGATATGATCATGGATACAACACTGGCCCTGTCTTAAAGATCAACACATTGAAAAGGTACAAAAACAAGAAATAAATGGACAATTCTGCATAGGCACTGGTAAAGGACACTTAATCCAGGCTGGAAGGGTTACAGCCAAATGAGGTATTGAAGTGTGGTCAGGAATTAGATCGTGGGCTGGGGGTGGAGAGTGTCCCACACAGAGAAAACAGAAGGCAAAGGAGTGGAGCGGTGGCTTTGCATGCAACGCTACAGGGCTTTGAGAGGACACAGAATATTTGGTATTTACAACAGATTAGCTCAGCTGGAAAGTGGATTTGGGGGTAGGGCAGGGGCCTGGGTGTAAGTGGAAGAAGTGGAAGCAGTTCTTCTCTACCAGCCATGAAAACACAAGTGTAGAAGAGGCAGCACAAGTGCTCGTACACAATGTATGATGTGCATTCACTGGCCCAAACAATCAGTACTCTGAGAAGCACAGGCTGGTACTAGTTTACTTTAAGGTGTAGGTCAAAATCCTTTTAAATATAATGTTTGGCCCAGGCCTGGGAGGTCAGTTTCTCTCTAGGTGCTGTATATTTTTTAGGGAAAATAACCTCTTTAACAATTGAGAGAAATGTCCCCTACTTCCCTCTTCCAGGTATTCTTTCCTAAGGAAACTTATCTACATTAGAATTATACATACAAATTCCTTTGTTTTGAATGAGAAAGCATATTCCTGACCTCTTGTGGGAAGAATACTATATTTGGTGTTTTAATATAGCCATTCTCATAGCAGTAGATAATGTATAGAACAGGTTACACTCAATGCCCTATATATTGGTGGGTTTACGGAGAAGTGCTAGTTTAAGAGCCTCTTTCAACTCTACTCGTAATGATAGATTATCTCAAGATAATAGGGGGTTTCAATAGTCAGTGCAAGTTGATTATTAACTCATTTATTAAAAAGTAATTAAAATATAAACTAATCAGTCACCTTAGGAAAGTTCAGCACAGTACCTTCTTTACTCTGTAAGGCAATTTTGTCCACCTATTGCCTCCATGAATAGATTATAGAAAAGTTATTTGTGTGATGCAAGCATGTTGAGAAACCATCTATCTTAATTACACCAATGACAGGGGAACTCCTTGTGGTTTAATCTTGTATTCAATTTAACCAATAATGTGTGACTAAGTGCCAGGGATATTGTGAGTTAAGCACCAGGGATATTATGAGCAAGGTATAGCTCTGCCCTTAAAGAACCCATTTTATATGTATAAAATATAAAATATCCATGGTGTAATGTAAGTTCTAATATATAAGTATGTATCATATCTATATCACACTTGAGAATATAGAGAAAATGTTGCTAGTAATCCTGGAGAAAAAATGACATGCAATTCAGTGATTTTTTTTCCCTCTGGTAACTGGATGTGGGAGGGTTGAATCATTTTTATATAGGTCAGAAAAACATCTGATTAGCACTAACTTGTCTAGTGTTTGATGCTAATTCAGATGAGTGATAATGTTACTTGGAATTGTTATCTTTTAAAACACCCTGGTCTCCCTCATAAGTGTCCTAAAATGCTCATTATGAAATATGCACCTGCTTCACTAGAAATGTTCCCTTAGATTATGTAATATATCATAAATATTTTTAAAGTCAAGCCTCTACCTAAAGTATGATAGTGTTCCTAAGAACACCATCTGGATATCATAATTTAAGAGACTCTGAAAGCTACAAAACATATTTCTCTAAAACTATGAAGTGATATTTTTGTTGCCTTTGAGGCAGAAAAATTTTTATGTGAATCTGTGAGCTGTTTGTCACTGTAATCTGAGTTCTTTAATCTATTATGGATAATTTATTATAAATAAATCAGTTTTTAACTGAATAGTGTTTACATTAAAATAATTTAGAAGACTGCTTTTTGTCCAGCCTGGGTCAGAGCATACAGTCCCCAGTTTACATGGAGAATTTCAGGTTTAGTATTTTTTACTTTTCCACATGAAGGTGGCATCAGCTTCCATTGTCAACAATGCTGTTACTGTCACTTCTTTAACTTATTTCTTTTTTTCCTAACTTCTTCATCTCCAATAATCATATGGCAGTGACACTGATTTTATAGTAAATTAATGGCATTATTAGACATGGAATTTTATATTTCATTGAAAAAATAGTACCTTTCTCTTTTTTTAAGTGTAGGAGAGAAAAGAAATAGTAGTGGTTCCATGTATGTAAAACATAATGTTAAAATATATCAAGTTAGTTTCCTGTAAATTTCCTGTTTATAATAGAATTAATTGTAATAGATATTTCCAAATATCTCCAGCTATTAGAAACATGACATAATTTTCATCCATTAAAATATTAGAAATAGTATCCTGTATGTTACCCATTTTACATATGACTATTTAAACATTTCATATTTGTAATCATACTGCCTTTTACTAATACATGAAAGTGTTTCTAGTTTTTTATAGCTTTACTGAGATATAACTGACATAGCTGTATAAGTTTAAGGTGTATGACATATTGATTTCATGCTCATACATTGCAAATAGTTGTCACCCATAGTTTAGCTCACACCTCTATCACATCAAATAATTAGCACTTTTTTGTCGTGAGAACATTCAAGATCTACTCAGCAACTTGCAAGTCTGTAATCCAGTATTATTAGCTATGACCACCATGCTGTACATCAGATCCCCAGAACCTACTTATCTTTAACTGGATGTTTATGCCCTTTAACCAATATTCTAGGTTTTTTAAATTTTTTATTGGAATAAGCATTTTTTAAAATTTTTATTGAATTTATTGGGATAACATTGGTTAGTAAAATTATATACATTTCAAGTGTACACTTCTGTAATACATCATCTGCATATTGTACTGTGTTTACCACCCAAAGTCAAGTCTCCTTCTACCATCATTTATCCCCCCTCTACCCTCTTCTCTGTCCCCCACCCACTTTCCCTCTGGTAATCACTATGGTGTTGGTCTCTGAGTTTTTTTAATCCCTTCACCTTTTTTACACAACCACCCAAACCCCCTACCCTCTGAAATTGAAGGACACACAAAGATACGGAGGCTAAGTAACCTGTTACTAAACAATGAAGGGGTCAACAATGAGATCAAGGAAGAAATCAAAAGTTACTTCTTGTTTTTAAAGTGATTTCCCATGAGTTCTTTTTATCTTCACAATTTTCAATATGTCATATACTATATTATATATAATCATATATAGCATGTAACTGTAGAGAGTAGGAAGTGTGGTTCAATCATCTTTGTTAAACAGAGAAAATGTAAAAAGTTTATATGTTCTACAACAATGGCCAGCAAACTATGGCCCAAAGGCCAAATTTGACCAACATTTATTTTTGAAAATGAAATTTTATTGACCAACAGGCCTGCTCATTCATTTACATATTGCATATGGCGGCTTTTGGGCTACTGTAGTAGAGCTGAGTTGTGATAGATATCAAATGACTCACAAAACTCCAAAGCCCCAAACATTTATTTTCTGATCTCTTCACAAAAAAAATGTTTTGACTCTGCTCTACAAAAATTTGTCCTTAAGAGCCATATTTAAACAACCACGTTTACATAACTTTTGCTCACTTAATGATATCAAATTAAAATGTGTGATACATTGTAAGTATGTTTTCTATGAAAAATCTGCATACTGCAAGGGGAGAAATATAGAATTTCACAGAATTTAATGTTGATATTTTATTTTACAATATAGGAAGCAGAATATCAAAATGTGAATGTTGACAATAAAATAATTAGAAAAATTTTAATTTGTTGATGATGTGACTAGCATGAACTCAGAGAAGTACAAAAAAAGTTTCCTCTTAAAGTAAAACTAATATAATTCTAATTTAGTTTGGCATGCAGTGCCATTCTTATCAATATTTCAGCTTAGCTGCTTTCACTAGCTCTTAATAGAAACAATTACAAAATAATTTGTACTGCTTTAAAATATGCACAAAAGCTGTTTTAACCTTACTTTCAGACATCATTTCTTATTAGGGACTTTCATACTTGAGCCCAAATATCTGGCTCTTTTTAAAAAGCATTCTTTTCAGCAAGATGTGCTATAATTCTACAATATGTAATGTAAAACTGTGCCAATGATAACATATTCTCACCACTCAAACATTCAAATGAGTTACATATAGATTTTATGAAAGGCATACATAAGTTCTAATTATTGCATGCCCCTTATTTTCCTACTCTGAAGATGTTTAACTTTAGGGAGATTGGAAAAATCAGACTGCCCTTTATTATTGCTAGAAATTTGAGGATAATTTAATTGGGAACATAAAATAAAGAACCATTGTAGATAAATGAAACACAAATGTATATTAAAGTTAGAAATTATTTTTTTAAATGAAACTACAACCTTATAACTGTAGAATGCTTTGCTTCTGGTTTTTATTTTGCTCTATTTGCAATGTTAAAAATAGTAGGATCTTTTCCTTAAAGACCCCAAAACTCAACATCTTTCTAAATAGATATATATGCAGTAATGTTCAAGTGCCCTTTTGTCTGTCCTATATACTTCTTGTGGGCCTTATTAATAGCAATTATATTTCATTGCTTGTGAGTGGCATCTATTCCAAAAATTTATTCCATAAATATATGTCTTCTGAGCATGACCTTTATATACTCATTTTTCTTGTAACTTACAGCTTAATTAAACCACAAAACAACATTGACCTACTAAATTTAAGGCAGGAATACAATTTGAAAGAAATTCTTATTTGACATTCTCCATTAGTTTGGTGCTAGATACTCTTCTGTTAAGGACTGATCAATTGGAACAAAGTTGAATAGGCCGAGATAAAAAATATTCTTCTATTTGTCCAGTTTCTAGTACTGCTTGTACCTGAGTGGTTTTGATAGCTTTCTAACTGGTTCCCTTTAAGAAGAAACATAATCTTATAATAGAAATAAAAGCTCAATTGCTAAGTACTCCATAAATGTCAGTTCCCTTTCTTTCTTATCTTACTTTTTTACCTCCTTCTCTCCCTTAGGCTTTCCCAAGTCAAAATCACTCTTCTCATCCTTGCCAGATTTTTTTTTTAAATAACAGTGCTTTTAAAGCTGGTTGTGTGGGTTCTGTGGGAGGTGGGAGGGTAAATGTGACCAGGACTCTTTCACTCCTTCTCCAGGCAAAAAAGTTTCCCTTGGGTTCATTTCAGACCTCATTCACTTTTTAACATTTTTTAAAAAGTGATATTTTTAAAACACTTGCCTGTACCATTAAAATGATAATTGCTTATAATGCAGTTCCTCATTATGGTACTCATTAGTTTTCAGGTTTCCGGGTATCAGAAATGAAATCTTAGCACTCAGTCCTATCTGGGTCATGTAAATCTCCCTGCAGAAAAAGCACAATACAACTATTTATTGACTGAATAATGATGTGCATGGACTGAATGATTCCTAAGTTAAGTACATTTAGAATCTTACATAGTTTGTTAGTAATAAGGACACTATGGTAAAATTAATTTTTAGTAAGTTGTATAAATGTATTACTGTATTGGCAAAGTTTTATTTACTAGAAATAACTTTAACAATACATATTTCTAAAATTATATACGTGCACAGGTGTATATGTACACATACATACATACACATAGATAAATTTGATCTTTTATTGAGATTTTTATATTATAAATATTTTTAAATAAAAAATTTGGTAAAAAGATTGTAGTATCAAAAGTTACTCTGATCAAGCCAGATTGACAGTGAAGGCAATCTTGTTTGAGTAGCTGAGTCAAGTTTATCTGATGGGAAAGCCAGGAATTAAAAAAAAAAACAATTACAGACATTGGCAGTTATATTTAAGTATTCTACAGTTAAAAGCAGCACCAGTTTATTTAACAGGTTGCTCAGAATCAAGTGGAACTTACTCTTTTGGTATTTTGCCTATTTTTTCCCCTTTACAAATGAATCAGTGCCCCATATAAATAGTTTTCAAATATAGCCAAAATGCATTATCCTAATTGTACTAATATATTTTATTAACTGGAATGATAATATTCTTTAATGGTATTTGTCTGACACTGAGTGTGTGTATTTTTTCACACATTCTGTTACATGAACACCAGCCAAAGCAAATATCTGAATGATATTTATACCAGATTGTTTCTATGCAGGAACACAATGTTACGCTGCTTGCTTCCTTGAGAGAATACAGAAGATTAGAAGCTGTGAATGTTGAATACAAACTTGAGTTTCTTTTTTTGAAATGGCACCTCAAAGTAGAATTTTAAAAACTGAAATTTACTACTAATAAAAGGTACTCACAAACCAGAATCTAAACAAACCAAAATTGCTTGGACTTTCAATTAACCCTCAAGACTAATTTTTATTAAACATTAACTGCTTTTTTTCTAAAAAAATCATCTAAAAATGTTGGTCTAATAAAATAATAGATCATCAAAATAGTTTAGGTATGAATTTTTTTTTCATTTCTTTTCAGAGCGGCTAGCATTATGTCTTTGTAGTTTATAGGAATGTTCTCTGAATATCAAGTTCATTGTTTTTAGGGTGGAGGAAAGAGACTTGTTTGAGTCCCTTGTCAGAGAGAAGACAGCGGAGCCAGGGCCAGGGTTTCTGACCATTCTATAAAGTGCCTTCAGAGTTCCTCCGAGGAGCCACAGGAGCTACTGCTGGGGCTGCGGGCCGGCCAAGCAGGTAGGGCCCCTCACCTTCCCTCACACACGGCACTCTGTTGCTCCCCTTACATCTCTTTTACATATTTGAAATCCGGGGTAGGTATGAGCTTGGGGAAAGAAAATAATTCTGTTCCTAAAAAACAAATTTGAAAACCACTGTATTGCCTCGTGTACCATTGGGGGAAAAGAACTATGTGGACCCAAATCTGAAACAATGTCATCGTTAGTAACTATCGTGGAAATGCCTAGACACTGTGTGCCAAAATAAGGGAAACAGGATTCTGAATGTAGTTTTTATATATGTGTATATAAATATGTATGTATGTATATATGTATGTATACACATATGTATATATGTATATATACACGTATGTGTATATGTGTGTGTGTATACAAGTAAAACTTTGTTCAGTTTTTTTCTTTTTTCTTGTACCTTGGTTGTTTACTTAGGTTTTTTATGAATTCAAATTGTATAAAAAAGAACAATGATTAAATGACGTTTAGTAGAGAAACTTCCAATGTGTTTCAGAATGCAGGGACAGGTAGAGCACATAAAAAAGCATAAGAATAAACTAGTTAACCAAAATCAGAACAATGGAATCCTAAATGGACACACTGGAAGTAAGAGCTCCATATGGACAAAAAGGCTCAGGAAGAACCTTATGGAAAAGAAGTGCTCGAGTAAGAATAGAAGATAAAGGAGATGGCAGTCCTAGTGGAGAGAACAACAGAGATTGGGGGTGGAAGCAAGTTTTTCAAAAACAAAGTAGATTCAAATGAAGCAGGGTATTCTGTGAGTGGGATACAAGCTTAAATTGGTAAAATGGAGTTATATTTGAGAAGCACTTTGAAGGCAATAGAAGATGTTGAATTTAAAGTACTCATAAGGGCAATAAGGTACTAACTCTGGTACTCAACAAAAGTAGTGCTTATTGCTAGTCGGCTGGCAATACAAGTTCTGTCCAGAAAAAGTCCAGCCATTATTAATATAACGAGAACAGTTTGTATGGCATCAATGTAACTTGGCAGCCAAGGAGAGTGGACTGCAAGCACACACATGAACAATGACGATTTCACTGTGCTAGTCAGTGGGGGTGGTAGACACTGTTGAGTGAGCATGTGTACTGTGTGGCTCATTCAAAATGTGTACTCATTCAAAATGATTGAGTATGTAGATCAATGAATCTGCATCAAATTTTGCATTGAGCTTCAATATTCCTCCATGGAAACTGTTGGGAATATTGAGAAGGCCACACCTATGGGCAACTGGTGATTGGCAGCTTCACCATGACAACACACCTGATCATGAATCACATCTTGTGCAGAATTTTTTGGCAAAACATCAAATCATCCAGGTGACTCAACCTCCC
>CM052541.1:38543057-38677248 GCA_028533065.1 Trachops cirrhosus | reverse complement strand
TACAAGCCAGATTTGCTGCCCTGCAACTTCTGGCTTTTCCCAAAACTAAAATCACCTTTGAAAAAGAAGAGATTTAAGGAAATCTTGATGAGTTTCAGGAAAATACTAAGGGGCAACTGATGGAAACTGGGAGAACTGAGTGAGGTCCCAAGGTGCCTACTTTGAAGGGGACTGAGGAGTCATTGTCCTATGTACAATGTTTCTTGTATCTTGTGTCTTCTTCAATAAATGTCTTTATTTTTCATATTACATGGATGGATACTTTCTGGACAGACCTTCTTATATTCTGAATATTCAAGGGACTATTCTTTTATTGTATGAAATAACTGGTACAAAAATTTTAACTGATACTTTAAAAGATGCTAGATTGCTTTCACAGATTTAAAAATCACATATATAATAGTAGGCAGATATGAACATTCTATATTGTTCATTCCAGTCAGATTTATATAATACATATAATTTTTGTTTAATGTGTTATTCATTTGAGTAATAATGTTTGAAATAAAATAGTTTATCAAGGTAGTATCAAAATATTATTTGGATACATAAGAAAAATAATGGCTATTGCTAGATAATTAAAATTGAGGAAAGACTTTCCTTAGGAAGATTTTGCATAAATGAATTAAATGAATTAAAAATGTTATTTTTTCCATTTATAGCTTTTATTTCTGTTTCTTCACTATGCAAGATGTGAAAGCAAATTTTACCTAGTACAAATAAGTAAGAAACATAAAGAAGGAATCAGTCAACCGGAAATAACCTTCCAGGGTCAATTCAGTGAATGGGCATTAGAGAGAGTTTATTATATGGTTAATTTTAAGGGGGGAAGATAAATCATCATTTTTTTTAAAGTAACACATTCTATTGTATAGATCTCAAGTCAAAATTATTCAGAAAAAGATTTTTTAACTTGACTAAATATATTTCTTCATTCTCCAATGTTAAATGTTCCCTCTTCTCCTTTTTCTCTGCTGAAGTTCATTGTGAAAGTCATCTGGTTTTACTGGAGCAATACTATGAAACCCTCATTCAGGGGTATGCATGGGAAGTCTGTCAGGAAGTATGTTTAAATGGAATAGTAGTAAGTGTGCAGTATTCTAAAATGTACACTTACATAACTGCAGTGTTTTGTTTTTCTTAGAATACAAGCTTGGGAAAAGAAGAGCTGAAGTACATTTAACTAAGGCCATGTTAAGAAAGGCAGGGGAGAGGAGTGATGAGATGGTTCATTTCAAATCAGAGCATAATTTTGAAGAGTATGAACATGCCAGATAACAATGCCCATTATAAACTGCTTCTTGGTAGCCCTCCTCCATTTACCAGTCCTGGAAAGCTTTAGTAAAAAGGACTTCACCTGCTTTAGTATTGTGTGGCTGGGTCTGCCTAGAGGATATACATGGGGAAAAGAGCAGAGGCTCCTTTTTAAAAATCAAGTTAAAAAAAATAAGTTTATTGACCTTAGATAGAAAGGAAGGGAGAGAGAGAGAGAGAGAGATGTGAGAAATATTGACTGTTGGCCTCCCATACCCACCCTGACTAGGGATCGAACCGGCAACCTCAGTCTCTGCACTTATGCACTGATTGGAATCTAACCAAACTTTTGGTGCATGGGGATGACGTTCCAACCAAGCCACACCAGCCAGAGTGAGCAGAAGCTTCTTGATCTAATAACTTCTGGATCACTCATAAGCATAAGTGTGCACACATCTGCCGACATGTGCATGCCTCGCACGCCTGTACACACATGCACACAAATGTGTATCACCATGTAAAAAGGTTCCCACCTGTCAACTTTAGCCATTTCCACATTGTCGAGGAGAGGTCAGTTCATGAAAAATGTACTTTGTTCTAGAAACGCTGTGGCTATACTCAATGGTAGAAACAGAACTTAAGAGCATACAAACTTATTTGGCCTTCTGAGAAGCCTTTGAAAATCGGTGGAAAATGCCAACTTTTGGTGCTTCCAGGGCCTAAGAATATAATCATCTAGAAATTTTCCATTGTTTATCTTGTTTTATTTGACTGAGTTTACTTTGTACTGTTTGTTAGGATATTAAGAAGCAAAGCTATACACTTATGTGGATAAAGGACTTCATGCTTATTTGTAACTTATAACTTATAAAATGCTTATTTATAACTCAAGAAACACAATATTGGATTTGTTAAACTGCTACTTTCATGGCAGCAGTATTCTGAATACAACTGTTAACTCTTAAAATGAGTGACCCCAGTCAACAGAAACCTTTTGTTAGAAAATCGGTTTTAATATCGGATTATCTCTGTTGTACAGCCTTAGTGTTGGCAGCTTTAACAAGTAAGAAAACATCTGCCCATATTTATAGCACACTTTTCTTTGCTCTATATTAACTAACATATTCTGAGCTAGAATAGACATTAGAGATCATCCAATACAGTTAACTATGCAGAGGAAGACATTACATGTAATGTATTCACAAAAGTAATTTTATGGAGTACCACACCAAGATCTAAACTTTGAATTCCAAAAATATAGATGTATTTCATACTGAAGAACTTTCACAAAGAGACCTGCGAGGATACTAATTAGAATGTGTAAGTTGGTACTCAGGGGTGAATAAAATGTACTGTCGACGTGCTCAGTGTGAGAGGTGATAAAGCTGCACTAGGTAGCATGATTATGGCTCTGACAGAAAATGCAGCAAGAACGAGCGTAATAGTAAGGAAGACCTACCCAATAATGAAATGTTTTGAGTTAAGGTGTTCCCAGAGTAAGTAAGCTAATTCAGCAGCTCGGTTACTTCATCAATGACTTAGGATCTATCCAACTTTCCATTTTGTCATCCTGAGTATCTAAGCTTGTCTGATTAAGTGTAGGACATCCAATTAAATATGAATATTAGTTAAACACTATACGCAATATTACCCATTATCTGAAATTTCAAATTTAACTGGGTCTCTGCATTACTGTTTCCTAAGTCTGAGAAATGTATCAGCATCTGGGTTTTCCTTTGTAGGCTAACTCCATTGACGGTCACGAGAGAGCTGCCAGATCTTTTAGTATTAGGTGTAGATGCTGATATCCAGGGGTATCAAAAGATTCTGCTGGTAGGGAAGAAGGTGAAGGAGTGGTGGTTTGGTAGGTAACCTACAAAGTAAGTCACCAAGGCAAATCTAAATTTTTATTGACTAAAACATAATTTCCTTTCATATTTACTAGTTACTTCTATAATAGTGTGTAATTTGTCCTATCTTCAAATCAAAGAATAGCATTATCTTTTCTGGTGAAAAAAAATGTTTCTTTTTCGAGGCTCTTCACTTAGAACTATGAAAGTCCTTATCACTGCATCTGAAATAATTAATATAATTTTTATTGATTATTCTGACCTGGGGGAAGAAGGTGGCTCACATTTCCCCTTTTCCACATCATTCCTAGGGCAAGAATTAGAGGTTCTCTATGTTTGTGGCTGTTGAGTTTTTCTTCCTCTTTTTTGTTAGTTCACATCACTCATGGCTAAATGGAACCTCCATTTCCTGTGTACCCTTCCTCCTTCCACTATCCCACCTTTTGAAACTTATCCATATCCTTAGGGCCCTATTTGTATTTTAGTGATAATGGTGTTATATGGGCCAAGGAAACTAATCTGTGTTAATATTTACTTTGCTAATGTGTTGGACCTCTGAGGTCATTTAAGGCTTTAATCATTTCAAAAGTTCAACCCTTTTAAAAAAAGCACTACAGGAATGCTGCCAGTTTAGGCATCTTAATAGTACTGGCACCTTTGGCCTCCCCAGCACACTCACAGAGACAAATAGTTACGAGAAGTTTTGGCCTGTATGCCTCCCTTGCCTCCTGGCCTCTCATCGTATGCAATCTTTCATTCCCTCATCAAAGCTATATTGCAATCCACTGGTTTCTGCAGCCTTTTCTCCACCCCACTTCCTGTCTCATCTTGAGTGATTCATATGGGACTTCAATATTTATAGACAAGCCCCACCCAACACCCTAGACACATCATTTCTTGACCTTCTCTTCTGCACAGGCCTTTAAGTCCTAGACGTCAGTGATCTGCTCCCAGTGCCACACCCCGGTGCAACCTAGTCAGTCATCCAGCAACTCCTCAACTCTCTTCATTCCATTTTGCAATCATGCAGTCTTAATATGAATTCCAGCTCCTTTCAACTGTCCTTTCTCCTCACTTCCATCAAACTAACTATTTGACTTCACAAGCAATGTAAAACCTTACCACATGTAGCAAACATGCCACAAGCTGCTTCCTTCCTTCTTGCCCTACCTCTTCCATCTGGCCTGCATTCCATGATTCAGCTCATTAACTAATCCATCAACTTCGCTTGTCCTCAAACTCTGAACTCTTATCCGGGGTGCAACTAAAAGTTTATCTTCTGTAATTCAATACCTATTTACCTAAGCCTGCTAAATAAAGCCATACATCATTGTCATCAGCATTGTGAAGTGGTTGAGAGCATGGACTCAGGAGCCAGAATACTGCTGCTCGGTTCCTGGCTCCTCCACCTACGAGCTGGTTGCCCTTAATATATAGTATGACCACTTCGTGCCTCGTTTTCTTCATCTGCAAAAAGGGGATAATAATCAAGCATATCATGGGTATATTATGATGAATAAATGAGCTTATATTCATAAGGTGTTTAGGGGAGTAAATAATTGCCAAGTAAATATTTTACTTCTCACTTGTAGTTTTGTTTCCATTTTTAACAATAGCTATTCTAACTTTCACTTTTTAATTCTCCAAACAGCTCAGGCTTCATCACTTCAAATGACCTGGCCTAATTTTCTAAATACATATAGGATATTAGGTGTGAACTACTTTAAATTATACCACCCCCCAAAAAATCAACTACATTTGTTTCTCCTTTGCATCTAAAAGAAAGAAATTACATTTTAAAATTAATTTTCCCCTCTTTTTAAAGATCTTATCTCTTCAAATGCCTAACCTTTTCTGTGTATATTTAACCTTTCTCTGTCTTCTTGTTTTACTTTCATGAATTTCTCCTTAAAAATAACTCCAAATTCCTTTTCAACCTTACATTACCTTTTATCCTTTTTTCCATCTTTCCCTCATTAGATGTCTATATTTACTCTTTCTACCTTTACCTCTCTCATGACTGCATTACCCAGAAATGATAGCACTTAATTGTAAGGCCTAACATTAAAATTAATTGGGAATAAATTCAGAGGGGTCAACACTTTAAAACTGGCATTTTTTCAGCCTAAGCCAGGCATTAATATTCATGATTTTGAATGGCCATATATTTATATAATGGCTTTCCTTCTTTTTTGTTCAACTTAACAAATTGATTGTTCAAGTTTGAATACCTCATGCTATTTCCTGTTTCACTCTTCTAAAAGAAATCAACCCCACAGATCGCTACTGTAAGCAAGGCTCACTTTTCACTATTGCACCACAATTATCTTCAAGGTCAGCAATAACATCTCTACTGCCAAATCCAGAAGTCAATTCTCAGTCTTCATCTTAATCAACTAATCAGGAAGTTGGTAGAATTGACCATTTCCTCCTCTTAAAACCTTTTTTTTTCTCAGTTGCCTTCTAAACACCATTTTCTCTTAGTTTTCCTGCCTTGCTTGTGATCTTTCTCAGCTTCTCTTGCTGGATTCTTCTCATTGACCTGCCTCTAAACTTGAAATACCCCCAAGACAATGTCCTGGAATATCTCTTCTTTTCATTCTTTACCAATTCACCCCTGAGACCACAAATGTTTATTTTTAAAGCTTTAGAAACCATCTATATACTGATGACTTCTAAATTTATATTTAAGTCCAGATTTTTTTCTTGAATTCTAATCAACATGTCCACCTGGATGTCTAACAGGCTTTTCAAACTCCTCCATTTGAAGCCTTTGTCATCTCAGTCAGGAAGAGTGTGTGAATTTAAGAAAGGAAAACTCTCAGGAACAACATAACAATAAAACTGGTAAGAATGAAAGCCAGTGTGTAACAAGGTGCTGAAGTTCAGGTCCCCCCAAATGGAGAAAGCCCCCACGGCTATCCCTGTGGGATGAGGGAAGCAGAGCAGGGCCATTGAGTGCTACTTTGCATATCTGAAGAACTTGGCCAGTGTTTTAGTAATGTTAAAAAGCTGTGACTGGCCCTGGCTGGTGTGGCTAAGTGGATTGAGTGCCAACCTGTGAATGAAAGGGCCCCTGGTTCAATTCCCAGTCAGGGCACATGCCTGGGTTGCAGGCAGGTGTCTGGTAGGAGGTGAGTGAGAGGCAACCAAACATTGATGTTTCTCTCCCTCTCCTTCTCCATCCCTTACCCTCTGTCTAAAAATACATAAATAAAATCTTAGGCGGGGGGCGGGGCGGGGGAAGCTGTGCCTTCTCAGAGCCAGGGAGGTGAGCATGACTCTAACCCATGATACAATGTAGCCAGAGCCAGAGCGATTTCCTCTTCAGTCACCTGAGCCCTGGAGGTGGCTGCTCCTACGTTATAGGGCCTCACTTGCTAGGACTAAGAATGGCAGCAGAGAAAGGCAGAAGAACCCAGACTACTGGCAGGTATAATCCAGTGTGGGAGGAGTCGGAAATGGGGTTACCAAGGAAGATCCACTCTGGGATTTAAACCCAGGCAGGGCAGCCATGCTGGGGCTTAACCAAGTGGTTTGGAAGCAGACAGGGGGCTCTCTTGACCATATGACTTAGAAAGTGGGAAAGCTGGATATAGCAGTCATGCAGAGCGCTCTCTCTTGGCCACACAGTTTGAAAGGATTCAGAAGGATTCCCCAGCCCACCATGAGGAAGTGCTACATGGTTTTGGATTAAGACCAGGAGCCTAACTGAGTTACAGACTTCTATTTTCTTTTCTTGAGACACAGTACCCCGACTGGCCTGGTTTGGCAAGGGGAGGCAGGACTGTGTGTGTGGGAGGGTGTTTTAAAGGGACTTTGGGATTTAACAGCGACATTCCGCCATTATTCTAAACCTGTATAACTTTTGAATAAATATTTCCTTCCCTTTTACCAAACTCTAGCATTGAGAACCACAGTTCATACTGACATCAGGCAAGAAACCCAGAACAAAAGACTCCCAGGGGTAGGGGGCTTTTCTGTAACAAGGGAAGGAGACTAAAAAGGAGAATCAGCAAATATAAGATCAAGAAGGAAATGAGAATAGTCCATCCTCATAAAATCTATAAGAATACCTATAAAATCAGTGCTGAAAAATCATCCACTGGATTTGGCATTTTAGAGGTCATTGATGGCTATTGCCTCAATAGGTTTAATTTAAAATAGTTTTTTTAGGAAATACGAAAAGGCCTGACCAGGGTCATATAGAAAGATGACTGTCTGGTATTAACAATCCCCACATGCCTCCATGCACACACCCCTATAATTAAACCAAACGTTTATCCAGAGTTCCAGCTCTGTACTGTATTTCTGAATGGTTGGAGCTACATTTCTATCAGTGTGTCATATAAGTGCCTCGTATCCCTTTTCCCCTATTGTTCTCTTTATTCCCAAACGAATTAACATCAAAATACCCAATTCTCCTACATTCTCTTCTATATCAATGACACCAACACCTACTCATTCACTTAGAGTAGAAAACATACCTTGGGGATGTTCGGTGTCTTCCTCCATACCCATTCCTAGTCTGTCAAAGGGGATCATAGCCCCACCTCCACTGCTCTAACTCACTGGAGTCTTTTCCAACTACTGTATCTACTCTACTACGCCTCCTAACTGGTGCCCTTGCCTCAGGTCTCCCCATTTCTCACTCTCAACTATATAGTTACTAGTTAACTTTCAATAAAAGTCTTTAGTTAAAAACTGAAAGCTGCTTACATTTTCCCCCTGGCAATAATACAATCTTTTAGAATAGCACATCATGGCCTTTAAAATATGGTTCTCACCTCCCATTCCAACCTCACTTTATGACAGTTCCCCGCTTGCCTTAACATAATCAAACTGAAGCACATTCATGCATATACTTCCCACATTTCTTCTATATCTGGGATAAATAACTAGGGCTTTCAACTAACATTTTTGCTTTACATTATAAATACAATATTTATAAGTTTGTAAAACCAAAAAAAATAGCTTTAACATTGCTATTTTAACAGAACATCTTCATTTTCCTCCTAATATTCCTCTATTAATACACATATTTGTACAGTAAAGATAATTTTGCATAATATTGTAACATGTTATTTAGCTATTCTTTCTTGTGTTGCAGAGCAGAAATATCAAAATTTGCAAATTATTGTTTTGAGGAAAAGAAAAAAGTGAAAGAAGAAAGGAACAAAAAACAAGGGTGGGGACAGAACAGAGCTATGAATAAGGTTTAAGATGCATACCATTATGGCCTACTCATCTACCATGAGTGAGCCACACACTTGGCTCTCAATTTTCTAGTAACCAGTGTGAAACCAGAAACAACAGAAACTCTGTCAGCTATCCAAGTCCCAGTGCCCTTGAGATTTAAAAAAAGTCCCAGTAATTTTGACTCTTCTTGGAACACACATCATAGAAAGATATTTCTCCTGAGGTCCTCTTAAAGAGAATACAGGGTGATATGCTTCTGGGAAGATTCCATATTAGAGACAGCACGTCTCATCCTGAAGATCAATATAGGTGGGCACCACTGCACAAATCACAGAGTGATTTTGTAAAAAATATCTTTTTGGAACTCATTTGACACTATCAAGGTACCCAGCTCTTTGCAAGTCTGTTTTAAATCATAGGTAAATACTAATATATTGGAAATACATATAATATATATTATTCACAGTAATGGCTGAATTTTTATCCTTTAGAAAAGCTTTCTGAATATTGTTTCCCTTTAAGATTGAGTTTCAAGTAATTCTTAGGTGAAATCTTAAAACTTTAGATCTCATTTTGGGCAGTTGAGGCTTGCTTAGAAGGCCAGATTTTAGGTTGAGAAGTAAAAATCCTCACTTTCTGATCATAAACATCAATCCCCTTGGGAAAGTCCTCTGAGTAAGAGAAGTGGCTGGGCCAGGAATGTGTCTCCATAACTCTGTGCCGCTCTGAAAGAAGTGGGCATGCCACAGCAACTTGATGGTCCTCATATGCAAGCTGTATCACAGACAGGAAACCACTGCCAGGACAGAATATGGAGAGACAGAATGGTTTCCTATAGGCCAAGGTGTCAGACAAGGGTGCATTTTATTGCCCTATTTGGTTACCTGTAGGCAGAACATTTATGAAAAACTGGGCCAGGCTCAGAGGAAGGAGGAGTGAAAATTGGTAAAAGAAATATCAGTAACTTAAGATATGCAGATGATACCATCTTACTGGCAGAAAGTTGCAGGAATTTGAAATGAGTTCTGATGAAAGTGTAAGAAGAAAGTGCCAAAGCAGGACTGCATGTGAACATCAGGACAAAAATAATGACTGTAGAAGAAATGCCCAACTTTTACATAAACAATGGAAACATCAACATTGTTAAAGATTTTACTTAATCTGGTTCAGTCATCCATTCGAATGGAGCCTGCAGCCAAGAAATCAAGAGAAGGCCGACATGCAAAAGGACAGCAATGGAAGAATCAGGAAAGATCATCAAGAGCGAAGATGTGTCATTAGAGACCAAGGCTAAGATTATTCACATCTTCATATTCCCAGTTACTATGTAGGGATGCAAAAGTTGGACAGTGGAAAGGCTGATAGAAAAGAAAATTGATTCATTTGAAATGCAGTGTTGGAGAAGAGCCCAATGGACAAC
Organism: Trachops cirrhosus; assembly: GCA_028533065.1. Classification (NCBI taxonomy): domain Eukaryota; kingdom Metazoa; phylum Chordata; class Mammalia; order Chiroptera; family Phyllostomidae; genus Trachops; species Trachops cirrhosus. Next base: position 38,667,525 of record CM052541.1, on the reverse strand, counting down.
CTGGACTTCCAGAAAGATGAATAGGTAGGTGCTAGGGCACATTAAGCTTGAAATCATGAGAGGCAAAAATGACAAAACTGAAGCTGTCCTCCTTCAGACACATCATGAGAAGGCAAGATTCTTTGGCAAAGACAACAATGCTGGGAAAAATAGAAGGCAGCAGGAAAAAAGGAAGACCAAACATAAAAGAAGCCAGAGGCACAAGTCCACAGAGCTGACTGCGCAGGGCTGTCGAGGACGGGACATTGTGGACATCGCTCATTCAGAGTGGTGCCAGGGGTTGGAGCTGACTCATCCTGCATGTGACACAGAAGAAGCCTGGATACTAAAATCTTTGACTTTGCATTCTCTTGGGTTTTTCAGATTTGATAAACATAGAAGCAGTTTGGCTAACTTTGCTTTTATCAGTATTTGTAGGGCTGTTGAGATACATATGGATTACTGTCCCTAATGAATTCTGTCACTTAACTAGATGGCTAACCTTAGGGAAGTTACCTAAAGTTTCTGAGCTCAGTCTTCCTCCCTTATAAAATGAAGACACTGTAGTAATCAGTCATCTTCCTGGGATTCCTTCCAAGTATAAGTCACACTGGCCCTCTGACCATCAGCTATAAGTGAAGAATCCCCTCAGAGAAGAACAAGTGTTTCTGTAACTGTGAACCTGGAGTATTCTGAGACAGTGACACATCTTAGGTAAGAGCATGGGCTTTGCAGGGGGAAAGTGCTGAACTCACTCTGCAACTGACTAGTATGTGGTTTGGGGTATGTATTAACCTTTGTGAAGCTCAGTTTCCCTATCTGTAAAGTGAGAATAATACAAGCCCTTATAGAGTTGTTGTATTAAATGAGACTTTAAATCCAGCTCTAAACAGTGTCTGGCGCAAAACAAGTACTCAGTCGAAAGTATCTATTTTTAACATTGTTATTTCCTTGGACCCATTGAAATAATTGCTCTTCTAACAGCATCTCTCTAATTGAATATCAACACTATTATAATTACTGTAGTTAAAAGTTTTAAGGTGTCAACTTGGGCTGACTTGTTTAGAAAAAAATTGGAAAGACATGGACTCAGAGGAGTTTTTTGAAATAATCAAAACAACCTGTATGCTGACCTTTACCCTGTAGTTCTTTTATTTAATAAGTCTATTAATAAACACACATTTAAGCTGTTGGATTTGCACTTAAGTAATCTGAGCCAAATATGCTAAATAACAGCAATAATAAACTCTCTTGTACCCAAGAAATTTTAATGGAGGTTTGCCTCATTTTTCCGCCTGTTTTGGAACAAGATTATGGGGAAGTTCTTAGTTATGAGTTCCCATCTATTCTTTTAACTTTTGATCACACGTAGGTTGTATTTAAGTACAACTAAATGTGATAAAATCATCCTTAGATGGGTGAGATAAGCTTTGAAGGCTGTATCAAGTACTGTATTTTATAATTTAAAAACAATTGCTTAACAAGAAGAGGAAAAAAAAATTCCCCCAAATGTGGGAAACTATGGTTTTTTGCTATGCTTTTAACTACAGCAGGAAATATGTATTTGTTTGTTATGACCTTAGTGCTTCCATAACCAAATTAACTTTCAAACACTATGTTTTCATTCTGTTTAACCAACAATTTTCACCCTGCCTTGTGGAAACTGATAATTTGAGAGGAGTGCAAGGAGAATACTTGCATAATTACATTTTGTAAGGCCTATTGCGTCCCCACAGCTTGGTGACAGACCCTTTGTGAACAGGGTACACTTACAATTACAGGGCCCCCTACAGGGTGTGTTCATTTGCCCATAGTAACTGGCTGGGTTAAAGGTTATTCCTAAGGAACGTGAAATTTTACAGCCAAAAAGTTCTGAATTACCATTATGTTTAAGAATGTCTCTTTCTTGATTCTAGGTTTTTCCTCATTCAGGAGATGTGAACCTCAACTAACTTACAGCTGGTTGTAGAAGAGCGGTCACTTGTATTTCTGCGAGCAAGTTCTCTGCAGGATAAAGGGTGAGTAACATGCTCTATAGATGAATGAAAACCACACTGTTTCATTGGTCTTGAATACTTACATGGAAATATCCAAAATTTATCAAGCTATATATAGACTGTTATCACACAGATTCCATTTTTAAAGTTTCTTAGGAACTAGCTTATTTTCTGTCCTATATAACTCTATTTTTAAAAAATAATTTGTTTGATTAACTCTCATAGAACTTCACTTATTTTAAAAGCAATTTAAAAACTGCATACTAAATTCATAACAGCTTTCTAAAAATTGCCTATAATTATTATTAATTTGTCAAAATTGATTTAATCAGAAGAGATTATTAAGTGGATACATCTTATAGCTTGTGAATTAAAGAATGACAAAAAGGGGGATTTAAAACTGTTGTTAAACTATAAAAGATCTATTGATTTTGCTCAACATCCCAGTGCTGATTGAAATAGAGTGTCCCTGTTTGGATGTCCTACCTGTTCGATCTTGCACTTTTTGGTTAGTGATGGTAAAAGAAAATGGTGGAGTTGAATGTAAAGAACAGCCAAGAATGGTTTAGCAGAATCTTGTCAGAGTCTGGCAGAAACCCTGCTCGCTCCCCATTTTGTCCACCTCCAAACTTGCCAAGCCTTGTTCACTTTGGCTTTATTTTAAAAATGCATTTCTGGTGAGTGAGGAAAGGTTTTGTACTGTGTTTTCAATGACTCACCCAAAATAACTCCATTCAACTTGTGAAGGGTCCTGTTCTGAATGCAGATTGTGTTTGTTCTGAGATGGGCATGAAGGCGCTGCAGAAGGGAGATTAGAGAGGGGAAGTGTGATGGGAGAGGCCAGTGCAGGTCAGGCACACATCAGAACGATTTTAAAAAAGACATTGTGTGTATGTGCGTGTATGTGTGTGCACGTTTTAAAAAAACATTTATAAGGTCTGTACCATTTAAAGCTTCAAAAGACACATTAGTATGAAATACATGGTTCATCTAGTCACTAACTTCATTTTTTTGATCCTCATAAAACATAGGAGACACTTACATGTACATCTGTAATTCCAAAGGCATTTATAATGAAATGATAAAAAATTTTAATAGTTCTAAGTGGCTTCAGGTAGGAAGTAATCATACATGATATAAGAGCTAGAAATAATCTTAAATTAGGAAAAAATGTGTATTAATAAATTGGTCACATAATAGGACAGTGTTAAAACTGGGAAATGCAATAATGACATCCTCCTGTTTTGTTGTGAACTGCAGAAAAACGTGTACTTTCAAGTGGTATAGGATGAGCACTTGATAGCGAAAGAGATATCCCTTGAAAAGTTTATATGATTCAAAATGTCAGAGATCTTTAAAAGCAATATTTTAGAGCAAGACTAAAAGGAAAAAGAATAAAGGACAGACCTAACCTTGAACAGTAAGACTTCACAGCTGAATTAAAAGCATGTTGTCATTCCTGTGTGTAACTCTGTCCAGATATGAAGGTTTCAAAACCTCTTTTGAGTTGTTTCATTACTTCATTAAACAGGCCAAATAAAGCTTATTCTGTTATATAATCTTGCTTCACACCATTGTGTGAAGAATAGATGAGCCATTCTTACCTGTTGCTCAGAAACACCAAAGAATTGAGCCACTGAAAAGAAAAACTCTCCATAAGGCTTTACCACGGAGATGGTAAACTTAGCATTATGTAGCAAACTGAAGAAACTGTGATCTTGAAACGATGAGACAAGGGATAAAATTGTAAGTTTTCAACATGCATAAAATCAGAAAGTATATAAATGTACCCAGATTATGTAAGTAATTTTCAAGATAAAGTTCCTGTGGTATTGACACCTGCTTCTCCTTTCATTGTGAACTTGGGAAAATAAGGGAAATCAAAATACCAGATTGTTATGCTCCATAATGTTTCCTTATGAAGATGATGAACTAGTATAATAATCCTTGAATTTTTGCTAATGTGAAAGAATATATAGTAGGTGTAATTATAGACCTTAAGGATGCAATTTTGTTACTTTAAAATATATACAAAAAAACAGCCCTGGCTGGTGTGGCTCAGTGGATTGAGTGTCAACCTGCGAACCAAAGGGTTGCCAGTTTGATTCCCCATCTAATGCACATGCCTGGGTTGCAGGCGAAGTCACCAGTAGGGGGCGCATAAGAGGCAACTACGTACACATGATCTTTCTCTCCCTCTCTTTCTCCCTCCTGTCCCCTCTCTAAAAATAAATAATAAATCTTTAAAACAAAAATATACAAAAACCAAAAATATTTAATGACTAATAATGACTTAAAGGAATATATCAAAAATCCAATCTAAGTTAGACAAACCACTTTTCCTCATAGTTCAATTATAACATTTATAAGCAAATTTTTAAAGTTTTTTGAATAATTCACTTGCTGAATAACACATTTCTTTCATTCTCTTTTATCCTATGGCAAATGATTCCACTGTTATCCTTGGAAATGATAATAGGTACATTGAGAGACCACAAAAGATTTCATGTTGAAATGCATTTCAGAAATAGTGAGTTAGGAAAGTTAAACCTTTTTCTTCTTTAAAGTAAATCTTGAGGACTTCTAAAGTCTTTGACATTATCTTGGCTGGGTTGGGGTAAGGGGAGATGAGGATATAACATGTCGTGTTATCCAAACTTATTTTACATAGAATTTTTCTCTACAGGCAATCCTATTGAGATATAAAATGCTGCTCTGCTTGTTTAATCTTCATTCTATTTATTGTACACCTCCCACCTCCCCTTTGTCTTAGTAAACTGTGAAAATTTGGTAAATTGTATGGCTACCACTTTCTGATCACATTCTGAATTACTAAGATTTCCATGCACAAAATAAAATTTTGATTCTGTAAATACTATTAAAGAAATAATACCCTAACTAGAACCAAAATCCTTTAGCTTACCTAATAGTAAATCTTGTTTTGTAATTTTGTGTTCTGTGTTAAAATCTGGAAAAGCAAAAAATAACTAATGTAATCGAAATGAGCTTAATGTTTCACCTTTGATATAAGCTTTCCCATTTAAAACTACCTAATTTAACCTGAGTATGTTTTCTGTTCTAACCTGAATTTATGGCATTTAAAAAATTCAGCTGCATAAGTATGAAGATAGATACCATTTACTAGTATAAGAATAATTTCCCCATATAAAATTGATTTTTGCCTTCTGCAATATAATAATTTCAATAGCTGTACTGAGCACCTACTTTATCCCATGTGACTTGCATAACATTGGGAAGGTGTTTCACAGAGGAGGAATGTGATGACATTAGCTGTCTTGCCCTAGGCCATACCATTAGAGAGACAGAAACAGATTTCAAACTTCGGTCTGACACCAAAGACCCTACTGTCCCACTATACCATGCTGGATGGAATTGATCACATGTACTATAAATTTGTTTCTTTCTCCATCTCGTAAGCATCAGTGACTTAGACATTATTTTTATGCAAAGCTTCAGCAATGTGGATTTGCAGTTGGTCTGTAATACAGTACTTGTTTGGAAAAACAATCCTTGAAGAAGCACACAGCAAGACTCTGGTATGGCACTCGTTCTTGAATAAATGAAACCACTTGGACATTTTTTAAAATCTCAAAGTTGAGAATACAATTTTAACCTCCTACTTTTTAAAATAGCTTGCTCTTTCAAGAATTTTCTTCTCTATTATTTCTGTACTTAATACGTTACATTAAAAATTACCACATAGAAGAAAACATACGATTACGCTATTGGAGATTCAAATTGCTATTACCTACTGACAATTTTTTTCTTTTGTTATTTGACTTTAGTGGTTTCATTTTTAAATATAAAATATGGTTCATTGTTGCTTTTTTCAAGAATTCTTTGTTGTCTAAAAGTGTATTTAAACAATAACAAAACTAAATAAGATAGCTCTTAGAAAAACAACATGAAGCAAGCATTTCATCCATTTTATTATCCATTCTGAAGAACATAAAGAGTAGAAAATTTACTTCAGGAGAACTCATCATTTCTTATGGGATTGGCACTGTACTAAAAATACAAGGGGTGCAGGAAGAATACTGAGAAATGCTCTTTACTCTCTCAGATTACAATTTGGCTGGGAAGTCAAATATACCCTCAGAGGCTAGTAATATTATTTACTGCACAATTCAGTTCCCAAATAAATGATACAGACGTTCAGTTGCATATCAGGAAATTGTGGGAGAGATGTGACTGGGAGTGGTGGAATGGTGCAGTGGTGGAAATATTCTGGCTCAGTGGGATCTTGAAGATCATGACGGTATACAACAGAAATGAACTGAAAATTGAGGATATAGAGTCAGCAACAGCCAGTGGCAATGATGGAATTGAAGCTGGGAGCAGCTGCATCTGGGTAGGGTGGGTCCCACCAGGGTCCTGAATGAAACTGAAAATAATATACTTTGTTCTCTGTGGCTTTTGACCAGAACCTTTGAGTGCCTCCTCCCTCACTCTTTCACCTTTCTACAGGTAGCTAGACTCTGGCCTATTTTGAAGGGCCATTACACCGTTAGCTGCTTTTGCCAAAGGACTCTTGAAGGCTGAAAAATCTTGGAAATTTGAAGAAGAGTAACAGTAAAATTTTAAACCAATAAGAAGAACGTAACATTGTTCTGGCTCCCTTAATAATTCCTAGAATACATAAGGCCGAGAATGACATTAAGATGGTTCTGTAAAGTTAGTCTGGATTTTGGATATAATTTTATAGCTACTGGTAAATAGCAGTTCGCGTCTGATTTTGAAGAGCGTTTTATAGTCTTCCTGCTGAGAGTATAAAAAATAACGAAAGGGAATACTCAAGCTCATTTGAAAAACAATTCTGAACCTTGAGTCATTTGTTTCTCACAGCATCTTGTTGCTTCAAAATCCAAGCACATTTTCCCAGCTATTATTCCTTGCTCTATTTTTCTTTACCTCTCCATGTGAAACTTCAACGTGGAATTTCCACTTTAAATTTTTTTCTCAGTTCATTTGAATATGTAACACAACCGTTATAAGTAACTTTCTTAAGCATGAATGTAGAATTCCACAAAGCATGGTCTTTCCCAGTTTTGACATTTTGAAAAGACAAGGACGACGAGGGCACACTTTTCTTTCACCTTTTTCCACAATTCCTTTAACTCTAATTCTTTGGACTCCTCGAATAATATCCAGCAAGCAGACACTTGTTTTGACGCGGTGAAAAGTCCCTTTAGGGAGACCTGGCCTTTCCACATTTTGCTTTGGAGTATAGAACTTGGGAAGAAGAAACCAAACTAACAAACCAGCAAACTAATCTCGCCCACTGCCCAGGACAGCGGGCAGCAGCTCACAGCGCCCGCGGCGCCCTCCGCGCCCCGCCCCGCGCGCCCCCAGCCGGAAGGGGGCGTGGGACGCCGCCGAGGGAGGGGCGCGCAGACGCGCGGCGGCCGGCCGGGCCCCAGGCGCAGCGGGCGGGGGGCGGGAGGCGGGAGGCGGGAGGCGGGAGCCGGGGGCCGGGGGGCGGGGACCTGGGAGCGGGGGCTGGCGGGCGCTCGGCTTCCAGCGGCGCTCTTTCGGGCCACTCGCGCTCCCGAGCCCAGCCGGCTTAATGTGAAGCGTCGGCCCTCCGCCTCCTCCCTCCCCTTCCTTCCCTCCCTACCTCCCGTCCCCTCCTCCTCCTCCTCCTCCTTCTTCTCCTCCTCCTCCGGCGCCCGCTGCCCCGGGCCCCCAGCCCGGCCGGGCGCTGACAGCAGGGGCGGGGGTCTCCGCCGCCGCCTGGTCTCGCGCAGGCTCCGGCGGCTGGGGCAGCGGAGCCCCTGGTGCGGCCATGGACCGACCCCTGTCGGCGGAGGCGGAGGAGGAACTGGAGTGGCAAGTGGCGAGTCGCAGGAGGAAGGCCTGGGCCAAGTGCCGCGGGTCCTGGCAGGCGTCGGAGACGGAGGACCTGTCCACAGAAGCGACGACGCAGGACGAGGACGAGGACGACGAGGAGGAACTCCCGGACGCGAAGCTGCCCGCGGCCCCGGGGAGAGGTCGGTGCGCCCCCGCGGGCTGCGGCGGGTGGGGGACTCGGGGAAATGCGGGCTGGCGGGCTGGGGGAAGTCTCGTGCGCCTTCGGGCGACTCGGGGCAGTGGTGGAAGATCCTCCGGGCCGAGAGGAGAGGAGACGCTTCCGACCTTTAAACACGCGCGCTTGGCGAGGCGTCCACGGCGTCAACACAGACACCCTGGTGCCGTCTTGTTTCTCTTCAGATGGACCCCAAGACAGTTGCCTAGGCTGCCTTTTGCTCTCGGTAGATTTTCCTCCGTGGACGTGTCCAGGTTTACTCCAGCGTCGGAGTCCCCCTGGTGTCGGTAACGACCTGTCCCTTCCCTCTGCCCCGCAGGAAACGTGCCCAACGAGAAGATCGCGATATGGCTCAAAGACTGCCGGTGAGTCCGCGCTGGCGCCGCTCGCGTCCGGGAGGGAGACCCACGTAGTTGGGACGCCCGAGCCCAGTGACTGGGGCTGCGGTCCCTGTGGGTCCCGTGGCCGTTGTAAGCTGTAAACCGGACCGTGAGCCTGCGGATAGCTTCCTTCTTTAAGCGGTTAGAAATGGAAGTACTGTGACTGCTGATTATTTGGTGACCGTGTTACCTTTACAGTTGTTAGGACTTGAGCTCCGGTGCATGGTGTTAGTTTGCATCAGAGATCGCATACCTAAAACAGATAATCACGGTATGCTGTTCTGCTTTCGAAAGGCTTTTTCACATTTCATGCAATATTTCATTTTGCTTTTGTTTTGACATCTGTACATCTGGCTTCCAATCATTTCCCTTTCGTCTGTGTTTTAGATGAGTTTACTTAACTACAGTACACTAACTGGATTTTAGGTTTTTTGTGTGCCTTAATTCTGTTTGGAGAACTATTAAAACTAACTTTGTTCTTGTAGTTTACTTCTTGAAAATACATTTGTCAGATGGCGCTGGAATTCACGGAAAGGAAATAGAGTTTTGAAGGCATTCAGACTGCATAAATCTGTTTAATTACATGCTTTGGGAACTGGTAGAAACATGTTTGATAAAGTACAGAGGAGCTGAATCTTATTGCTAGTAAATCTTACCACAATGAAATGTGCTTGTTACCCATTTTAATTTTTTCCAATTTATTTGCTGCTTACAAATCTCATGTGAAGAATGTTGCTGTTTAACTTCATTTAAGATGTTTGCTTCTGCATGTATTTTTCGCCGTGTCATTTTGGGATTTTCTTCATCTTTTGTGCAAGTACCAGAGTTTACAGGGAGGGAAAAGTGATTCTCATATATACCAGTTTATTTTTCTATCCCAAAGGTAGATAAAATATTGGTCACTATAGTGATGTTCTGTTTTGATGAATTGCCTGGAGCCTTCCTGAACACTCTTTATTACAGAACTCCTTAACCTTTATTGGGGTGTCATAAACCCTCTGAGATACGATGAAATATATGGACCTTCTCTCTATAAAGATGCACAAAAATTGTTTAGAAGCAAGGGAAGAATCACATTATGTTTATAATGTAAAGGAATTAAGATTGTATGAGATCATATCAAGTATCAGGCAGATCTCCTTGATTGTCTCAAGTATATAGTAAATAAGTGTATCTTTTAAGATAAATGCATTGGTATTTACCAGGACATACCATGTCTGAAAATTCCAGAAGTTTTATGCTAATCTCAATTTATGTAGGCAGATTCGAAAGTCTGCTGCTCCCTTTTCTCACAGGTTTCTTTTTTGTTCCCTATAGTTGCACCTGTTCTGTACAAAGGTGGCATTCATTTGTACCTGGGAAAGCTAAACAAGTTTTTTAATGTTGGCTTTATTATTACAGATTTGACTTCTGGGATATATACAACTGTAATCTCTTTTCTGTAACAATTTAGGATCCTTCCCAGAGTTGAGCATCTATCTACTTTGTACATTATATACAAATGGTCTGAAGACAACATTTTTCCTGGATTAGTTCTTTGTTTTCTTATTGCTGTCCATATCCCAAGTAAAGATAACTATGCTTCCTTTCCTTAAAGGGAATCTTTATTTTGATAACCATTTTTTTTTTGGCTAAGTGGAAACAATTTACTTGAATTAGCAGCTAAGAAGGGACAGAGTTTTTGATAGAATTTGAAAGAGAGCAGTTCCAAGAGTGAGATACTTGTGTGGGAAGGAGAGTGCCAGTGCTATTCTGCTTGTTTGCCACTTTGTGTCAGTGCACAGACCAGTGGATACATCTGCACAAGGACTGATACAGTGTTTTGTCCTAAGAAAGTAGCCATTGAGAAGAATGACTTTTTTGATGGCATAAATTAGAGTTTTATTAAAACATAACGCAAAAACTTAGCTCACTTGTTTCACTAATATCTTTATGGTAGTTTATGATTCTTTTAATAAGAGAATCATAATAGGCACTAATTTTACTAAAGAAGGACTGATTTCCAAAGAAATGCCATTGCTTTTATATTTGTGGAAAGTCAGTATTTAATTGGCATTTCAATAGCATTTAATTTGAAGACTGATATTTTTATGTTGATCCTATGTCTGATGGAATTTTTAACAGATATAAATTATTACGGAAGTAGACCTTTCAAAATAATGTTTCTTTAACACAGTTTTGAGAAAGAAGTGAAAAACATTTTTTGCGTTACAAAAGAAATTTCACAGTTATCTGTGAACTACAAGAATGTGAAAAGGATTTTAATGATGGCTAGTTCTTAAGACTGATTCTCAAGCCCACTTTTTAGTAATTTTCTTTTCAGAGTTAAATGAAGAATATATATACTTTTTAGCTTAAAAAAAGAAAATAAGTCTCCAACTTCTCCATTTATATATATATTAAAAAAAAAGCAGTTGGGGTAAGGGAGTTGCCCAGTGGTGCTCTAAAATGCAAGTGATAGTTTTAACAGATAAGGTTTAAGAAAACTTGAGCCTTATTTCTAACTAGAGTCTGATGTTTTAATTTTTTGAGGTAAAGATTTGCCCTTTTTAAATTCTGTTTTCTGTTTCTAGGGAGAGGACTGAGGAAGTAGACATTTTCTTAATTCCTGTTGTCACTCTCTTTTTGTGTTCTTGTAAAGAAACTGCCAGTTCGTATCATTTGTAATTGTCATTCTTGCTCTTAATTGCTGGCAGATCAGATGTGTGATTAAATCATTCCTGGTAAACTGACTTGACATAGGTATTTGCTTAGTTAGTAGCATATTACTTATGTAATGCAGTTGCATTCCTTGTGTGTTTGGGAGGAGAGTAACACTGTGATTAGAAGCTTGCTTAGCTATAACCTTTTAAGTGTTAGGCTGTGCAGTGACAGCTCTCCAGACAGCTTTTCAAGACTAAGGCTTATATGTTTGTGTGGTTTCAGTACCCCTTTGGGAGCTTCACTGGATGAGCAAAGCAGTAATGCACTCAAGGGTAAGAAAAAGTTGCCTTTCCAAATCTGTTGTTTATGAGTGTCCTGCTTCATTTGTCCTCTGAGTGAAAGTGTGTATGTATGTGAATTATAAAAGCAATGTTCATGTTTAAAATATGTTCTTCTGCGATAGAAGCCAAGAAGGAGAAATCTTGTCAATAAACTTTAAAACAGTGGTGAGTTTAATTAAGCAAGTTACCAAACCTTTGCACAATGTGAAATTCGTATTTTTATTGTCTAGGTCAAGGTATTATAAAGATAAATTAATTATAAAAATATGGTATGAGACCATAAGGAAGATATATATTGAGTAAGCTGCTAGATCAGCTTTAGTGCTGCATTTCTTTGCTTACCTTAATGAAATTGCCACACCTGAAATTTACCACCTGCACAAGACAGAATTCTAAAGTTCAAAGTACAACAAGAATGTGCAGGTAGTGGCAAGGCATATGAGAAACATTTACAACAGTATCAGGAAAATCTAGCTAGAGCGCCTGACTTATAAGTGGTGTGAAAGGCGTGATTGCTCCGGGATCTGGTTTTCCATGAAATTCTTGGGTAAGATCTTACCTATTTGAACATATTCAAAGGCTTAAGTGTTAAATGGCCTGTAGATCGGCTTCTAAGAACTTTACCTGGCTGCAAATCATGGTTTCTTTATGATAAAGTTTATACTTGCTTCTCGAAATTGTATAATCAGAATAATTTCTGAGGGCGTTCTGGTCTGAAACACTTTACTGTATCTTATATTTTGTTTGGTGAGTCTGGTGTACTAAGACGATGATTTTACATAGGGGTCAGGAAGAATGAACACCAGGATGAACCTTCTGATGTTTCTTTCAGGTGTGCTTGTGAGAAATGGAGGAAGTTTTGAAGATGATTTGTCACTGGGAGCTGAAGGTATGTTTGAGGAGAACTGTATTTTCATATAGTTTTACAATTAAAAAAAAAGAAGAGTAAGTTGATTGCTTTCAGGTTTTAAGATCCTCATAACTAAACTTAAAGGTCTAGAAAATGGCTCAAGCAGATTTTATAGGACCTTTTATATGTTAATAATCCAGTCAGCCCCTGTAGGATACACATAGGAAAGGCTCTGAAAAACCATGTGAAGTGTCTGTGTGTCTTCCTTGGACTTAACTGCTTAAAGGACCTGTTTGGAAGCAAATAGTGGTGATATCACTGAGGGAAGACTCATCCCACAGAAGGAAGGAAACTTAAATATTTATCCATGAAAAAAATGAAGCTTATTTGTAAATTTTCACAGATTATATAATCTTTTCCTATGGGTTTAGGATAAGCTTTCCACAACATAAAATTAAGAGTTTATTATATTATTTTACTGGTACTTTAAGGATATTTTAATATCCTTGATGGTTTGCTAATTTTAAATCAATCTGTATGATTTGGAACCTTCTAATAAATATTGAAATGTCTAGACTATAGTAGTTTTTAACTATCTCTATTAATATGCTTTCAAGGAATAAACTTTTTGTGAGGAGCTTTAGCTTATTGCTTTCTAGCTGGTACCGTTGAACATGTTGTCAACTCATTTTAAATGCATTTCAGTATTATTGTAAATAACACTTTGACATTTGTCTTCATTGTTTCTTTGCAATATGGAATTATTTTTTAAGACTTAATTTTTTTAGAGCAGTTTTAGGTTCACAAAAAAATTGAAGGGAAGTCACAGAGATTTCCGATGTACTTCCTGTCCCCTTGTATATCACCTCCCCCATTATCAACATCCCCCCCCACAGGGGTATGTGTGTTACAGTTGATGAACCTACGATGAAGCACTGTAATTACGCAAAGTGCATAGCTACATTAGGATTTATTCTTGGTCTTGTGCATTCCATGGGTTTGGACAAATGTGTGATTATATGTAGCCATCACTAGAATGCCATATAACATATTTTCACTGTCCTGAAATCCTCTGTGTTCTGCCTATTTGTCCAGATTGAATGGTTGTATTTATAGGAAACCATGCCATAAAAGGGTGTCCCAGAGAAGAGTGGAGTTATACCTTTGTTTTACTGAAAATTATTTCAAAATTATTTTTATTCATTCAGTAAATATTTATTGGGTTGCTCTTTGTTAGGGATCTCTCTGGTTGATGTACAAAGAGACAAGAAATTATCATGGCTTTTCACAGATCAGAAATAAAATGAATCTGATGTGCTGAAATAGATGTTTTAAATTAATTTCATTCTTTATGCTTGTCTTAAAAGGTTAAATGAAGTAAACTTAACTTACTCTTTACTTAACATTAATGATGTGTATCTGTTTAGAACTTGTGAGTCTGGGATAAATTTGAAAGGCAATTTTTAAAAAAGAAAACTTACATTAAAAAGAGTAGAAATTTTTTCAAGTGTGCACATTAAAAAGTGGTTGTAACTGGAGTGAATGTCCAGCAGTAAAAAATCACATAAGAAATTGATACATACTGTTATCACACTTAAATAATGTTGAACCATGTTTTTGCTTTCAAGATATTCTTTATTAACAGTTTTGCCATTGAATAATTACGTACACCACATGTGGTATATACCTTCTTATCACTTATTTCTAAACTGTTAAAGAAGTTTGATAATCTATATATCTTTTTATTTAGACATTCAGTGGGAGTAGTTTTACTTTGCTAACTCACAAAAACACCCTCCAAAAAGCTACTGGTTCTTTTCTTATCAATCTGTATATTGCTATTAATGATGCAGATTTAATGAGTAAAGACCAGAGTTTGGCATATTAGGCATTTAGCAGTAATATTGTGGCTAACTTGCTTTCTTGATGATTTTATTATAGTATATTTACTTTCCTACTAACAATTGTGTTTGAAATTTATTCTTTTTACCTGCAGCCAACCAACTTCATGACACTGATGCTCAAATTGAAAACGGGTATGGAACTGTGTTTGTTTTCTTCCTTTTCAAACATGAAGGACATCTAGGAAAATAAGGTTTTATACAGTCTAATTTTGTTTACAGCAGTAATATCTTGGCCAAAGAGAGAAGACTACAGTTCCATCAGAAAGGGAGAAGTATGAATTCCACTGGCTCTGGGAAAAGTAGTGGGACAGTCTCAAGGTAACTTAGTATGAAATTATGCTGCGAGTGTGTTGGAGATAACCTACTCTCGCCACTTTCAAACTTGGATTTAGCTTAGTAGTATGAAATCCAAAGTGTTTCGTGGTTCAGCATGATTGACAGGAGCTGCTGCTGCTTTTTAAAACATTAATACTAAATAAAAAGCAACAAATATGTTTATAGTACTATTGGAACTCATCAATAAGTATTTTGAGCCCTATCAACAATTAGAAAGAGGAACTCTGTAGTGGAGTGACTTCTGGTTCCCAAATTCTTCATTCTGATGGGGTCTTGAGTTACTCTGACATAAAAATCAGAATAAACTTTTCTAATTTAAAGTTTGATATTTAAGCATAGATTTTTTTCTTTGTACTAAACCAAAGCTCTCATATATATATCTCAAAATAAGCAAATACAAGTGCCTCTGGAACCACTTGTCCAGATTATTATATTAGAACCTGAGCATTTTATCTGAAACAAATAGAAATTTCCTTCTGTTCAAGTTCTATCTCTAATAGTTCTGTTTTTCTCAGTGAGTCTCAGCTTGGATTATCAGTGGTATGAGAGGATGGACAATAAATGTTCAATTCCCAATGGCATATTAGCATAAGAAGATACCTTTGTGTCACCCATACCCACCTTACTCCTCCTACAGTCGTTAGGGAAAAGTTGAAAGTAAGCTCCTCCCTCGCTTTCCTGAGATCAGGTTGTTACCTGCATTGCTCTCCTGGGACAGCCAAAGACAGCAGAAAAGCTCAAGTTCTACAGAATGCCACTTGGTACCAAAGTTCTACCAGCTTCCTAATGTGTTTTCCTTTTTTCATTTCTTCTTTAATCTTTTTATTCCTATTCTTCTCCATCTTTCCTCTTATTGTTTTAGCTGCTTTATTGGGAATCTCTTAAAATGACAAAGAAAATAAGGTGAGGAATCACAAGAGAATCTCTTACTGAGTGTGTACTTATAGGTTAGCTCTTTTTTCCAAATACTGAGAAGCCTGAGAGAATGGACCTTTTTAAAAGGGTTATTTATCACATTTAATACACAGTGTAGAAAGATATGGAAATAATGGTTTAAAGCTGTAGAAAATGATTTTATCATGGGGAAGCAGGAATATAAATTTATAATGTAATGTGGACTTATAAACTTATTTTATATCTTGTTGTTTTCCCCCCCTTTTTTCATAGTGTTTCAGAATTGTTGGAACTTTATGAGGAAGATCCTGAAGAAATTCTTTATAATCTTGGATTTGGACGAGATGAACCAGATATTGCTTCTAAAATTCCACCCAGATTTTTCAGTTCATCATCATTTGCCAGAGGAATAGACATTAAAGTATTTTTGAGTGCTCAGATGCAACGGATGGAAGTAGAAAACCCAAATTATGCCTTAACAAGTAAGGTTTTTAAATGTTAGCATATTGCTTTAAGAATAATAGCATCCACAGCAAGATGGTCTTATTTTTATAAAGCCTTACTAATTGCTAGGACTACCACTAGAGATTTAATATAGAGGTTATCACAGTAGCTGTTTTACTTATTTGAAAATTTTATTATTATTTACCTATTCTTCCCCTCCTCCCAAATTCTTTTTTTAAAATTATTTATTTATTTATTTTTAGAGAGGGGAAGGGAGGGAGAAAGAGAGGGAGAGAAACATCAATGTATGGCTACCTCTTGCACGCCCCCTTCTGAGTACTTGGCCCACAACCCAGGCATTTGCCCTAGACTGGGAATGGAACAGGTGACCCTTTAGTTCACAGGCCAGTACTCAGTCCACTGAGCCACACCAGCCAGGGCCCAAATCCTTGATTTAAGTGTTACCTTACAGAGTGACACTTGCTACCCTTATAGAGCAGAACTTACTTGTAAAACCTTAGGCTCATAGCTGTCTTCAGATGACTTTTGTTCAAGAAGGAAAGAAGTCGGGGAAGGGCCTTGTTACTATTAAATGAAGTCAATATCAGTTGCTTTTCTGTAAATCTAAAATAGCATGACTAATTTGGTAATTTTTATTCATATTATATCTTTGCTTATTTTTCTCTGTTGACCAGAAGTTCTAAAAATAGGATCTCTAGTTAGTCCTTGGATTGGCTTTAAGAAATCTATAAATCTACCCTACTCCCCAATTAAATGTAAAATATGTACTTCTGTATACTTTATTAGGAGAACATTTGGAAGAGACTTGGTGGAGTCCAAGGCCTTAAAACAGAATCACAGTTGTAGATCAGTTCCTAGTCCTTTTCTATTTTATTCAGTATTATTATGCTTTGTGCTTCTTTCTGATTATTTTTAAAACTAAATTCTAGTGCTTAGAGTGAAAAATCTTCTCCATAGTAAATGCAGAGAAGTTTTAAGTGTTCAGTAAGGGGAAAGTTTTTGGTTTCATAATCTTTTTGAACTAGGTGCAGTTATTGGATGTTCTGAACAATAGTAATGGTTTTACATAGAAATATATAAAATTAACACCTTTATTTTCTCTTGGTAGGCCGTTTTCGTCAAATTGAAGTGCTTACTACAGTGGCCAATGCGTTTTCCTCTTTATATTCCCAAGTCTCTGGGACGCCTCTGCAGAGAATTGGAAGCATGTCCTCAGTAACCTCTAAGGAGACAGACTCACCTCCACCTTTAACCCGAAGTAACACTGCAAATCGCTTAATGAGAACACTATCAAAACTGAATTTATGTGTTGATAAAACAGAGAAAGGAGAAAGTAGTAGTCCTCCCCCACCAATGGAAAAAGGAAAGATTCTGAATGTTTCAGGGAGTGAAGAAAGTGGCAGTAAAAATGATCAAAAGCCTCAAAAAGTTGTAAAGAAGAAGGACTCATCTTATATGTTGGCTACAGTTAAAGAAGAAGTATCAATTAGTTCAGCATCTGTTATGGAGAATGCTGACATCGATAGACTTTCTGATGAAGCAAACAGTAATTTTAACCAAGAAACTGAAAGTGAACAAAGTAAAGAAACTCAAAGTCATGATAAACTGGGTGAGGGATCTGGTATTATGGAATCTGACTTAGGTAGCAGTTTCAACATGGCCAGCCACGGTGAGCTGGAAAATAGCAATGAGGTGAAAACTGTTCAGATGTCCACAGCTGAAAAAGAGCCATGTGCCCCGCTGACGATCCCATCCATCAGAAGTATAATGGTGCAACAGAAGGACTCCTTTGAAATGGAAGAGGTAAGTAAAATGTTACTAAGACTTGTTTCAAATAGTAAGTTAGGAAGAAAGTGCCAAAATATCTTTAAAATGAAAGGTGGATAATAGATTTATACTAGAAAAAAATCTTAATTTTGAATTATCAGGTTTTTTGTTTTGTGTTTCACAAACCAATAAGTGGTCACAGGAATATGTGAAGCCAAGGTCGTGGTACAGTTTATCAGCTCCTCTGGATCCTCTGTCCTCTTCTGATAGAGTACTTGAACTTTAACCCCTGTCTCTCAGTTTAAGATTTTGATGCCCTGAGAAAGTCCTGAGAGAATATTATATTCAAGTCAATATTGCATAATAGTTAAAAACACAGGCTCTGAAATCAAACAGATTTGAGTTCTGTCTCTGCCACCAAATGGTTGTGTGCCTTTGGGCAAGCTTTTCTTAATGTATCTCAGTGCAAAGGGTATCTGTGAAGGAGACCTTGAGGGTGGGTTTCAGTATGGCACTAGAAAGAGCAAAAAGATAGGTACTCGAAGGGGAGGATACTTCAGGAAGGAGGTTTGAAAGGCCACTGAATAGGATTTCTGCAAGCCCAGAAGAGCAATGATTGGTTGCTTTTTTCTTTTACCTTTGATAGTCCTGCTAGTGTATGTAAACTTTGAGTTGGACAAGATAAAAATAATAATTTTGATTAGGTTCATATAACACTGCTTTTGAATCGTGGGAACTGATTCTTATGAGCTGGAACTATATAGCTTGGGGCAGAAAACTCAACTTTATCAAGCACCTACCTTACCATGCGGCAGGCACTGTACTAGGTCCTCGAAGTACTTTTCTCTCTCAGTGTGGGAGGCAGGCAGTGGCGGTCTCATTTTACAAAGAAGGAG
This sequence comes from Trachops cirrhosus, assembly GCA_028533065.1. Lineage (NCBI taxonomy): Eukaryota > Metazoa > Chordata > Mammalia > Chiroptera > Phyllostomidae > Trachops > Trachops cirrhosus. The sequence goes on along the minus strand of CM052541.1, from coordinate 38,649,027 downwards.
AGTGAGGCATCTATATGTATATATGTGTGTACTATTGAAAAGTTGTAGCTATAAATGTGCAATTTTTCTTTTAAAAATTTATTACAGAATAATTTTACCTAGCTCACAGTGGTTTTAGAATCATATGTCATTATGTTAGGGAGTTGGAACCTGGGATTGTTGAGTCTGCCCATAAATGCCCTGTTAGGTGAGTGTGTATCTTTCATTAGTGAAGGTTTTTTACTTACTGCAAAAGTTCAGTTGTTGACATAGCCATTTACCTTTTTGAGGTCTTTTACTGTATCTTTTAATCCTTTAATTCCAACTAAAAAATGAAACTAAAAGGGAGCTGGAGCAGCCTTTGAAATATTTTACAGTATTTTGGTAAGCTTCTTTATTTTGTACATATTTTCATATTTTACTCTTTAATTCCTGATATATTATTTTAATGAATTCAGAAAATGACTACTTTAATGAAAACTCCTTTTTGTTTCATCCCATTGTTCAATTTCTTTTTGACTCTGTTGTGATCAGAACTTGTCCTAGCGCTCATTGAAGTGTAACTGCTTGCCTTCTGTTAGGGGCCCTCTCTGTGACACTCAGATATGACCATTTGTTTTTTTGTTTTAATACAATAGAGTATAAAATTTAAACAGATTATGTTAGACTTTTGCAAATCTAGTATCTGTGACTCAGATGAGAAGACATTCTTATGCTGCTTTTTAATTTCTAGAATTTCTGAAATCTACACTGTTGTTTTAAAGAAATTATTGATACCATAAACATAAAAGGTCTTTAAAAGGTTTATAGAGTGCTAGGTAGATGCGCTTTGGCCACAGTTGACATTTAATGACAGACTGGATTTTTTGTTTTTTGTTTTTTGTTTTTTTTTTTGCTCCCTCTGCTGGCAAAAAGCTTTTAATGAAAAGAAAGTAATGTAACATTGAACATTCTTTTGAGATACAAGAGTACACACACTGGTGGTTGCAGAATAGTAGAATAATTTGTTTTCAAATAAAGAATATATGATCAACCATAGCTACGTTGTAAATATGGGGAATTTTAAGTGTGATGGATCCTGTTCTTTAGATATATTTGAAATGGATAAAAAGCTCCTAGAATTGTGTTTTATTCTTTTGAGGAACTTTAAAGAGAGCTTGTAGAACAATGGATAAAGACAGGAAATAATGTGTTTCTTTAATTTCCTCTCCTCCCAAGCATGGTTTGAATCATACTGACAAGCTAAGAGAACAATCTTACTGAAGCAAACTATTAGATCCCATTCAAAGTGTTGTGACTGTTTTTCTTTTGGATTTATTCCCTTGAGGTTTGATTCCTATTGGGAAATTTTCTTCTTGTAAAAACAGTGAATAAATATAAGTCAGAGTACGCACCCTCTCTCCCTCAGTAAGCCAGTTTTTGAACAGATTAACTGACGGCCAGCTGCTTTGGGAGCTAGGTAGGAGAAAATGCTGCAGACACACATGATGAAGCTGCCTGTTCCCTTTGAGGCAGAAGGTAAGATCTGACAGTCACCAGGAGCAAAGAGAGGAAATGTTCATTGTAAAGAGAGTTAAATAGATGACAAGAATGACCTAGGCCTTGGAGAATGAAAGTGACTATTTGTTATGTTAAGAAAAAGGAAAGGACCATAGACTATTTTCTATGAAAAGTCAGTTTACCTTATAAAAAATGTCTGGTAGACCATTTAAAATGTTTCAGTGTGTCTAAAAGTTGTAAAATCCTACTCTTGAGTTTTCTAATTGTTAAGACTTGCCTGGATAATTCTTGTGTTTTTGAAATGGTTTATTTTGAATAAATACATCATGATGACTCTAGCCATAGATTAATAGTGTGGGCAGTTCGCAGTTAAACCAAAATGATTCTATTCATTAGGCAGTTCTTCTTTTAGGCATAATGGAAAAAGTTCTCATACTTAAATGTGAGAGGAAGGAGGACTTTTACCTGTACATTTTTGTAAATTAGAGTGTTCTGTATCTCTTTATTCTGTAAATGAATTTTATTCAAATACAGATATTATTGGAAGTGTACATACATTTTCAAGCTATCAGAGTTTTACTGTTTCTAATTCATGTCTTCACACTGATTGTTGATTTAACTAATGTACTTCATTACAGCCAGTCCTCGATTAACATCATTTTACTCAACATTGTTTGGTTATAATGTTGAGATGCCATAGGAACTTAACTCTTGTTTATATCAACTAGCTAGCCTATGGGACATTTGGTTTCATTATACATCATTTTGCTTAAAGTTGCAGAACTTGTCAGCAATGTTAAATGAGGACTTAACTGTACTTATTTTAACCATTGAGTTTAAGGATTCCTTTTATTATATTTACTGGCCTGAGTTAAAGTGACCTCAGATCAATCAACTATTAACTATCAACTATTAACTATATAACTATGTTGTGCCTTTGACCTTTCAAATTTAACTGTATGTGTTTTGAAGGCAAGTATTGTTTCAGCAATAAAATATGAACTCTAACCCATGGCATTGTACCAATGTCTTCAAAGCCCAATTAACCACTAAGTTTTGTTATTTGATATTTATCTAAAAGAGTAGGTTAGCTTTTTTTAAAAAAAAACCATTTACCTAACAGTGAAAGTAAACCATATATGTATATATGTGTTTTTAAAACTCGAAAGGTTCCTCTTTAAGATAAAAATTTACAGCTAATTGTAGAATCATAAATTAGCATAGAATGAGTGCTTTGAGTTCATTTTCTGGTTTTCTCCCTTTGCAGGTGAGAAAGCCCCTTTCCCTCCCTAACATTTGATATTACATGACCGTTGTGGTTCCCCATCACCTTTCTGAAAGTAGTTATGTTCCCTTTGATATCAGTGCCTTACGGAAGGGAGTGGCCCAGGGATGTCCCTATAGGGAGTTCCTGGAGGGTGGAAGGGAGAGATCTGTTATAGTTCATTCCCACTTTACTGTTTCAAAATACAATAACATTCCATCTTCCTAAGGACCTGTGAGATTGGGATTTCTCTGTTTATTTTGCAATTAAGAAAACTGAGATAATCTCACAGACAATAAACGAGAAGTCATGTGATGGATGCAGAGCCCATAGTACTCCTTTGGAAAAATCATGCTTTCCTCTGATTTTTTTTTTAGATGTCATTAAATATTAGACAGAACTATAATTTCTAAAGCTCCACTTTTGATTTTCTTTTTTAAAAAACTTCTGTATAGGTCTTTTTATACCTGAGAGGAAGCATTATTTGAGCTAGAACATTCCACGTATTGTTGCTATGTAAAACACAATACAATAGTATTGTGCCTAAAAGGTAAATGTGACAGGTGTTAAAAAAGACAGAAAAACAAAGTATGTGTCTGCCATGGCAGCAGGACATTAGTTCAAAAGGCATGGTCTTTGTTTTCTTAAAACGTTTTATAAATGAAGTAACTCAAATGTGTGGGTTACTTCTAAAGCTTTAAATCCCAAAACACTGATACCAAGTGATTTTATCATTTTGGTTTAGTGAGGGAAGGGCTTGTGGGTTTTTTTTCCTCCCTGTCATTTTAAGTATGAAAAGTTTCACACAATATAATATACAGATGATGTATTATAGAATTGTACCCCTGAAACCTATATAATTTTATTAGCCAATGTCACCCCAATAAATTCAATAAAAAATAAAAGTTTTAAGCTTACACAAAGATTAGGGAAAAGAGTATAATGAACGCCCATTCTCTATCACTCAGTTCAGTTTTCATTACTGAGCTATAGTTAATTGAATGAATGGCAACGCGTAGCAAATGACCAGAATTCTACCTGGAATGGAAACCATTGAATAGGGAAGATCATTGCCACGTAAATATAAGTTCTATGTTTGTGTCATAATTTTCTGTTGTGCACCCCATCTCAAATATGACTGCTTTCCTTTGCACATCTGTGACTAATAGTAAAATGTAATCAGTTATGAAATTTAGCCATTATCACCAGTGTGTCTGTTTCTGCCTTCCACAAAGTGATTGATGATTTTGCTGAGTAAGTATGCAAAAGGATTCTGACTTTAATGGTTTTATTAGTAAAATATGACACTTTCTTTTTTTTTAAGGGCCATTTTCATTCAATTAGTTAGGGGGGTTGTGGTGAAAGGAGAGAGGGAATAGAGCGATTGATATATTTTTTTCTGCCATAGAGAAGCATCTTGACGGATAGTATACTGAGGATACATATTCATTCAAGTTATGGGTTTTTTGTGATTAATTTTGTAAACTAAGGAACAAATATGTGATAAATCTATATTTAAAAATTAGAGTTTATAATTTGCTGTATCATCACACTGTGCCTAAATTGAGATTCCTAGAATATAATTAAAGAGACACTTGTATTTGTTTTATACTTTTTGGTCTGTTTGATATTTACTTTATAGAAAACTCTTTGAAGTAGGGTAGGCCTAAATAGAGACTAATAATAGAACCTTTGTTGAATATAAAAAGAAAATGCATTTTGTTTCCTTGCACAGAAAACAATGGTTTTCCTGTTGAACTTATGTCTGCTGCTTTGAAGAATATATTATAATGTTTCAGTAACCAAGAAAAGTAGAAACTATTTTATATGTGATTTAGAGGAGATGGTTTTAAATGGTTAGTGTGCATTCAGTTTTCAAATTTATAAACTTGGATTCATGGAACTGTTTAGAACAAAGACATCACAAATCAGATCAGTTTTTAAATTAGGTAATAGCACATTTAACCTCTGAACTTTTTTTCATGTTGGCCATTCCACTGTCATTCATATGTAATATTTCTTACTCTTGAATGGATTCATAGCTCAAAACTACCAGGGTTTTAACTGAAACGTGTTTGCTAATTGCTCTGATTTGTTCAAGATTGAAATCCCATATATTTGGCTAGTTTGCCCTCATTACTAGGATTTTATTTATTGTTTTAAGTACTAACCATTACAGGGTATAAAGTGTTGGGAATTAGTATTCCCCCAACCAACGGGCCAGTGCTCAATCTTAATACAGAGTTAGTTGTGTCAGAAGAGATAGAGTATTTGGAGGGTGGGTGCAGTGAATAAGGAATCTGAAAATTCCTTAAGTATGTAGTTGTCCAGGTGGGGAAAAAAATAACAGTGTAAAGAGACAGCTTTTGTGGATTTGATACCTTCTTTGGACAGTTTTCAGGGAGGAGTTATGGTTAAGGATCTTTCAGCATTTTCATGCTGTAATGAAACCTGCTTTTCCACTTAGAACTCCCAGGTTATGTCTGGAAAAAACAATTATGTCCAGACAAAGAAGACTTACACACAGGCAGTTTTGACCCCCGAAAGTTTGTGGGGTATCATAGAATTTTGCAGCGTGAGCACAGTGTGCCCTGTGTCAGAGACGTGGGACTTGCACTAGCCTTGCGGTGTGTCAGCTGCCCATGGTCTGCTGCAGTGAGTCAGTCAGCATGGCTCCGGGGACTGGTCTTGTGTGTCGAAGTTCAACATTTAGGGAGAACATTTTTTACGGGTCTATGTTTCATATAATAGCAACTTTTTTTAATGAGGTAGTTTATACATGTAGTCATTTATCTTTCCTAGCTGCAAACTTGCATTCCTGTTCTTCACTGGAAAATCAATTTGGGGCATTCTGACAATTTTGCGATATGGTGTCTTGCAGTTTTTAAATATATGAAGCATGGTACTCTTTTAGTTAGGTTGTTTTTTTTAACAAATGATTATCAAGAAATATTCTCCATAGTTTCTTTAAGTTTTAATTACTTAAAACTCTTCTTTAGGTTCAAAGTACGGAGGGAGAAGCTCCTCATGTTCCAGCCAGTTACCAGCTAGGTCTTACTAAGTCAAAAAGAGGTAAGTAGACCAGTGTCCACCACATCCCAAGCACATTACCAAAGTGTTATCAGTTGGTTTGGAAAAGAGATTTTACCCATCAGTATTTGTAGTACATAAAAGTGTAAAAAGACAGTTAACACAGGTCTGCATGCTTCATTATGGTTTGGTTACAGAATTTTTTGTATTCTTGAAGATTTTTGTGCTCATAAAATAATTTTAGTTTGCTTATCCTCTAATGACCTTGTCACACAGTTCTGTATACTTTAAATATTTTCCAGTTCTGCATAGGGCTAGATGGGAAGTGATAGAAAGAGCAGAAGATTCAAGCCGACATTTTTACATGGTTATGATTAAAATACACACTTGTATTGTCTACCCCTGGGCTTCCATTATTTAAATATGGCTCCTTGGTATGGTACATGAATATGCCTCTGGCAAATAACACCAACATCTCAGCAATAGTTAACGCTAGTTAAATTAAATTCAAACTATGGATCAAAGGTGAATGGCTGTAGATGTCTTTCTTGTTTTGAATTATTAATTATTGACCAAAGGGCCCTTGAATCCATTTCTTTCACTTTTAATTTACAATAAGAAAAGGATGTCTGATCTTCTTTAAAGTCACAAAGTTTTGAGATTTAGAGAAAAGGAGAGAAAGAAGTTAAAATGACCACCAAAGGTAGGACTGTTTATTTTTAACACTTTACACATGCTGAACTGCCCTGTTTTTTTAAAACAAAGATTCATATGTATGTTCCTAGAATAGGAAATTACATGTTTGTTTTCTTCTGATCTCTGAAATGACTTCTTAAGAGACAATTTACATATAATTTTTCTTTTATTGCAATATGGTACGAAGAAACCTGAGCTCTGCTTACTAGGTCACCACAGTTCTCATCAGACATAGAATGAAATTTGCTATTTACTTTTCCTCTCCTTGTAAGTGCATAAATACATGTATGTGTTTCTGAGCTGTAAGGCAGAGTTCACAGTCATCAGGGAATCTTTGCTTTAGATAGGTAGACAAGGGAATCGTTGGAAAAAGCAGATCGCCCTGTGTCCAAAGGGGTAATAGTATCTTGGTCATTCCACTCTTATGTCTGTAGAGTATTTCTTATTCTTGATTCATAGCTCAAAAATTCCAAGATTCTACTACGTAAAACCTGTTTGTTCTCTTGATTTGTTCAAGGTTGAAATCCCTTACATTTGGCTAGTTTGTCCACATTACTTGGATGTGGGCAAATTTTATACATTTAGATAAAAACAGTATAATTACTTTAAGATCTTTCAAACGTACGCTTTCCATAGGAGAGATAGAATGTGGTTTGTATTCACATCTGGGTTTCTTCCTCTTATGGTATAGGGTCTCGTATTTCTGGTTACAGAAGTAAATATATTAACATTTTTATGAATCACACTTTTATAAATTAACAGTAAAATGGTTTTATGAGAGAAAGGGAAAGACAGAACAATGTAATGTTTTAATCATTTTTGAAGGTAGTCATCAAATTTTGATAATGCAAATATGTATCTTAGGTTAATCATAATTGCAAAATTAGAATCATTGGCAATGTATTTATTTTACAACTTTAGTAAAAATACATAAAGTGTAGGTATAAAAGTATTTTACACTGTACCAGTAGGACTTGAAATTACAGTGATTTTAACCTGAAATCCTCCACACTGAGGCCTAGAACAGTTGAGTGGATCAACTCATGGCACAGCCACCAACTTGGCGGATGTTTTGAGAGCAGTGCACAATTTTCCTGATAACAGAGGAGAAACAGTGTTTTCTTTAGCAAAGTATACAGGTGTTCTGTTGTGTTTCTTTATGATACTGGTCAAGTAGAATTTCCAGATTTTGTTTTGTTCTAAGTTTAATTGGTTTGCTCTAACTTCCCAGTTTTTAGTGAGAAATGTCTTACCTCTTAAGCCAGGACAGAGGTCTATTTCTTTTTAGTTCCACCTTTTTCTGTGGAGAACAGTGCTTTCTGTGAAACTGAAATAAATGTCTAACTAGAGAACCTAGATTGTGAATTGTGATTTACAGCTTACAGAATAGTTTTACCTGCTCTGTGCTTAGTTCCTAAAGTAAGCCCGTGAGATAGAGAGGAGAATTATTACTCTGCTTTGCAGCAGAGAGAAGTGATTGCTTACAGAAATAAAGCAGGAACTTGAACCCAGGTCTCTGTGTTCTTTCCGCTGCCTGATACCTGCTTTGAAGTCTGGGCAGTCTGCACTCTGACCGAACCTGTGTGAACTCAGGGCTGACCACAGAGAGGTGAACTCAGCACACACTGCTCCACTGCAGATCAAACGGGTCTTAGCAGAGAGGACCTGAGCACAGCTGGTCACTCGGGCTTCCCTGGACTCTCTGGCAGCTTGCCTTTTGCCCATCCAGATAGGCAGTTTCACTGCTAAATCCTTTAAGTGATTGCATAATTCTGTTGTTTCTTTAAGGAGAATAGTTATCACTGATTCATTCAACAAGCATTTTTTATTGTTAGCTTGTGTTGGATACTGGGATACAAAGAAGAATAAAGAAGGCTCCTGTCTTCAGCATGCTCACAGTGTAGTTAAAAAAAAAGACATATACGTAATTAAGGTGATTTATTGTAACATAAGATGTTAGTCCTTTTCTCAGTTAATATAATGCATAATTAGTACCTGTGGTAACTAACCGCTTATTCCAGTTCAGTTTCACAATTACTCCAGTCTGCCTAGATTTGTCACAGATATGGATCAATTTCTTATACTTTTATTATGTAGTCTTATTAACTTCCAAATGATATTACAGAATTATTCTGAATTATTAATGAGAAAAAAATTACTCCATTCCACTATGCCCTAGGTTGAAATTGAAGCTGTGGTGGGGTGTCTTTCAAAGTCAGGCAAACTTTGATTGATTTGGGATTTTATTCAAACATATTTTGGAGTTTGTGATTTCTATCGTTCAACTCCTAAATGAATGTGGATTGGTAAGCACACTCTATACAGCCTGTTGCTTTGGAAGTGCTATAGAACTTGACTATCCTGTGAAGCATCTCCCTTAGTAAATTTAGTAAATGTGATGGTTGTAAAGCCTCTCCCCTGTGGTACTGTGCATGGGTGTGTGATTACGCATGCTGTGCTGGGTTGGCCTTTTTACATACTTAACAATTTTGTTTTTAGGTTATGCTAACTGGGAATTAGAGTTTTGGGACAAAAAACTATTCAGGGTTTTTATAAGATTAACAATATTATGTAATAGTTGAACCTGTTTGAGTTTTATGCAGTTGTTATGAAAAAATTGTTTCGTAACTTAGAAATGTTTTTATCATTTGAAACATTAGCAACATTTCCGTACTCTTGCACACAAATTATTTAGCTTATTAGTCTTAATTATATTTTTATTTTCTTACTAGCAAGGTAATAGAAGTTTTTATATACTACATTTAAAGTTCTAATTTCACCTACTTCATATTTACATATTTCTCTTTAACACATTTATATAATGGCAATGATTTATTTTGGGACTTTTGTTTTATTAGGGCCATTTTTTATTTCAAATAGTTGTCTTCCAAGGATAGGACATTAATTGGACTGACCAAAATACAGTAGAATTAGACCTTAGTTAGCAACTGAACATGGAGAATCTCTGATAGGTCCAGTTCAGTTTTTTTTTGAATTTGACGTAACTCCTGTGCTTTGAAGCTATAATTTTGCATAAGTGATACATATTTTTCTAAGACGGAATCAATGTTTTGTATCCTGTGTCTGTTGGGAATCACGTATCTGTTATGTTCTCATCAGAGTCATATCTAACGGTGTCACATAACTACGTTTCCTCTGGCAGATCATCTGCTACGTTCCGCGAGCCAGCATTCGGACAGCAGTGGTTTTGCTGAAGACCCCGCAGACTGTGTCTCCCTGAACCACCTTCAGGTACAAAGCTCTGTCGCAGTGGCACTATGGCTAACTCCTTCATATTTAGGCAGTTTTTAGTATACATGTATTTCAAGACTGATTCTCTGATATCTTTATTTTTCAAATGAAAATAAGAATGAATATTTTTTTCTGGGTTGCAGACTTATTCTAAGTTACAAATTTTAGGTTTCACTAATTCTTTATCTCTCTCTGACTTAATATTTTTAAAAACAACAACAAAAAAAAAGCGTCCTTTATTTTTGGACCACAAGTAAACAGGTTATTTCAATCATTAACCTAATCTGTTATTTTTCTTATTTTCTACCTTCATTCTGTTTCAGTATTTTTCAGTAATTGTCAATAGTAACTAACATTAAGTGTGAATCCATAGCTTACTGATTATTATATGGTTTTTCTCTGAGAATATGTTAGGTAACCTAGAAGTTAAACAAATCTTTATTCTCAAGGAGAATATAATCTGTGTGTGTAGTACACAGAATGTGTATGAAAAGTGTTCAAAACAACTCTATACAGATTTTAAAGAAAATTGAATAAGAGGAAAAGAGCCCCCCAAAGAGCCCTTAGAAACAGCATTAAGGTAGACATGTAAGAAATGTCTGAGGGGACTAGAAAGAATAATTCACTGGGCAGAAACACTGGGAAACGGAGGAGAAACTTTTCAAAGGAAAGTTGTGACCATTGGAGTGCAAAGGCGAGAATGTGGTGGTTTGGACATTGAGTAGTTGAACCAATGGTTCTGTCGGATTAATGAGGCAGAGGCACAATTGGACAGTCACCGGGTGATTAGGAAGAGAAGATAAGAATGCTAACTGTTTTTTCAAGGAAGGGTGATAGCTTAAGGGTGACAGGTCTTTTTGTGTTCATACAGCAGTGATTTAGGGAAGTTATTAGGGAAGGGGCCCTAAGAGAAGAGTTGGATGCAGAAAAATCTGGGATGAAACTTTGGGGAAATACCCTAGTCCTGGGAGGACGTGATCAGGAGGACAGGTTGGAGGGATTAGTTCTGAAAAAGGAGACAGTTTCCTATTCAGAATATAAGGAGGGAATGATGGGAAGTGATGGGGAGATTTGTAGGTGTTGGGGAAGAAAGTTAAGCAATTTTTGTCTATTTTTTCTGAGTTAGCGTCACATGTGGGAAGAAAATGAGATGGATGTTGACAAGGGAATTTAAGGAAAATAGTAAAGGTCTAGATTATGTGCAGTGAGACAGTGAAGGGGTCGCTGACCAGGACAGTAAAGCAAGTCTTAACCAGCACCAGGCTCACAACAGAGGTGGGAGACCCTAAAATTGTAGAAGCATCATATCTCCCTGGCATTTTGTCGATGATACTTATTTGAATTTTTCATCCTTCCACCTGGTTTTCTTCCACAGGTTCACGATTCCTTGCAAGCCATGGGGAGTAGTGCTGACAGTTGTGACAGTGAGACAACAGTCACTTCATTTGGGGAAAACCTTGCCACACCAACAGTACATGACCAGCCTTACTTTAATGAATCAGAAGAGGAGTCTCTCATTCCTCTTCAGAAGGGAAGAGAGGTGGCAGCAACAGTTGCTGATGAGAGGTCAGATAGCCAGGATATCCCCCAGTGTGAGACTGTGGAGAATGCAGGAAACAAGCAGTCCACCTGTAGTGTGGGGGATCAGGTTACCGAAGTTACCGAAATGAAAGAGGATTCATCTCCAGCACAGCCAGAGGAACTGCTGAGGGAAGCAAGTGCTGAAAGTGATGTGGATAAAAGCGTTGACTGTGAATTTGTCCAGTATACCACACACCATATTCTTAAATCATTGGCTTCTATTGAAGCTAAATGCAGTGAAAAGGGCTCTGAAAGTATAACTGGGCCTCCCTCTTCTGTGGACAGAGTTAATACAGCTTTGCAAAGAGCTCAAATGAAGATCTGTGGTCTGTCTAATCAAAGAGTAGGGCGTAGCTTGATAAAATCTAAAGACCTGTTAAAAAAGAGATACTTACTTGCAAAAGCTGGCTATCCTCTAAGAAGGTCTCAGTCTTTACCAGCCACCTTATTGAGCCCAGTAAGGGTTGTGTCCTCTGTCAATGTTCGATTGTCCCCAGGAAAAGAGACCAGATGCAGTCCACCTTCCTTCACCTACAAGTACACACCTGAAGAGGAGCAGACATTAGAAAAAGAAGTGATTGAGCCTGATGGTCAGTCTTCAGTTAAATCCACTATTTTCATCCCTCCGTCCTCTGCCAGCAAAGAAGAAGCCCCTCAGAGGGAGGCACACCAGTTGGAGGAGTGTCATCATCGAAGGAGTCCTTCCTGTTCATTGTATGTTCCAGCGCCTATATCTCAGTCCACCTGCTCCCTTTACTCTCTGCACTCGGAGTGGCAGGAGCGGCCCCTGTGTGAGCACATGAGAACTCTGAGCACTCGGAGTGTCCCCAACATATCCGGCGCCACCTGCAGTGCCTTCACCTCCCCTTTCGGGTGTTCTTACTCACATAGACAGGCTGCCTACCCTTCCCGAGCAGGTTCTGTGAACCCCCCTTCTACCATCGAAATGCAGTTGCGAAGAGTATTGCATGATATTAGAAATTCACTGCAGAATCTATCACAGGTATGAGACAAAGTGTATTTTTCTTAATGTTCTTTTTTTCTTTTATCCGAGCACCTCTTCATTTACTGAGAATGTAAGACCGATTAGATATCAACTTCCTCAACTTCATTTTCTTCCATGCCTGAACTTATCTATATCTGCCCTCCTCCTGTATTCTCCCCTCCTGTCTCAGGAAAGGTTATAACTAATGCTGAATGAGGTTAATCTCTCTGTTTATAATCTCCCTTGTAGAAAAGAGATTTTTCCTTTCAGTATCCTCCCTTTAACCTCCGCTCCATTCTCTTTGCCTTGGTCAACTTGTCCCTATTATTAAAAAGTCTTCCCTCTCAAGTACTTTCTCTCCTTTTCTTTGCCATTTGACAGCGTGCACCATCTCTTCCTTTCTAAGCGTTCCTCCTCCCCTTGGCTTCAGTGTCGCCGTGCGCTCTGGTTCTGCTCGTAGCTCTCTGACTAAGCTTTCCTCTTCACCTACTGACTCCTGATGCTGTCTCCTGGCACAAAATTAGTCTGCTTCCACTGGGTTCAAAGGCTGAAACTACTCCAGAAAAGGAAAAAAAAAATCAGGTAAAATGTGAATTTGAATTAAAATAGTCTATGTATCTTGTCGCTTTTAAAGTCATTCCTCTCCACTGTTAGTGGGCTGGAAAAAATTCCCCCTAAAAAGCTTTGAAAATAAGTCAGTTGTTCTTAGGTTTCTCTTTCATATTTCACGTTTCTTTTCTAACTCTCTAACTACTTATGTTTAGACAGTTAAGAAATGAAGAAAATGGCAGTGGAATGCAATGATCAGAGAGTTCAGCTAAGAGTAAGGAAGCCTTGAATGTGTATAATAGATGTCTTATCATGATGACAATAGACAGGAAGCCACTTTGAAAGTTAAAATTGAAGTTACAACTCTTTGAGTTATGTAGTAAAATATACCTTCTTTTAAATACAGATTTTTTTCCTTATGACAGTTATCTCTTAATGATTTTCAGTCTAACCAGAATGTGGGTGTTTTTCTTCCTCTTTACAAAATTTAGTTTTATCTTTGAGTGAGACATTTAACCTTTCAACTGTAATTGTGTGAAGCTGGGGATTCCCAGGGTTCTGTCTACTTGTACCTTTCTTTCTAGGCCAGCTTGTTCTTCTGCTCTAGGTGTGGTCTTGTCCTCTTGGATGTCCCACCAGTGACTCAGCTAATTAATTTCCATACCCCTTCTCAATAGACAGGTGGTCTTCATGACCTGGGCTCTGCCTGTCTTTCTAGACTTATTGCTTGTGCTCCAGCCATGATTGGACTGCATGCAAGCCTCTAAATAGTTGTGCTAACCTAGGTGTATGTTTTTACACATGGCACTTTTTTTTTTAACCTGGACTGCCCTGTCTTTCTTTGCCTGACCAAGTCCTGTTTACTGTTAGGGCTTATCTCAGGCGTCAGCACCTCTGGGAATGCATACTCCCCTAACCTGGATTTCTGTATGTTTTCATCATAGCACTCTCCTCCACCCCAATATTGTAATAATTTTTTAACTTCTCTTTTATTTCTTTCTCACACTGTGAGAATGCTTGAAGGCTGGGCATGCCTTTCATTTTTTTTCTTCATTGCGTAAAACTGTGATGCCATAAATGCTCAAGTGGCCAAGAATGAGTGTGATGATTGATTGCTGCCCAAGTCAGTAGTTTTGTTATTTCAGAATGATTTTGAGTTTTACTTTTCTACTTTCTCAAGGCAAGAGGCAAGTCCTGTAAGACATAGATGAACTGTGTATGTTCCTGTCCTTCAGCCTTGTTGCAAATAGACTGACTTATACCTGGAACAGATAGGAGTAATAGGTAACAGGAAGGACTGATTTATTTAGCTCTTGCTTACAATACAAAGTTTTCTTATGTTTTTTATTATTATTTTTGTCTCAAAGAGAAAGATGAAGACCTAAGTTTCCACCTTTTTAACACTCTAAATAATTTGGAAGTAGTCACTGTAGCTTTGATTTGTAACCATGCTTTTCCTTTTTTGAAGTACCCTATGAGAGGACCTGAGCTTGCTGCTGCTCCATATAGTGCTCAGAAATCATCCGTTCTACCTCTTTATGAAGTAAGTTCTCACTTAAATCATTGTGTCACAGAATAATTTGAATGATTCATCAGTGTAATTTTGTTGTATTGTGTTTTAGAATACTTTTCAGGAGCTCCAGGTAATGAGGCGGAGCCTGAATTTGTTTAGAACACAAATGATGGATTTAGAATTGGCAATGCTGCGCCAGCAAACCATGGTTTATCATCATATGACTGAGGAGGAAAGGTAAAAGTTCATTTTGTCTCACTGTAACTCAGTATTTTTTATTCTAGAAAGCATTGTCAACTTTTTTTTTGCAGCTAGGTTTTATTTCTACTGCTAGTCACACTTTACCTGTTTTGTGAACCAGTGTGAATAGAATTAGGCATAGTGTTTTGTTAAGTAAACTTCCCTGCCTTTGGTGTGTTAAGGAAGACAATGGCTGTCAGTTGTTTTTAGTGTTTGGGATATTTGTGAGGAAGGGTAGAGGGAGGAAGGCCAGTTGTCCTGGAGGTCATACCCATTGCAGTTGCTGCTGTGCCTGTTTCTAAAACTTGTATTCCACTACTTGCTGGTGGCGGCTGAGAGGGTCGTGCCTGAACCCCTGACCACTTGATTCTAACTTTGTGCCTGTCACCGTGCTGATAGGTATGAAGTTGACCAGCTCCAGAGTTTGCGAAATTCAGTCCGGATAGAACTTGAAGATCTGGAACTGCAGCTGGAGGAGCGGTTGCTGGGCCTGGAGGAACAGCTGCGCGCCAGGCACAGTCCTTTTTCCTTCCGCCCCGCAGCGCTGGCGGTAAGTGGGTGCCCTGGGCGCTGTCATTGTCAGTGAGGATTTTACAGTGATCCATGGAATTTAAAGCGAATGCCTTAACTTAAAAACTTATTTTAATGGCATTAGAGGCACACAGAATGTTTAAGGAGCCTTTCCCCCAAATCAGTTGAATGTACATGTTGTGATCATGGTCTTAAATATTTAGTATATTTAGAAATACATTGAAAAATTTTAATCATAATTTCTAGTAATAGAGAATAAGAAGCAATGCAAAAGTTTAGGGGTTTTAAAAGAAGATGATAGTGGGTTACTGTATGACGTTCAGATTTTAATTACTCTATGTAATTACAAAGAACACAAATATATATTTCACTTTTTTTCTTGCTTTGAATAAATGTTTTCTTAAAGCTTTCCTTTATTTGGGATTCTTTTCATTATGCTTTTTAAGAAATCAAATGAGATCTTTGTAAAGGCAGAAAATGTGTACCATCAAGAGCATAAAAAGAAACACTGCTTATACCTATAAAAGTACTACTTTATTATACTTCCCATGTGCCTTTTGATAAAATGTGAACTTCAACAGTTGTATTCTTATTTTTGCCAGTATTTTGCAGTTGTAGAATGTGCTGTTTTGAAATGTTGACATAGTGAATTTTCCTGTTACGTGCACAACATACTTGATTGTGTTATAAGTAAATGGGTGATCATGCACACATGTATGTGCACATATGGAGTAGACTCAGTAGAATAGAACTGGGTGTGTGTGTGCACATAGGTGTGGATAGCAGAGAGTACGAATGTCCTGTATCATTAATGACTGTCTTTTTCTGCGAAGGTTTCGATCTGTCATTCTGAGAAGTGTGTGTTGGTGACAGCAGGTGCCATGCACCTTCAGTCACAACAGCACATCTTGTCGGGTCCCATGACAGTCAAGAGTGGCCTTTGTGACATAAAGGAATGCTTCGGGATCATAATTAGCTAATTTATTTTATTATGAAACAGCTTTGGTTTGAAAAATGAGTATGCATAGACATATTCTTTCTTTTTCAGGGAATGTGCGGCAGTAGAAGCGCTGATAACTTGTCATACTCTCCTCCATTGAACGTAATGGAGCCAGTAAGCCTCTCTCTCCTTTTAAATCACTGGGGAAGGGAATGATACAACATTTTATAGACACACAACTTTCCTAGTGTAGATGAAACATTTTTTAAAATACAAAATTTGATGCATTATTTAAATTGATTGGAAGTGAGTTTGACACTTCCAGAAGTCCCTTGACATGTTAGGCCATTAGAAAGCCAGTTAAGTGCATAATTGATTTATCTTATAGCCTAAAGGAGATACTGCATCATAAAAAGTATTTAAATTTTACTTCTGGGAAAATATCCTTTTAAGTCTGGTTCCAGGTGCTTTAGGTACTCGGATCTATAAGATGACTACTTTTTGAACAAAAGTCTGGTTTTTATTATACGTTAAACAAATTAGTTTATTTGGGGGCAAAAGCATCGTAAGTAGCTATTTTGTTTTTCACTACTCTCTCTCATAAAAGTAATTTGGACACCTATATGGTAACAAGTAAAATTTCATCCAACTAGATATTCTAGTTACACATTTTATGGCTTGATCTCACTATGAATTTAAATTTTCTTTGCTATTATTGCAAATGAAATTGAGTAGTTACTAAGTGAATGAATTAGAATCATGTCTTTACAAGGAAGTGACTTTTAGCAATACAGCTAGGATTTTAATTTTTTTCAACTATCAATCTTAATTTCAAGAGAGAAAATTACAATTTTTCTGATCTCCAGGTCACTGAACTGATGCGGGAACAGTCATACCTGAAGTCTGAACTGGGCCTTGGAGAGATGGGATTTGAAATTCCTCCTGGAGAAAGCTCAGAGTCTGTTTTCTCCCAAGCAACATCAGAGTCCTCTTCTGTGTGTTCTAGCCCTGCTCATGCTAATAGAAGAACTGGGATACCTTCTAGTGACTCAGCACACAAACGCAAGGCCCACAGGGTACCACGCAAGAAAGTATTCCGAGCATCGGTGGCCCTGACGCCAACCGCCCCTTCCAGAGCAGGCTCTGTGCAGACACCTCCAGAAGTGGAAAGTTCTGAGGAAGTTGGAGCAGCAGAAGAAGCCTCAGAGGCTGTAGGACCTAAACCTGAAGTGGAAGAAGGGTATGCAAAAACCCCTTTAACTCCAGCTGCTGAAGAAATGCATAAAAATGTGGAGCAAGATGAGCTGCAACAAGTCATACGTGAGGTGAGTAAAATCCATGCTTAATAATTTATTTTGTGATATGTGTTGGAGGAGGTTTTATTTAAACATTATTTATAAGATATTTCTTTGATTTATTGTATTCAGTAATTTTCAGAGAGCATTTAAATTAACCTTCTCTTTGGGTCCTGCTTATGTCTATTAAGATTTTTAAAAATATTTGTAATGACATTTCTGTTAATTTCATAGTACAGTGAAATTTCAGTTCTCACTTTGGTGAAGAGGGGGTTTGTAGATTTTGAAACATATAAACACGTGAAAACTCTTTAGATCTCTGTTTTCACCTTTATATTAATGAGGGGTTACAATTTAGATATCTTCCAGGATCTTATAATGTCATTTTATAATGTCAATTGACATGAGAAGAGGGTGTTGTCACTTTAAAATGTGTCAATAATTTGATCTGTTTGATTTACTGGGTGGACAAATATGGAAATTATATGAATTGCTCAATGATAGAAATGCAGAATGAAAAGGTTTACCCTGGAAGATAGCAGTGTGCAAATGTGAAACATTTAACCAGTTCTAGGTAACCATAGGACTACAAAAAATTAGGAAGGTGGGCAGTAAAAGATCAAAATTTAATTAAGAAAATTATCAAAGTATTTGTTTTTGGCATTGAGATGAGATAGTAAGAACAAATAGTATGTGTGAGGTCTGTCTGGAAAAAGTCTAGCCATTGTTAATATAATGGGAATGGTTTGCACAACATAGATGGAACTTGACAGCCAAGGAAAGTGGACTGGAATGCACGTGAGTGAATAACGATGACTTCACTGCACAGTCAGTGGGTATGCTAGACACGAGTGAGCATGTGTATTGTGTGGCCATTCGTATTCAAAATGACTGAATGAGTAGAGCAATGAATCTGCATCAAATTTTGCATCAAGGTTGAACATTACTTTGCAGAAACTATTTGGTTGATTCAGAAGCCCACAGCTATGGGCAACTGGTGATTGGCTGCTTTATCATGACAATAAGCCTGCTCATGTACCACGTCTTGTGCAGTTTTTTGGCAAAACATCAAATCACTCAGGTGACTCAACTCCCCTACAGCCCAGATTTGGTGCCCTGCGACCTCTGGCTTTTCCCAAAACTAGAATCACCTTTCAGAGGGAAGAGATATCAGACCATTAGTGAGATTCAGGAATATACAACAGGGCAGGTGATGGCAATTGGGAGAACTGTGTGAGGTCACAAGGTGCCTACTTTGAAGGGGACTGAGGTGTCATTGTCCTATGTATCGTGTTTCTAAGTACCATGTATCTTGGATCTTTTTCAGTAAATGTCTTTTGCATATTACATGGTTGTATACCTTCTGGACAGACCTCGTATAGTTAAAAGGGGGGACCAAGTCATTTCTTAATATTTCAGTCAAGTTTGAGAGAAATTCACATTTTCAAAATAAGCATTATAGCAGAAGAGACTGGATGTATGTAATTTCTTTTCCTGACATGAAATACCAACTTAAAGTTTAAAAGGTCTTATTTCTATAAAGTTATTTATCCTACAGGTATAATTATTTTTGTAAGTTGGTTGTGGCTAGCTAGTGTTTATCCAGCTCTGTATGTGCACCTTACTCAGTTAGGAATGACTGATTATCTATTTTTATTTCTGTGTTTCATGTCAAAGATCAGTTTTTGAGTGAAATTAAGTAATTGTTTTTCTTCATGCTATTATTTGTTAACTGAGGAAGTAAGTTTTAAAGTACTTTTTTTCCCCTTAGAAATGGGATATTTTTGTTCCCTTAGCTTGCTTTGGTTTGAAAGTTTTCTTTGAAAACTTAACTCTATGTTACCCATTTATCACCAATTCTCCCTTAATGCAAACCGGAGTCCTCAGTTTTAAAGTCATTAATGGATGGCGTGTTGTGTGCTGTAAGTGATTTCCTAGGAGTGAGTCATTTCCAGATGAGAGCATTGATTCGAAGACTCAGAACATAGCATGTATGAAGTTTGGTTGTTCTCCTGGTCCTAGAGAATTACCTGAGCATCTGAAAGAACCTCCCATTAAATAGGGAAGATTTTGTAATTTGAAGACATTTAAACTGACATGCGAGACAGATGTTTCAGAAACTTTTCAGAATCTGTTGCTAAACCTGTTAATTAGAAACTCCCTAATTCGAATTTGGCTTAAGTTGGAGGAAGTTGGGCTTAACATTTACCCTTTTATTGTCTACAAAAAAAAGAATGACTTACCAAACAAAATATATAGATCAAACAAGATGAAAGAGGAAATTGGTGTACTTAATAAAATAAACTATTTTGAAGCACTTTAAAAGCATATATTAATTGATCAATTAGTCCAGTGCCATCTATACTTAAAAGTTAATTTGTTAATATCATCTTAGTTCGGTTGCAGTAGTATTCTGTTAAATTTTGTTTACAGAATGTTTAAAATTCAGATTATTTTTGAATTCATTTATTTCAAATCCATAATCTTTTTACCTAAATACACTTGGTACTGAATTCCAATCTTTTTAAGCTTATTGCTTTAACCACAAAGAAAATTAAATTAGATTCTATTCTGTCTTCCCAGTAAATTCTGGGCTCCTAACCCTGTTAACAATGCTGCTATTCAGGAAGCAAGCCGTGAGCTTGGGTTGAACAGTTTTGCAGGTGAGGATTAAGCATGTTTGGCAGACACTTTCCGGGAAGTTTTCATATTGCACTCATGGGTGCGTGAAAACAAAGATGTCTGTCAGGTCTTCGTTTCCATAACTTTACCATATATAAAGTTTTTAAAAAGAATGCTTTCATTTATAATGTGTTAATACAGTATAATTCTTTTGAAGAACAGTATTGAGTGAAAGTCGTTTCAGACAAATGTTTAATACACTCGTTCTGTAAGCTTTTGTCATATTAAAGATACCCCTTTTCTGAGCAGAGTGTGTATGTTGTAGTGGAGAAAATACGCTCCTCGCATTTGCCCAGGTGGTCTGTGATATATGTAATCAGTGGCCTGGACCTGTTTAGTTACTTGTTTTTTTTAAAAGTAAATAAATAAAAAGATTACTTAATAGAATGAACAGACATACGCCCACAGTAGCAGATTCAACAGTATTAAATCAAAGTGTAAACACAGATTGCTTTGTGTTTAGAGAGTTTTCCTCGTTTTCTGAAGTTCCTCGGCTTGATTCATGCCGTTTAGTATCTCCATTACAGTTCCTCTGACATGCTTTAAACATGTGTTTTGGTAAATACCCAGTTTGACTGTGCTCTTGTTATAACTTCAGTTAGTGATCACTTGCTATAGTGGCTGCCCTGAAGTCGGCACTCAGTGGATGCTTGTTAAATGGCTCTGTTGCCCCACACTTCAGAGTTGCAGTCAGCCTGTTCATATTGCCAGTGAGCATTCCTCACTTCATCTCTAGTTCCCTGTCTTCAGTCTGTATCACTTTGGAAATTGTGTTCATAAAGGCAATTCTACCATCCATCCCAGTAGTTTTCTCACTCCTAAACCTTCCAACCTCTCTGTAGCATAGGGAACTTTAGAATTAATTTATCCACACATTAATTCCTTCAAGAAACTGTTAAAGGCATTTACTGTTTTCAGTGCTAGTCTGGAGTCTTCTGTTTTTCTACTTTCTGTTTCTTATGTGTGATATGTTTCTGATTCTTGTGCTCTCCCCCTGTCTCTCTTGCTCTGTCATTGATTCATTCAAACATTAGTTGAGCACTTATTTTATGACAGGATACACTGATAAATGACACCCAGTCCTCTCCCTGAAGTAACTCACAGTAAACACTTTGCATTTGACCTTACCCTTTCCATTCTACTTTCTTTCCACTCCCTAGCAGCAACTGTCTCGTCAGCCAGACTCCTGTTTGCTTGCACCCTCTCATCCAGGGAAACCTGCTGCAGGTTTCCCCTCTCCTGTTTGCTCGCACCCTCTCTTCCAGGGAAACCTGCTGCAGGTTTCCATTCTGACTGTCCTCTAAAATCTTCTCTCCTTTTTCATGACCTGCTATGGAAAAGCCTACCATTTTCAGAGAATTTTTATTTTCTCTTAGCCCAAAGCGGTCTCTCATTTTTCAAAATTTGTTCTGTTCTCATGCCATTAATAAATTATTTTTCCTCTTAATATTTTATGAAACAATATTCATTTTGTGCCCATTTAGATTATAACAGTTTAATGGTGGAGACTTTCCTGCTCTACTCCAGTAAATGTCTATACTCTCCAGATATGTTGGCACACATTTTTGGTTTATAATTAATACTTTTTGACAAGTTTGTTTTCTGAATGTTGAAGAATGAAGAGATTTAATAAAATTGCCATATTGCATTGAACAGTAGAATTGGAGAAAGTATGCTACTAATTGTCTCTTGTAAATATGGATTTGCAGTGGTTCTGATTGAACACACATTGTGTTTGTGCTTGTGTATTGTGGCTAAGAGATTCTGGTTTTCATTATATTGTATCTAATAGATATTTGTTTAGAAAATAAATCTGTGTGCTTGACCCGTGGACGTGGACAGTGGTGTAGGAATTGCCTGAGGGTGTGGGGGCTGGGTGGAAGGGAGCAAAGGGAAAAAACTGGGACAACTGTAATAGCATAAACAATAAAGTTTAAAAAAATCATCCAAATTGCTATGAATGTCAGAAACTTTTGATGATATTTAAAATTTTAAAATATTGGTAGAAGGTAAAATAAGAAGCTTATATTTATTTGAATATATTAAAATGCAGATGGTTGATAGCTAAGAAGCATTCATTTATTTGTACACTTAATGTATAAATCTATGTATTATGTACCAATTTTCCATGACAGATTAATACAGAGCCATTTTTGGAAAGACTTCAATTGAAATGTGTTCAGGATGTACTTAGAAACGTTTTAGGAAATAGATCAGGCTGACAGGAAACTGTGGAAATGTAGAATTTTTAAAAGCTGGTTGAGAGTGTCTCAAGTGCTAATTTAGGAAGGCATTATCAGTTTATTTCAGGAAATACACATTTAAAGTCTTCACAAAGAGCTATTTGGATGTGATGCTATATCATAAGAGAGAAAAGGGCACCATAGACATGTACAGTGTTTGAGCATCTGGAGAAAAAATCTCCATGGGGTTGTCTTTGCCTCTAGGTCTGTTTGCTTTTTCCAACAATGTTTCAGAGAGGTGCCAAATGTACCAGACAACTAAAGGAAAATTTATTTCTTTAGAGCTTGTGGTCATTTAAAGAACGGTTTTCATGTTTTAAAATAATTTGTAATAAATAATCATTTCCACTTAATATATGTGTGTTGCATTAGAACAATAATAACCCCTTTAGATACTACACTTTTGCTTGGTATAAAGAAACGGTATACCTGTATATTATTTTGCCACTGATGGGTTTTCTTAACAATGAGAACACTTGACTGTCCTGCTCATTACCATACAATGGTGGACATTAATAAAAACATAAAAGTGAACCTAACACTTAATCACTTCTTCCAGGTTATTTTGTGCCATGAAGCAACTGCTTAATAGAAGTTTTTAATCTGTAAAATAACTTTTCTAATGTTCTCAACCTCAGTGTGATGTTTTATAATGTAGCTGTCTGAGCTGCGGTAGACCAGAGCTAGAAGTCGGATCTGGGCTTGCAGATATGGGTGTGATTCCCCACTCCCTCTCTCCTGCATGAGGGTTCCCATGACGGTCATAGTTTTCTCGGTGTTGTAGGTGATTGCAGAAGTTAAGTGCTATTTATGGTTGTTGTTGTTGTTGTTTTAAACAAAAATGGATTACAGTCATATTGCTAAGTTCTCATTTTTCTCTTTTTCCATTCTAGATTAAAGAGTCTATTGTTGGGGAAATCAGACGGGAAATTGTAAGTGGACTTTTGGCAGCAGTGTCTTCAAGTAAAGCATCTAATTCTAAGCAAGATAGTCATTAAATGGAATTAATAGGTAAATTTACTGAATTTCTTTGTTTAGATAAATGTAAAATAGTACTTAGCTTTCAATGCTTTGTTTTCTCACTACACAGGTGTCTTTCTCTAATGAAATTTTGATTTTTAGAATGTATCTAATACATTATTCTAGAGTATGAAAACCTCATACAACCCCTTCTGAAATGTAAGCAAGTCCAATCTCATAATACTAACCTTCATGGGAGGTTAGGGGCAAAAGTTGGTTTACAGTTGTTTGTATGGAAAATAATACAATAATTAATGAATAAACAATAATACAAGAATAAACTGTGTTTCCCATACTCACATCGGTAAATGTTCTTTTACCCCACGCTGTATTATGTCATTTTACTGGATTTTCATTGTAGCAAATAAATGCTAGAATCTTCAAACCTGAGTCTTATTTTGGTTCCATTGGTTATAATAGTATTCAGATGTACAATTTATGGGCCAAGATTTTGAGAATTAATCACAAAGTCTTAGTGTCTGTCTCAAGTTTTGTCTTTTAAAGGCATATCCCATAGATCCCTATCTAGTCATGTCATAATATCTATAGAATTGCTTTCTCTGTTTTATTTATTAAAATTAATTCAATTTTATCTTACAGCTCCAGCTATATTTTATAAAATATGTATTAATAGTAATATTTGGTGAATGCCAAAGTCAGTAATACATTTCTGTAGAATAATGCCTTTAATGGAACTAAAAATATTCATTCAGTAGAATATGGGAAACAAATATATAATTTGAAAAACATAATATGTAATTTCCATTGTAGAAAGTAGGAAAAATATTTTTATAAGCTATTTCATAAATAACTAATGAATTTTTTCAAAGCAACTGCTTAATAGAAGTTTTAGAAGGTAAAATAGGGATAAAAGAATGAACTTTCAAGAGGATGTATAGAGATCACAATAGGATCTTGTTTTTATATATCTAAATATTGCTTATATTTATATATGTTCACATTTATAAACTCTATATACTATTTATAAATATATATATTTAGAGAATATTCTCATTTCACTTTTAAAGATCTTTTTAATAATAACATTTGAAAGATGTTTAATGTTCCCTTTTTCTTTTTTAAGGTGAGCATGGACCGTATTAGCTCCGTCATAGTGGAGTTACCGAGATGTACACTGGTGGGGGCGTTATTTCTGCTTCAGAAGATACTTGCTGCCGAGCTGGGCTGCTGTATTCAGCGTACAATGTTTATTTCTTCTACGCATATCTTTTTAAAAAACATACATAGAAACTTAGGCACTTTGCTTATTACTTTATTTCTTTTCTAAACTATCAAAACTGTAGCCATTTGAAAAGCCTAATATTTATTTGTATGTCAATATTTTCCAATCAATTCCCTATATAGAATTTTAAAACTTGAAAACATCCAGACTTAACCAACGTATAAATAACATATTTCTGCAGACTAGTTTTCTTAAACACTGACCTCTATGAGGTATTTACTGTGCAATAACTGATTCATTTTTTGAGAGCTTGAAACAAATAATGATTTTCTCTCTACTGCTGTTAATTAGTGTCACTTCCAAGAAGAAAAGTTGTTCTGTTGTGAAAATTTACTATTAGTTCTTAAGGAAGTTACTAATAGCAGTAGGCTAGAATTCTCATATGAGGTTTCCTACAACTACTTAATGTTCTTACACTGTAAGCATTGTTACTTCACCCCAGACAAATGTAATTTTATTATAGCTTATGTAGTATTTTTCTTTTGGAAATGTGCCTTACATTAAACACTATGTACTTTTTTGCATTGTCCAGACTTTTTATTATAAGGAGATGTTTCTTCTTCTGTCTTTTAGACAAAATAGTAGAGAATTGCCAAAATAATGGGGCCTGTGACTTGAATGGGTAGAAATAAGCTTTTTATTTCCAAAATAGAAGTAATTTAGATTTGTTCTCCTTATAATAGATGGTTTTAGTTCATTTTCAACCATTGAGAACTGTTTGTTTTTATGGAAGATGGTTTCTTATTTGGTTATATATGTGTTAAATAAAAGTGTAAAGTAACAACCAAATGTTATTAGAATTATTCCTTTAGCATTTATAATTTTTGACTTCTATTCTTTGTGTGAAACTTTAATCAAAAGTGGTTGAAGTGTTAACGTATTCTTTGAAAAACTATCTAAAAGGTTTATAAATGTTTGAATTATCACACAAAGGCTGATTTCTAAAAAAAATTAAAACAATAAAGTATTTATTTTGCATAAAATGTTTTTAGTGGTTTCTTTTCTGGAACTACAGCAAAATGAAATTTGATTAGATTTGATGAGTAACAAATAAGGTCCAGAAGAATTACAGGATATAACCTAATAGGTTGATAGTCTCTTTTCCTGAAGAAGCTAAAATGCAGTTTAGACCAGACCACCCTGGAGAAGGACTATCCCGATGCTTCTTGGTCTCATCTAGTTCTGTGGTCTTAATGATTGCCATCTGAGGCCAAATAAAACTTTGCTTTAAAATATACTGTTAAACTATATTAAAAAAGACATAAAACTGTTATCTTATTCTTTGGTCAAATTATTCAGCAATTTAATTAGTTGATTCTAATAACAGTAATGATACAGATAAACCAAACACCCTGTGTTAATAGTAGTGTAGGCGTCATGTTTTTTACTCAGCTTTGTAGCTGCTTTTAGTTCATTTCTGACAGTACAAGATACCCAGAATTTGCTAATCAAAATTAGAGATATAACAGTTGCAATAAAAGGCTGAGCCAATGGGCAAATCACTTAATAGTACACAAATAAAATGAACTTAATAGTATTAGAGTTTCATCTTTCCTCTCCCCATTTTAAACCTTGTTCATTTCAACCTTTGAAGACTGCTATATTGAAGCCACCATGCTAGCTGCTATGTGGAAATGAATGAGAGACACACCTGGCAGGGGAGATACTGTGATCACAAAGATGGTTTTCCCAGAGTGAAGCTTATGCATTGCATTCCAGATGTGCTGACCCCCACAGTTTCCCCAAATGTGGGAAACTTGACTGCATAATTTGTGGTGGTGGGGGGCTGCATTCATGCTCTGCCCTAGGGGAAAAAAGGAATGAGAGGGTCTAAGAACTAATTGGAAAGATAGGACATATTTTTATTTATGGGTAAGTTTGGAAGCACTGCATGAATAGAATGAAGAATAAAAAGAATTTGAGAGCCTATCCTTGGGTGGTCAGAGAAGTCTAAAGGTATGTGGTTTGAGTAAAGTCTTAAAGAATCGGAAATAGAAAGGATGGGGCTCAAGTGATCAATAACATTAGCAAAGATTGTGCAGAATGCATAACTCAGTTTGAATTATTGTGTGCATCATGAAAGGAATATTTTTAAGAACGTAAGTTGTCTATTGCTTGTGCATATTGTGCTGAGAGCCTAAATGAAGAAGGCACAGAAGAAAAAGTAACTCACAATGGTGATTTGGAAGTTGGGAGTCACTGAAGGATGATAAACCATTGTCAATAATGGGCAGCTTCTCAGACTTGAAGTATGTATTATTTGTGAAAGAATATTCTGCTGAATTTCAGTAACAGTTAAAATATGCATTACATCAGTTAAGACTATTTGCTCAGCTGACCATCTTCAACTATTTTTTTAAAGACAATTTTAGAGCAGTTTTAGGTTTATGACATATTTCAACTTTTTAAAAGGAAAATAATGCATGTAAAATGATGTAATGAAAAAGTATGTTTGGGGGATTCCTGAAGATACATACTGTCTGTGCCCCTCACCTGATCAAATGGAAGTCGTGCTGGTGGAAGAGAAGCGTGAAAACTGAAGAAGCATAGGTTCTCTCTCTTTTTTTTTTTTCCTTTTTCCACTACTGGAAACAAAGGATTTATACCAGTTCTAGGAAGTAGGAAGAGGAAACATTCTATCTTGTAAGGAAAGCTAAGGATCTAAATTTTGTATTATATATGACTGCTGACGTCATTTATGAGAATATTGAAAGCATTTAATTAGCACTTATTCTGGCTGTATTCTAAGTATAAAGTTAAATTGTATCTAATTAATAGCTCCTCTCCTATACAGTTTTTAAATTTCTATTTATTATAATTAAGTTGGGCCCTTTGCCTTCTTTTCGTTGTTCTCATGATCACAGCTGATGCTCTGATAGTCATATTGAATAATAACTTGCATACACAGTGTCAGTGTGCTGAGCAGTAAATTGGAAATGTACTCACAAATAAACTTAGCAACCAGATATCAGGGTCCATTTCCCTTGTATGTTTTTGGTACCCCAAAGGAGACTAAATCTTTTGTGAACAAATATTAACTAGCTTACTTGCTTACTTCATTCACTCACTTACTAAATTTTATTGGATACCCTTAGAACACAAGTGGCAAACACAAGGCCCTCCACCTTGTTTTATCCCGCCCGACACCTTGTTTCTATCCAGCGGCAGCACTGAGCCCCTTGCCCCTGGTTAAGGAGTAGTGACATTTATACAGTCCTAAAATTACATCCAGCCCTTTGAAGGCAACCTGGAGGCTGATATGGCCCCTGGTGAAAATGAGTTTGATACCCCTGCTTTAGAAGATAGACATATAAAGAGATCGAATAACAACATGTTCTAAGGGAAGGTTAAATAAAATACATTGTTTAGAACTTTGAAGAATCTATATATACATTTGGGAGTTAGATTGTCTTTCTTTGGTAGCAAGACTTTAGAAGAGCAGTTTTTCCTGTCTGTCAGGTGCTTTGAAGGAGAAATGTCTTAAGCAGAAAGAGGACATTTTATCTCTAAGGAGATATCATCTTAGAGAAAACTTTTCATTATAGCCCAAAGTTAAAAGTAAAGAACAATTGTAAGCACAGTGCATGGTAGGAAACCACAAGGGAAACTACCTAAGTCCTTACGGAAACACGCGGTGTTCAAGAGAGGCCTGTATGGCAGCAGTAAGAGCCTAAGCAAAGAGCTGTTTTGTTAATGGTAGCAGGTAATAAGTCTTTATACTGTGTTGACTGGACATTGAGAAAATGCAAAGATAGTCTGAGTCAACCAGTCAACAAGAATGAGACCAAAAAAGGAAAGAACTAGGTCTGGAGATGCTGCTGAAAGAGATCAGCTGTAACGTGGAATTTGTTTCAGTCACCGGTATTTGGAGTTGCTTACCATTCCCTTAGGGAAGGGATTAGTGATTAAAAATAGTTACACCTGTGTGGAACACATTGTAATTCCTTATTTATGTTCTTGGGTTAATTGTTTAGTAAATCCATTCACAGGTGATTCATGTTTTGTTTCAGTACGTCACAAATAATTCCTTTTATTATTTATCCAGTCCCAAAGTGGAAAAAATTCCCTTGAGGTATTTCGAAGGAGATTCTCTGATGAGTCAATTCACAAACATTTATCACAATTTTGTGTTGGGGCAGAGATTGCTCTTGATTGAATCACAAGTGGTCATCAGATAAATCTCAGATACGAGTGTTTTTATTTGTTTGGTTAGAGAGTACTTATATCATTACTGACTTATTGAGACATATAAAATCTCTCACATAAACCTTTGAATAAAAAATGGACTGTGTTTAACCAAGTCTCATCAGCCTGTGAGGACATGTGGGATTGCATTAATGACAATAGACGTATTTTTAAATCTTACTCCCATCACCTGCCGAGTCATATTGTCTCCCAAATCTCATACATTTACACTGAGGGGATCCCCAACAGTTATTCATGAATCTTCATGACTGTTTTTATCTATCAATCCCAAGTGATTTCTTCTTCACAATTATATTCATTAAACATACATTTAATGAACAGCTCTTGAGTGCAAAGCACTAATGACAAAGTTAATATTTTCATGACCTTATTTTACTATTTGTTAATTCTGCTAGCATTTGGGTCAAGTGTTTTTTGTTGCTTTTTTTTAATGATTCACAAAAGAGTTTTTATTTTGGTGCAATGTATTGTTGTTTTTGTTATCTCTCAATTGCTCTATGGGAAGCCAAAGCCAATCAAAAATGACATCACAATTCTGGTGAGTATAATCCTAAACCTTTTTTTAGAGTGGATATTAATTTACTAGAAGAATCTTAGCTTGATCCATTCTGCCTGTGATGTCCATAATGGGAAAGGAAAATAAATGAAACAGCCTACATCTTGTGAGATGTTTTACTTCTTTAAAATCTAGATATACATTTCAACAGAAATTTTTGTTTGTTTGTTTCAAGGAGGACTTTATTAGGAAAAGTTAGTGTAAAAAACATTCAAGTTCATAAAATTCAGAGAAAACAATAAAAGCATACTTTGTAGCTATAGTAATCATTTTTTAATCACAAATAAGGTAAGGTCTCAATTATGGCCTAAGCAAACACTCTTCTCTTAGGCTCTATTGCAAGCCCGGGCAGGAAACACTTCAGGTATTGGAAGGGAACCCAATGTTGAAACTGTGTTTGAGGCTGCAGAAAGGTAAACAGCATGTTCTGACTATAGCATCACAATATTGTAGCCTGAACAAGGGTCACTTGGCTGATATGTCCTGCAGTGGAGTGTATGTTAGTAATTGCACCCATGCATTAAAATTCTCATTTCTCAACAGAAATTATTTTTAAAGAAGTACAATAGCAGTGAAGAAAACTTTATCCATGATCAGAAATTACGTGGGCTATAAAACACAGTTGAAGTATCACTCACAATTTCTCTAAACTAGGCTTAACTTCCCAAAGATTTTGGATTTGTGTCTTACCCATAGGTAAATTCCTTTTATTTTTAAAGAAATCCAACCTGGATTTCTTTTTGAAAAAACACCCTGGCACTCGATGTGGAACATCAGTGAAACATAACTGTCCATCTATAATACGCCTTGGTTCGTGGATTAGCTGCTTTATAGCAAAGCTGGCTGCAAAGCAACTTTCCTTAAAGTACTTCATACTTTCCAATTAATAGCAAACATAATGGGAAACAGGAGACAGCAATGGGGGAATCAGTATTAGTCTGAATTTAAATCTTTTGGTGAGGAAATATTTCTATGATGGAAAAATTCTAACCACAGATATTGTTAGAGTAATATGTATTTCTTCCATAGTATGTTCTCAATTTCAGCATTTCCTGTCTGCTTTTTCTTTTCTTACCTCTCTTTCTACAAGACCTAGAAATTATTTCCTTATGGAGAGATTTCTGCTCAAAGAATATTATTTTCTTCCTTAAATCTGTGCATTATATTATTGGATAGAGCTGAATAAAAATGTCATATTTTGCCAACATATGTCCCTTTCAATGTCATTCTAGTCTGAACACTGTTAAAGTTTGAGACCTTAGATTGTACAGAACAAGTCCGTTCTTATGTGATCTGGCCTATACTTTGAGTCTTTACTGAGTTTGCTAAAAACCAAAGACATCTATGTTCACTTCTTTTTACAAGAAAATATTGCTGAAATATATATAACTGAAGGGAGTGGAAGATGTAAACATAAGTGGTCCAGTATAGAAGCAGACAGGCCTCTGTTCCAGCTGTAGCTCTTCTGCTTTCTTGTGTTAGCCTCACTCTCCTGAACAGAACAACAGCACCTACCAGGGCTTACTGGGCTAATTAACAAGGTGTAGAAAGGACATTTAGCATGCTGCATAGCATATGATAAAAGCTCAATAAATATTAGCTATTGCAAGAGATAGTAGTAATGATAATAATAGAAGACAAAGCAAAAATATATAGCAGTGAATTAAAGTATCCAGAAGATATACCATATTGATTATCAGAGTTAAATACGAGTGAAAATACAGTTGATGTTATTCCAACTTTATGTTAAACCACTAACTAGCAAAATTGTGTGGTTTGTCCTGCCTAAGCTTTATTTAATTCAGAAAAGTTCAATATTGGATATATTTGTCAGAAGTTTATCTTTTCTATTATTTTTAAGAATATACTTAATTGGCACCACAATAGAAGGTTAACCAGGGTAATTGCCAAGGATGAGATGGATGCATTACTCTGTATCATTTAAAGGATCTGAATGAAGCTTCAGAAAACTGGAATCCTCAGTTTTAGCTAGCTGTAGCCCTTTATTGTTATTTTTATAAAAATGCCATTGACAATAATATTCTTTTAGCATTAACCTCCTGCCTTTTCTCTTTAATTCTCACTTTTAAAAATAATGAACAACTGAGTTGAGCTTTGAAAACCCTCGAAGCATAGAGATTGTCAATTGGGCAAGGACAGTTATCAGAATATGTGTTTGTGCGTGTGTGTCTATGCACACAGAATGGGTGGGTGTATTGTTTCCATTCAGTTTTATAATTTTACACTTGGAAAAATATTTCTTTGAAATACAAACTACAGAAAAAAACACAGCCTTTTTAAACTTTCTGAACTGGTGAGGTATGAGTTTTAAAAAGTTGAGAAAAAATTAACCAAAAAATTAAGCCAATTTTATCACCAATATAGAAATACTACAAATAAAATGTACTATATACAGAGTGACTTATAATTATTTGCTTCCAAGGGGTACTCCTATGCAGAATACTGGAGTTCTAATTGATATGTATCAGCCAAATGTTTTCCAAGTTAATATAATTCTGAAAGTCTGAAGTTAAATAGTCAACTGGCAGAAATTGCCAATAATTTGTACAACAATATTTTAAGGCACCACAACGGGACAGTCAGTGTCTTCTCTGCAAGGGGAAGAATTCACAGCTCTGGCTTGCTGATTGCTGAGGGACTGATACTTACTTAGCTATGACTTTTGTATCTTAGGGCCTGAAAATCAGGAAGTGTGGACATCAGTATGTCATGCCCTTGACATCTCATTACAGGCAAGAAAAAGAAGAGGCACTTTTGAGAAGTGATGGCCACAGCCAACTTCCTGGTTTCTTCTTTAAACAAGGAACATTTAGATAGTGCCACGATATTCTGGTACAATGCTAGAAAAACATCCCATATGCCAAAGGTGGTTCTTTCCAGTAACTATTTTATAGTTACAAAACTTCATAGTTGGTACAAAACTTCATAGTTATCTCTTTAAAAAAAGTAAAGGACTTCTAAGTAATGATGATGCCAATCTATAAATGTAACTATAAAAAGAACTTCATAATATTTATAATAAGCCCCTAGTTTGGCAGTTAGGTATTTGTTAAACTACCTAACTTCTCTTCAAGAAGAAACGTGTGAACAGTTTTATACACTTGATTTTTTTAACTGGTAGATTCTGAGCACCTAAACATATATTTATAGATTATGTCATGTTGTTTCTTCCCCTTCAAAAGACTATTATATACAAAGATCATGTCATATGAAACATTAGCAATTTGAGATTACTTTTTACATTTTTCCTTTGTTGAAATAGCTAAGTAACAGCCCTAGCAAACTTCCAGCTCTGCTTAGCAAATCTTGATTGTCTTTTTTATGCCAGGGTCCTTGCTGCTTTCCACCAAGTCCTGACAGTCCAGTTCTTTCACATCGAGTAAACTTCACTGCTAATATCTCAGTTCAGGTCCTCTAACTTCTTGCCTGAGATATGGCGCTATTTCTACCTAGGCCTTCCTGCCTACAGCAGTTCATCTGAAGTCCATTTCCCCCTATTGTTGGCATGACTGTGCTGCATGCAAATATGATTCTGTCGCCCCTGCACCTCTGTTGCTCAAAGACTTCCAATGACTCCCCATTGTTTTTGAGTTAGTCTCTTTTTACACCTCCATCTGTGATTAGAATATTCCCCTAAATATTAATTTCTGTATGCAGTCCTTTTTTACTCAGCTTATCAGATTATGTTTTCCAAAGATAGTCCCAAAATATGTCCTGACCCACATATTCTTATAAAACCTTGCAACTCTCCCCATCAAGAGCTGAAGTTTATATCTCTTCCCTTACAGCTGGTTGAAACTTTATGGCTGCTTCAGACACTAGAGTGTAGTAGAAGTGATTACCTGTGATTTTCAAGGTTAGGATGTAAAAAATGCCATGCACTGCCTTTTGGTTCTTTCCTGCTGTTTGATCTCAGGACCCAGCCCCCATGCTGTCAGGAAGGCCAAAATACCTAGGAGGGAGAGGCCTACGTGGAGAGAATGGAAACTTTAGCCTTTGGGCCGGGCTGACCTCCCAGCCAATGAAGAGCATCAAATTCCCCACCATGTGGGAAAGAAAGATATCCTGAATGTGGATTCTCCAGTTGCCAGTTGAGCCACACCAGATCCTGCCACATTGAGTTGGGACAGGTTGTCCTTGCTGAGCCCACCCAAATTATAGATTCATGGACAAAATAAGTAGTTGTCATTGCTTTAAGCCACTAAATGTTGGGGGTTAATGTATGTATCAACAGGTAATTGGTACTATTTTTTAAAATTTTTATTCATTGATGGAAACATCAACTTGTTGTTCCACTTATGTATACGTTCATTGCTTGATTCTTGTATGTGTCTTGATTGAGGATCAACTTTGGTGTGTCAGCACAATATTCTAAACCAACTGAGCTACCCGGCCAGGACTGGTAATTGCTACTAATTTTGGTACCTAGAAATGGAATGTTGCCATAACAAAAACCTCGACTGTGGCATTGACTTTGGAACGGTACTGTGGGAAGAAGTTGGAGTGGTGTTTAGGAGACTGGGAAAGCCAAAAGGGTCTCAAGTAGAGTGTTAGTGGGAGCCTAAAATACCTTGAGGAGGCCATCAGAAAAGCCTTAAAGGAAAATATTATTGAAAACTGAAGGAAGGGGACCCTAATTAGGTGATGGCAGAGAGTTTGTCAAAACAGTCATCTGTGGAAATGTAGCAAAGAGGAAAGATACTGAATAAACTCAGTTATCTAGTTAAGGAGATTTCCAGACTGAATATTCAAAATGCCACTTGATTTTTTTCCTCATTGTTTATAATAAAATGTGAGGAGAGAGAGAAGAGCTAAAGAATAAATCATTAAATATAAAAGAATCAGAACATGCTGGGTTCTGAAATAAAATTATTTCTCTAAAAGCAATTATTACATTGAATAATGGCTTCTGAAAATGATCAAATCCAGGATGAATCTCTAAACTCTTTAAAATAGGGCTTCTAAGATTGTTAAGGGTGTTCTACTCTTCATATTTCATTGCAAACACAATACTTTTCTTGATGATCGTGGATGCTAATTGTTACTAAATTTGGTGTGACTGAAAAATTATATGAATAACTTTAGTCATAAATCCCAGAACAAGGAAATTACAGTGTTAACTCCCTCTGTTAAGGACAGTTCATTGGTTATGGGAAATAAAGTAGAAAGTAAATATGCTATTAAGTGTGGCCAGCAGAAGCAGTAAGGACAGAATCCTGTTTCCTTTTATTCATGTCAATTATGTTAAGTTTAAGGTGGTGCATTAGAGTTTAAATGTTTTCCTTTTAAATACTTCCCTTTGGTTCTGGTGTTTGGGGACTGGAAGCTGGTGTTGCAGCGCGTGCATATTTGGGATTGTCTCCCACCCCGTGCGGAGTGTGTGTTCCCCTGGGCAGCCTGCATCTGCGTTGGTGACAGTAACTAAGCAAGCACCAGTTAAGCTGCATTCCTTGTGAAACAATCTAATTACGGCGGGCCCAAAGTCCGCAGCCCTGTTGATAATCTCCAGAGTAAAATGTTCACAAGGTGAAATGGAAAAACATCAGCAGTTCATTCTTTTCTCTGTCATCTTGTTTATGGAAAACCTAAAAATGCAAATGAGCTTCCTTTGTTTGTGTTTCCGGAGCTTTGGTGGAGACGTACGTGGAATTCAACCCAGTGAGTTTGCATTTCTATGCAAGTTCCATAGGAATGGCTTTCTGTTGTAAACAGCTAGTCACTTTTTCTGATTTCAACACCATTTCTTTACAAAGAAACAAAATTTGATCAAATCATTAATTTAAGACCTAACATTGCGTGATGGTGTAATTTCACTTCTTAGTTGTCTGTCATTTGATTAGTCCGGTTTGAATAATTTAAGAGAGTTGATGTCTGTCAGATGTTTATTCCTCATTTACTCTGGCAGGATATCTTTTTCATTTGAATTTATGCTTATTTCCTTAGCACTTTTCTCACTCTAATAAGAAGACACTAGCCAAAACTTGCACTTCCTTGCTTCAGGGTTATGATGCAAGTGTGCTTCCCTGACACTAAAGAAGAGAGGCAGCTGTCCTGGACTCTGCACTCCACAGGGCTCCTCTGTGGCCCTCATCATTTGACTTTTTGGGAGAAAATCCACTACCACCCCCGACAGTAACTACAACCATTCCATATCAGGGTCCCTGGAGAGACGGATATGGTGCAGGATGGGTATTGTCAGACCAGACACCGACTGTTCAGCTATGATGATTTTTATAGAATATGGGCTTTCATAAAAGAATTTTTCTGCAGAAAGAAGACCATACACCCTTTATCTAGAGACAACTTTTGTGAACTTTGAAGTTCATATAAAAGGAACCAGTCTGCAAGAACTTCCTATCACTATGTCAGAAGGAAGCTGGGGACTCCAGAAAAAGGATGATGACCAAAAGAATTTGGGGATTTTTTAAGTTTGTAGTTTTCTTATTTTTCTTTTCATGTTCATCTGTTTTCCTAAAATGAACATCTGTGACACACATACATCAAAAAAGAACTGTGTACTTCTCTTGGGGGTCAGCTAACGAGGCTGTATCCAGTGTTTAAACATTCATGGGAGATAGACTGAGGGACAGTGTGGACAAGACACTGATCTGTTGAAAGTAGAAATTCCCATGGAGGTTGACTAATCTTGTGACACAAATGAGGTGAGTTTTTAACTCATTCACTGTGAATTAAATGTGCAAAATGTAGATTTTTATTTCTCTAAATCTGTGATTGCTCATCATCTTTTGTACTTGATGCTCATCAAATTATAATTTTCAAAACATTAAAAACATGATTCTTCTAAAAATGTAAAATAGCAAATTTCAAAGATGGATTTAGTTAATTACTGAGGTAACCAGAGGAGTGATAAAGTTCATTTCTACTGGAAAAATAGAAATATTATCATTGAAAAAAGAATACCAGGATAAGATTGTCACATTGAAATTTAAGACCTTGTGTTTTAATCTTTTTGACCACACAGAAACCATCTACATATCTACAGAATGAAATTCATTTGCAATGCTATTGGACAAAAATAATTTGAAATGTTATCAGTTTTCAAGATACCCTAGATCCAAGATCAGTTTGTAAGATACCTTAATTCATGAAAATAGGAAGTCAAAACAAAACTGTATAGCTATAAGTAATAAATCTTTTGCTTATTCTCAATTTGGGATTTTTCTTTTTACAATAATGATATACTTAATTATATTTTCTCTCAAAATGAGAAATATAGAGTGATTCCTCCTGAGTTATGATTCCAATGAGGGAGTGAAATTGTGACACAAATATTTTGGTATCTTTTAATGTAAAGCTAAAAACAATTATTGATGTGATTATTACTTTTTTATTTTAAAAGTGTGTTTGGAAGTCAAAATAAAATAATTGATAAAACAAAGTGCTTAAGAAATTTAAAAACAAAGCTTATGAAACATTACACATCATAAATATAAAAATAAATTTATAAAAATACAAATGTCACACATTTTGTCACTCTAGTAAAATGTAAGAGTAAAACTATTATATCAAAAACTCATAAAATGCAGAAAGTTTAATCATTATAAGAAATGATATTTAATTTTCAATTACAATTAAGGAAAATAAAGCCCCTGAATACTGGAATAGTTATGCTAGTCTTCTGTTGTATAAATTGTTACAGACACTGCAAAGGGGTTTTGGCTTTAATTAGTCAATGTAATGTGAAGTGTTAACTCTAAATTGAGGGTTGTTTGGAGATGAAAAAGGATGCTTTCTAAATGAGGACACTATTGCTTAAAGCAAAATTTTAAAGGAATGTCATGACTTTTGGGAATATCTCAAGATATAAATGATACGGATCCCATATCCTTCCCCTTAACACTGACTGCCTTTAAGATTTCCTCTTTAATACTGGTTTTCAGCAGTTTGCTTATAATTTGCCTTATTGTGGTTTGAGTTTCCTAGATGAGATTCTTGCATCTGTAGTTTTATACTTTCAACAAATTTGAAAAATTTTTAGTCATTATTTCTTCAATTTTCCCTGTCTTTCTACCCCTCCTTTCCTTTTCTAACCCAAATATATATAATTATGTATATATAAACATATATATATATATATAATTTTTGATGATATTTCTCAGGTCCCTGTGGTTCTACTCTCCCCCATGTCAACACTCTATGCTTCATTTTGGATATTTCTATGCCTGTGTCTTCAAGTTGATGGATTTTCCCATTGTAGTATCTAATCTGCTGTTAATATCATTCAATAAAGTGTTCAATTCCAATATTACATTTTCATTTCTAGAATTTTCACTTGGTTCATTTCATATCTTTTATTTCTCTCTTCCCTGTGTTTCTGTTTTTCTTTGAATCTTTGAACCTATCTATTTGCATTACTTATAATAGCTGTTTTACAGTCTCTGTCTGCTAATTCCACCATGTCTGTCATTTTAAGGACTAGTTCTATTAACCAATTTATCTCTGAGTTATGGGGTATATTTCCCTGCTCCATCATATGACCAATAATGTTTTTAATTCTGATTTTACATCATTGAGTGCTGGATTTGGTGGTATTCCCTTCAAGTGGATACTGCTCTGCCGGGGGGAAACTGCTTACAGATCAGCTTGGTCTTTTCAAGGCTTGCCTTTCCATTTTTCATATGGGTCTATAGCAGCCTTTAAATCTACTATGAACCCTGAAACTTCTGGTTTCTTTAATGAAATGCCATGTGTATTCAACAACATTTTTCCACTCTGGCTGATGCGAACTGAAATGATTCTCAGGTTTACATGAGCTCTGGGAATAGTTTAGTTTACAGCTCCCTAGTACTTCTTTTCTTCCAGTAGCTGTTTTTCATCTGGCCATGCTGAGTTTCACCTTATCAAGATTGGTATTCCCCTAAAGACCTCTGTGCAGATTTCTAGAGCTCATTTTCTGAAAAGCTTCCTTCTTTTTGTTAATCTTCCCCACAAATTCCAGCTGCCACAGGGTCCCTCATCTCTGATCTTTCTTCTCAACTTAGTGTAAGTACTAGGGTCTGTTTGGGACTTTTCCCTGTGCCGCAGCCCAGAAATTGCTGGGGTAATCATAGGGTTCATCCCGTTTAGCTCCCTGCTCTAAAAGGGCACAGTTATTCAATATATAAAAACAGTTGTTTCACCTATTTTGTCCAGTTTCCTAGTTCTTTGCGGTAGGAGTGTAAGTTTTGAAACCAGTTGTGCTTTTCATAGAAGGATGCATCCATTTAAAAATATCCAGAATAACAATACTATACCAACAAAAAGAGTGTGTCTTCTTACTTAAATATAGCACAGTATATTGGAATAGCAAAATGTCAACAAGTGGTACAGCAGCCACTACGTCTGGAGGAAGTAGACCAACTACCATTGTTGACTAGAGCTCCCACATCAGCTCCTGCTAGTGTTGTAGATGCAATGAGATTTTCTGTGATTTCCATTCAATTTCTGGTTTAGGATACTCTTCCTCACATTCCTCTGCTAAGAGCTGCAGCAACTCAACTTGAACATGCAGAAATCTCTGCAGGTAGAGATGAAGGGGCTGTGCACAGGGTCCTATCATAGGTCTTCTCAGTCTAGATAGGCCCCACTG
Source organism: Trachops cirrhosus (assembly GCA_028533065.1). Taxonomy (NCBI): domain Eukaryota; kingdom Metazoa; phylum Chordata; class Mammalia; order Chiroptera; family Phyllostomidae; genus Trachops; species Trachops cirrhosus. The sequence goes on along the minus strand of CM052541.1, from coordinate 38,610,112 downwards.
CCTCCTATTTTATGCACCCATGCCAGTTTGGCATGGAACACTCTTTGAGGATGCCTCTAAGTAGAACTCCAGGCCCCAACCAAGTGAAATTTCCTTCTGCCCGTAGAACTGAGCTATTTGAGAGGCTTCTGCCATCTAGCTTATTGTCTAACCCACCCTCCTCTATACATGAGGAGAAGGCAGGACAGAGGCCTCTCTGGAAACTCATCTACGACTCATTTACTTGTTCTCCCCACTCTCAGGATCCTGTCCACAAGTTTTGCACTGAATTGATTCCCTCTCAGATTTATACATTGAAGCCCTAACACTCCCCACTCCTTCGTGTAGCTATGTTTGGAGTAAGGGAGTACAGGCAGAATGCAGAGACATTGAGAGTTCAGTTCCAGACCACGGCAATAAAGTGAGTACCACAGTAAAGTGTGTACCACAATACAGTGAGTCATTATCTTTTTGCTGGTGGAGGGTCTTGCCCACCATTGCCCTCTCTCTGCCATGGGAGGACACGGAGACAAGGCAACCATCTGCCAGCAGGAGGGTGGTCCTCATCAGGAACTTCATCAGCTGACACCTTAAGCTTAGACTTCCCAGCCTGAGAACTGTGAGAAATAAATTTCTGTTGTTTAGCCACCTAGTCTGTGATATTTTGTTATTGCGGCCCCAGCGGTCTCAGACACCACACCTAAGGGAGCTTTTGTTAATTTCTTGTTTCCTTTTTTGGGGCTAGAAAACTGCCCTCCTGTTACCTGCTGTATTCTTCATATTTATAGGTTTTTAGTAAAAACTCTATTCTTGGCCTCCTAGAATTTGTTTCTTGATATTTAAAGGAAAGGTTGTGAAATTAAAAACAAAAACAAACACAAACCCCAAAACCTTCTCTATTTCAATCTCTTGCCTGGCTCTTGAAATTAAAAACTAAATTCTAGTCTGTTCTTACTGAAATTGATCTAAAGAACCTAATTTTGGAATCCAAAAGCCAAACTCTGACTACTGACTCTTTTTCTTTTTTAATTATGACAGTCTTAGTCCTCCCAGAGGTAATGAAGAGCTCCAGTTGAAAAGCAGTAAGATTTGAAAAAATAAATAAAAAACAAGGAAGTACCGGAAAGAAAAGCATAATAATGTATTTCAAAATATTATTTCATTACACAAGTATAAAACAGGATTGTCTACCCATGCATAAAAAATAACTGAGAAGAACTAGGTAACACCAAACAATGGTTTTAAAAAAGTAGTATTCTGTGATAAGCTCTTCTCTTCCCCCTCTCCTTCCCATGGTATCACTAGAACTCAGATGACAATATTCTTCCCTTCCTTGACAGCCTCTCTGGTATAAAGTTCGTATGAGCAGTACATGCTTGGCCCCTACACTGATCCCAGGATTACTGCCTGTCTGACATTTTCCATGTTTTACCTCAGAGTGTAACTCTGCTGTTTAGTGAGGTCTCCCCATGTCCTCTTGATTTTGGGTCCTGTTGGCTAAGAGATTTTCTAGGTTGGGCTTAAAACTATGTTTCCCTCCCAATATTATTATTTTATGTGGTTTCTTTGTAGAGCAGTTTATTTTATTTTCTCAGGTAGCCCCAGGTGATATGTGCTTCTTGATGTTCTCTCCAGTTTCCTGAAAGATTTAGAACAGGGGTGTCGAACTCATTTTCACCAGGGGCCACATCATCCTCGCGGTTACCTTCAAAGGGCCGAATGTAATTTCAACTCCTTAACATTAATGAGTAGTTACATTTATACAGTCCTAAAATTACTTTGGCCCTTTGAAGGCAACCATGAGGCTGAAGTGGTCCCCAGCAAAAATGAGTTTGACACCCCTGATTTAGAACATTATCCTCCACAGTCAGAGTTGGAGGACAATCCATATGGCATCACATGGGGTCACCCCGAAATAAGGCGTGTTAGTCACAAAGTCAGCCAGTTTCCTGTGGTTCAATTCAAACATCTTCCTAGATGTTTCCCTGAGTCTTTGACATATCTTATATATTCCCTGAGGTATTTAAAGGTTACCTTTAGCCTAGTCTTTTTGGAGAATTTTAATCCCTTTGGTCTCCTAGAGTCCATTTACAACTTCCCCTCAAGGAACATCACAGTGTTTTGCAAATATATATACTAACATGTTAGAATTTTGAGTTAATATACAAATTTGATTCGTCTGGAATCCAGTCCAAGCCAGTTAACATGGCAGAAGAGATTTATTGGCTGATAAAACTGGAAGCTGACAAATGAGGTGGCTTCAAGGTTGGTTTGAGTCAGCCGTTCAATCATGTCTTCAAAGATTCAGTTCATCTTATCTCTTCTCTGTCTCTTGTATGTTCAGCTTTTTCTTAAGCCTGGTTCTACTTAATGGTCGACTTTGATGGTTGTGTCCACTCCCAAGGCAATATGCTTCGTCTATGGATGAAGAAAGGATTGTTTCCAAGAGTGTTCTCAGAACAGGAAGGGCATTTTTTCTCCTGAAACCACTAGGAAACCTCTCTGATCTCATCAACCTGACGTCATTCATCTTGGAACAAGATGAGTGACCAAGGAGAGGGATTATGTTCATTAGTTTGGGCTTCAGCCACTTGCCCCAGTGCTAGTGTAATAAACTCAGGGGAGGTGAAGATAACTGAATTAAAATTTGGGTAGGATGAGGGAAAAGGAGAGTAATATTGGAGAGTAACGGCAATGTCCAGTATATCCAACTACTCAGAAGATAATAAATATCTTGGAAAAGAAGAAAAACATACTATGGATTGACTAATGCTAGGCCTTGTGCCAAGCAATATATGTGATTCTGACTCTGTTGGAGTGTGTCTGCCCAGTCTATTGCCTCCTGTCTTTGAGAATTTCCCTGCCCTCAGGAATGGGTTCTGATAGCCTGCTGTTAGACACCTGGTACAGATTAGGCCAGCTGTCTTTCTTGTCCAGGAATTTGGTAGTGGGATTCAAATGGAAAAATGGTTTATGGGAGCAAACATACAAAACTGGAAGCTGTGGAGTGGCTGTTGTTGTATGTGCCAGGAGAAACAAAGAAAGCCAGGTTGGGGAGAGGGAGGAGAAAAAAGTAGATTATGAGCAGAGAGAAGCAGAGTTAAGGTAGTTGTTTGAACCTAGAAAGGGAAAGACAGGGGAAAGCTTCCTTTGTTCCCAATGACTTTCACATTCAGTGACTGGTTCAGCTGCTCCTAGGCCCGTTATCTGTGTAACAGGTTGTTAAAACAGAACCCAAAGACAAAAAACAATATAATAGATTCCCCCTGCCCAGGGCCCCAGATACTAAAGAAAAGTGCCAGACCACCTGTGCGTGATTCATTAGACCAGGGGTGTCCAACTCATTTTCACCAGGGGACACATCAGCCTCACAGTTGCTTTCAAAGAGTCGAAGGTAATTTTAGGGCTGTATAAATGTCACTGCTCCTTAACTAGGGGCAAAGAGCTCAGTGCTGCCTCTGGGTAGAAATAAGGTGCCTGGCCAGATAAAACAAGGTGGAGGCCACCTGTGTGTTAGAGGATAAAGAATTCTTCAGTCAGCTTGATCAGTACCCCAGCTTGTGTAATAAGAAAAAGGTTAGAGAGTAGAGAGATTTCTTTGGGTGAGCTTTATGTGGTGTTCTCTGCTCCTTCCTCATGGGAATAGAAAGATGTTTCACCTTCACCTGGAGCCAATGAATGAAGACTAGGAGGGGGTTTGGATATTGGTGTCTTGGAGATTGAAGGTGATAGACACTGGTGTTTGACTTAAGTCTGAGAGTCCAAAGTCAAGTGGTGCGGAGATAATCTACTGAGTCGGTATGTACTTCCACTCACATTGGCTCATGGGGTCAAAATGAGACACCTTCCCAAAGCGAATTGACCTGGGTTATCTTAAAAGGAAATTTCTTCCAAAAGTACAGCCTCAGTGGGTTATGATACTTGAAGAAATAGTGAGTGGTTGCTGAATGAGCTTAACAGAGTTACCCAGAAGAGGGCATTGCTAAGAGGTCAGGTGTTATCGGTGATTCTGAGTGAGCTGAGCATCTCTGAAGAATCAACACAAGTGTCCAACAGAGGAAGAGTCAGCAATGCTTCAGTCCAGAGGGCACTGAGGCCAGATTACATTATACCAGCCTGTAACCCGTCCCCTTTCTTCTCGTCCTTTGCTTCCTAGACCGACTTCCCAGAGACCAGAACTGTGGCTTACACAGGGGAAGAGGAGGCATAGGAGAAACTGCTTACGAAGCCAGCCATGGCCCTCTCTCCTCCTGGCCTTGAGGATCCCACTCTGGGAATGGGGAAATCTTGACATCAAATGAGAGTTTAGATATTTCATTTCTTTACTGAACTAGACTCTAGTTTTGCAATTATTAGACTAGATTGGAACTTTTAATGCCAATACATTATCTAAAACTGAGTATAAAAGCTATCGGCCTACACAAGCTTTATCTTTAACACTGAGAATATATTTATTTTCTTTTTTACATTTTATTACTGACTGAGGTGTCATATAATCTTTTTAATGACTCTGTGAGGTAGATATGATTATCTCAGTAGGAATTCTTTTCTCCACTCTGTACTTGAGGAAGCTGAGTTTGCAAGAGCCTCATGGAAGGGCAATGGCTCATGAAATGGACTTTAAAAGGAAGAATAGGTTTCTAGTAAGCAGAGATGAGAGAAAGGAAATTCTAGGAGAGGAAAGAATAAAGGAGCCAAGGCTGGGTCGGGTGTATTCCAGGAACTGTGGTAGTCTAATCTGCGCACAATAGAAGATCCAGGCAGTGTTAGGGTGAGATAAGTCTGGAAACATTTTAAAGAAATAGAGTGGCAGTTCTGTAACAACCCTTTACCCCTTATCCTCCTCTACAACTGCCTCCTTTTCATTCTCTGAAGAAAAATGAAGGCATCCTTTCCATTTGATCTATATGAGAATGTACAATTTAGAAAGTAGGGGTTATGTGCTAGACCCCACAAAATACAGAGGGAAATTGAAAAAGCTTTTGAGATAGGCAGACCTAGTTTCAAAATAATTACTATTGTAAGAGCATACTATTTCTAAAACTCAATATCCTTGTCTGTAGAGCAGGGAAATTACTCCACAGGGCTACTGTGAGGGCTAAATAAAATCAGATTAAAATAATGCTGAAAATAATTTTGTGACCTTAAGAAAATCACAGATGTCTTAGGTCTCATCCCTCAGTTTGCTCATTCCATTGGGTTGATGATAATACCTCATTCATGTCAATTTGAAGTATATCACAGTCAAGATTATTTTTTAGGCATAGCAATTTACTGTTTTCTTATAAATGCTCAGTATCAAATTTAACTCTTTATGGGTGCAAAATTAAATTTTTTGTTTTAGACATTAGAAAGGTCCTTTTGATGAGGGTGAAAGGATAATTAAACTGAAAGTTATGTACATATTGGGCCTGAAAATTTTTAATGGTCTTATTTAAACTGAATATGAAGGTACTTAAAGACGCAGTTGTAAGCTTTCTTTTCTTTGGAAATCAATACTCATAAAACTCTAGGTTGGAATTGAGAATTAAAAACCACAGTGAGTTTATTTTAAAACATGTAGTCTGTCATCTTTATTTTCCCTTTGGACAACATAGTGTTTATACCCGGAGGCCTATTTATGTGGCTGCAGTTCTTTCACTGACTTTGAAGTGAACTTCACAGGGTGCTAGAATCAGCCCATTAGGGCTTTGAGATTCATGTAGTCCAACTCCCTCATATAAAAAGAGTAAATTGAGGTCAGAGAGGAATGTGAACTGCTCGGCCACCCCCTCTGCTTCCTCTGAGGTGTACAATGAAGACTCCTGTTGTCACCAGGACCAGCTCTGTGAGGGCTGGACTGGTCCTTTCCCTGCTCAGCCTGACCAGCACAGTCATTGCTCTCCCTCTAAACCTAGATGGTACCTGGCACTTAACAGTCTCTCTAAGTAGACTTCTTTTTATTTTTTTAAAGATTTTATTTATTTATTTTCAGAGAGAGGGGAAGGGAGAGAGTCAGGGAGAGAAACATCAATGTGTGGTTGCCCCTTGCACACCCCCTACTGGGGACCTGGCTGGCAACCCAGGCATGTGCCCTGACTGGGGATCCAACCAGCCACCCTTTGCTTTGCTGGTCAGCACTCCATCCACTGAGCCACACCAGGTGGGTCTTTCTAGAGTTCTTGAAAAAATCAAAGGAATTGTATTTAACTCAGGTCAGAGTACTTCATTCTCACCAGAGCCCAACTAGAAGCTGTGGCATTCTTGAGGTGGCTTAGGTGAATCACCAATCACTGCTTAAAAGAAAAAAGTCCCGGCTGCTCTTCTCCCAGATACATGCTTCAAGGAGTTGCCTGTGTGAGAAAGGGCTCCATAGCGGATCAACACGTGCAGTTTAAAGCTTTGTACTCTTGTAACTTCTTGTCTGCGATTCATTGAAAGCCGCCATTTCTTCTGTCTAGGTCATCTTACTAAATACAGCACCTCTTATTCAACTGGCAAGCACACAGGTTCATCAAAGCTCATTCTCAGAGGCGGTGAGACGACTGCCTATTGAGTGTGCCGTTCAGGATCCCGGAAACAAAACAATTCGTTTATGCTTACGTTTAAGTTTGCCTGTCCCAAGCAAAGTTTCAATATTTACAAAAAAATATTGGCTATGAATTCCTTCTATGTATTTCTTCCTATCTGTATCTATAAAAAGATATTTATCTCTACGTGCATATATAGATTTTTTCCCTAGACAAGTCTTAAAAATTATTTAAAAAAAGTTAAAGATAGGGGTTTCGTGTTACGGAGTGTGCTAGCATGGAGCTGTGGAGTTCTCAAAATCCGAACTGAGGGCCATGAGAAGTGTTGATATGGAACCACTCTTATCCTAGGTGGCCTCTGCCAACTTTGCAAGTTCTTTAATAGCTTATTAATCCATTTATAAAACAGGGAAAATAAGCAGATGTTATTGAGGGTTTTTTGTTTATAAAATATTCTAAGATGCTGAGGCAAAAGGTGTGACTCACAGGAAATGCCAAGTATGAGATAAACTGCCCACAGACTCTCGGCTAATCCCTTTGAATGTGATGGAAACTTGATTTTTGACAAACCCCTTTATAAGAATCCTGTTCTCTGTGTGAATGACTCTAGGACATGGACAATGGAGAGAGGATTGACTGTGGGTCAGAAGGGGGCAAAAGGGAAGACAATTGGGACAACTGTAATAAAATAAACAATAAGAAAAGAGTCCTGTTCTCATCAGCTGTGCCTTTTCTCTGAAATTTGTTTCCTTTTTCTTTTCCCTTTACAGTACCTTCAAATAGGTTTAAGTCATTAAGCAATTACTTAAGGGACACTTGCACAAATATAATTTTTTTCCCAGTAAGTGAAGGTCATGTGTGTGTGTTTAAGTGTGTACATCCCTTCCCTTTCAGTATTTGTCCATTGAGGAAATAGATGTTTAAGCTCACCACTACCAGCAAAAAGAGTTCTATTTTGGTCTGTAACACTCGCTTATTTTAAAACATTTTCTAGGCAGTATTTACACATTAACTAAAGAGATCAGAGTAAATCTCTACTTTATAATAATGTACTTTCATAATATTCTTATGCTCAGGTGACATTCACCCATTAAGCCTTTATTTGGAGAATTTAGAACTATGGGGAAGATGCTTTATCTTTTTCATAAACAACACTTTTCCTGATGAAGAAAATAAAATAGTCCTGAATCCTAGCACACAGAGATGAACACTATCAAACACTATCAGTGTTGGTGTGCTTCAGTCCAGCCTTCATCTGCACACATTTTCACGTAAATACAGTTTTTGACTTTATTCATCTCATTGTGTATCACAGTTTATCTGAGTAATTTTGAATACTCTGCACTCCAATTTAATCTGTCATTTAATACTTAACATCTTTCTTTTTGCACAAGCTGTTTATAAAAGCCAATTTAAGATTATGTTAGATACAAGTAAATTGAAATTGTGAGGTATAGTTTTAAAGTATATTATTTTTTAAATCTTCATCTGAAATGCTACATAATTTTATGTTTATTAACTCACTGTAATTATTCTAAAGCTCATACCACCAGCTGTTCATATATATATATATATATAGTTAAAACTTAAAGTGGATTTTGGGCAAAAAATAGTTTGATCCACTGTTTGAATTAGAATAAGTAATATTGATGTGCTTTCCCAGTGGGTAACTGTGCTCTTAGCCTGTGATAACAGATTTGTTTAATCATATGATTTATACGTTAATTTTTCTCCTTACAACTGAAAAAAGTCTTGAAAAATAAAAGATAATGTTTTTATTAAACACTGTCTCAAAAATTGTAGTCATGTGCCATTTAACAGTGAGGATATGCTGTGAGAAATGTACCTTAGGCAATTTCCTCACTGTGTGAAAATCATAGCATGGACTTCCACAAACCTAAATGGCACAGCCTACTGCCCACCTGGGTGATGTGGTGGAGCTTATCGCTCCTAGGCTACAAAGGCTGTACAGCATGTTACCGTACTGAGTACTGTAAGCAATAGTAACACAATGGTAAGTATTTGTGTATCTAAACATTAAACAGATACAGTAAAAATGCAGCATAAAAGATAGAAATAGTACACCTGTATGGGGCACTTACCATGAACGGGGCTCACAGGACAGGAAGTTGCTCTGGGTGAGTCAGTGTGTGGTGAGTGAATGTGAAGGCCTGGGACATCACTGTATGCTGCTATGGACTACAAATACTGTGCCCTTAGGCTACACTAAGTTTATTTTTAAAATTATTTCTTCAACAAAAATTAGCCTTAGCTTACTGTAGCATTTTTACTTTATAAACTTTTAAATTAAAATTTTTTTTTACTCTTTTAATAATGCTTAGCTTAAAACACAAAACACACTGTGCGGCTATACAAAAATACCTTGTTCTTTGTATCCTTACTCTATAGTAATGCGCCATGCTGCAGCCATTACTACCATTGTGATGTTATGAAGGCTACAACTTTACAACTATGATTTATGATGTCATCATTAAGCAATAGAAAATTTTTAGCTCCATTGTAATCTTGAGGGGCCATCCTCATACCTGCAGTCATTATTCAGTGAGTGACGCTATATAATTCTGTAAAGCCTCTGCCCTCAGTCTTTATCATTTGATGATATATCAGAGATTAGTAGAGTCAGGCACAAAACAAAAATGGTGGTTAAAGGATAGAAAAACATGGATAGGGTGTCTGAAGAGAACATGATAGAGGCTCATAAATCACAGAAAAGAGGAAAAAGAATAAGTTATTTACTGTCTTGTCAAAGCTATTCAAATTTAACAGATATATTTTAATGATCATTATTACATTCTCTACAGGCTTTCTTTTTTTTTTCGGTACTGATTACACATTCCTACAGAAACCTTCTTTAACCTGGATTTCCATGTTGCCATTCTTTCCTGGTGTGTCTACCTCTCTGACTACTTTTTGTTTCCATTCTGTCTTTTCATTCCTCCTTTAATCTTTGAGTTCCTCAAAATCCTATATTTCCTTCTCTTTGTATCCTACATACTTTGTGGATTTATTTATCTACTCCCACGTCTTCAATTACTTATATGACAATGACTCATATGTTTATGCACATATCTTCAAGAAACACCTCTCTTCCAAGTTATAAACTTAAATATAAAATGACCAGCCATTATGAAAATAATTATAATTTTAAAAGTAGCCAACAATTACTGAGTTTTGACTATGTATGTCTGTTCCAAACTTAGTGGTATAAACAACAACTTACATGTTGCCAAATCCTGCAAGTCAAGAATTCAGACAGGGTACAGTGAGGACAACTCCATGCTATCTGGGGCCTCAGCTAGAACACACAAACAGCTGGAGGTGACTCATATGGCCAGGGGCTGGACTCATCTGGAGGCTTCTTCACTCACATGTCCCAGGGGATGGCTATGATGACTCAAAAGCTGGCCTTCACCGGGGCTGTTGTCTGGAGTCAACATATGACCTCTTCTTGTCACTTTGACTTCTCACTGCCCTTAGATTTTGAAAGAAAGTGTGCTAAGAGCAAGCTCCTGGAATGTAGACAGACAAAGCAGAGTAGGTAGGCTTTCTTTTGCACCTTTGTGTCATAAGCTCTGAAAACACAAGCAGCTGGGAGAACTAGACCACTTGGGGACTAGAATGCTCTGGGGCTTTTTAACTTACATGTCTGCATCCTGGTAAGAAAACTCTAAGGTTACATTTGTTGGAGCTGTAGACTAGAGCGCTTACCTGTAGCTTCCATGTGGCTTTGGCTTTTTCAGAGTTGTGGCTGGGTCTAAGAGGGAGTATTCCCAGATGGTGGGACCAGAGAGTAAGTTGTTGCAAGAGAACTAAATAAAATTAGTATGGCCTTTTATGACCTAGTCGTGGCAGTTGTATGGCATCACACCCTCTGTGTTCTATTGGTTACTGATGGGTAACTAAGAGGAAACTAAACTCCACCTCTTGGTGAGTGAGTAAAAAGAGCACATTGCAGAAAAATATGTGGAATAGAAGATGTTGTAACCATCTTTTCAAAATACCATCCACTCAGGCAATGTGGTAAGCACTTTCCATGAATTATGATTCTGACTTCTCATATCCTCCCTGTTAAATGGTTATAATTTTCATCTTTACATTAAATTTTAACTTTGACTAATTTTAATGATGATAAAATGTAAGGAGTATTACCATTTAGAAGGCTCAGTGGCACTAACCCAAATCTAAATCAAATACAATTGATTTTTTGCTTTATATCTTATCATCCTCACATTCCTCTCTTAGTGAGTGACAACCCCAAATGCTAAGCTCCTTATCTGAAATCTTGGATCCATCATTGTTCTATCTTCTTCTTTCCTTATCACCATTCAATTCCATTAAATATTCTGTCCCTTTCTCCTCCATCACTGCTACTACTTTAGTTAAGGCTTTGGCATCAGTTGAATAGATTTTTATAATGTCCTCAGATGCTCTTACCTTTTATTTTGACTCCTTCAGATCTATGCTCCACACAAGCACAACAGTAACTGTTCTAGGACTCAAATCCAATTACGGTACTCTCTCACTTAAATCTCTCTAGTTCTGTGTTGCCTTCACAGTAAATCTTACATTGCTTTGCATGGTATAGAACATTGTCATGCCTGTCTTCCTCTACTTCAGGGATTGACAGGAGCTAGCTGGGTATGAATACCATGCACACACTGTGCAGAGCTGATAGATAGAGCCTGTCACTCTCTGTGGGAAACACGATCATGTTTACAGAAGGTAACTCTATGGGAAGTTACTGGAGTTATAGGAACCTTGTGGATATATGAACCCAAGTTTCCCAGACTTTTTATTTTATTAAGAGAACCTGGATGTCTTTATTTTTATAAGTTTTAAAGTATCATCTCAATTTTAAATAATGTTGTATAGGCAAACAAAAAGTGTCTGTTGCCAAGAGTCAGCCATCACACTCCTACCCAGGTCCATTTTTATTGCCTCTCACCACTTTCTACTCTAGCATTTCTCGTTCTGTGATGCTTACTTGTTCAGGTTTTGCCTTCTTCTGTTAATGGTAAGTTCTCTGAAGGCTGGGAGTTTATTTTGTTCATGTTTATATCACAGTGTTTGGCATAGAATGGAATGATCAATAAATATTTGTTGGATGAATGAATAATATTTATAAAACATTTTGTAAACTAATATGCTTTATGTAGACTCACTAGTTATAATTTCTATATTTCATGTAATAATCATGTCCCCCTGAAAAATCAGGGAAAGGTGAAAATTAAACTATGGAAATGCATAAAACTGAAAAGTAGCAAAACAAATGAAAAGGAAGGATGGGTAAAGAGTAAACCCCATGTCTTCTTTCCATCACTCCTGTGCCTTTGCTGGACCTGAGCTAAAAATCTTTGTAATGGTCCAGACGGTGTAAAATTCCAAAGACCCCCTCATCTATGCTAGACTGTGAGTGACTCTCTGCATGACTCTCCCCTACTTGGATGGTCTAATGAACTGCCTCCCCAATGGTGGAATCAACAAATCCCACAGTGCCAAAGAACCCTCAGAACAGCCTCTTGCTCCACAAGTCCCTGCAGTTCCCTCTCCCTGATATGAATTTACTGCTGAAGCCACGTGGCTGATATGAACATACTGAAAGTCCTTCATGGGTTTCTTGTTTCTTTAGTGAGCCTACCTGCACAAGCAATAAAGATTAAACGCAGTTAAGCGATGACCCAGAAAAATATTATGCATTAAACAACACAGCTTGTTTGTAGTTAGGAGGAAAAAATCCCAAGTATTTATATAACAGTAGTAATTCTTCAGTTCATCACACATTACAAACACAGCATTAATGGATATGGAGATTCTAACGTAAATCAAGGTTGTTTTGAGTTAGTGAAGGCAAGAGTATGCAATCATGAAAAACGGATGCAATTTCAAAGGATATGGTAGGCACTAAATAAATGAATCAATGATGTCAGCCTTTAAATATGAGAGTGGCTGCAAATACACTTTTGTACTTAAGTGTTGTGGGGACTTGGATTTTACTAAAGATTACAATTTAGTGACCTTAGTCTGAGAAGTCTTCTTATAAGTGCAAAACTTGAAAAAATATAAGACTTAAAATGGCAAACCTTTCCCTTCCCTCCCCTTTCTTTTTCTTCTCTTTCCTCTTTCCACAAATAAAGCACTTATTATATGTCAGGTGAATGCGATGGACTGAATGTTTATGGTCCCCCCAAATGCATATGTTGCAATCCTAATCCCCAGTGTAATGGTATTAGAAGGTTCGGGTATTTGGGAGGTGATTAGGACATGAGGGCCGAGCCTTCATGAATGGGAGTAATGCCCTTCTATGTAAGAGACCCCAGAGACATCCATTGCCACCATGAAACGTTAATCGAAAATATGACTGTTTAGGAGGCAGGTTCTTACCAGACACCAAATCTGCCACCACCATGATCCTAGATTTCCCAGACTCCAGAACAAGAAATGATTTTTTGTTTTTATAAGTCATGGGTCTCTGGAATTTTGCTATGGCAGCCTGAAAAGACTAAGATAAGTGATAATTAAAAAATAACTATTGGTCCCTGGCCACATGGCTCAGTTGGTTGGAATGTCACTCTCTGCACAGAAAGGTGCCAGTTCTTTTGTTGGTCAGGGCGTACGCTAAGGTTGCTGTTGGTCCCTGGTCAGGACACATATGGGAGGCAACTGACTGATGCTTCTCTCCCTCTCTCTTTCTCCCTTCCTCTCTCTATAAAATTAATGGGAACATGTCCTTGGGTGAGGGGAAAAAAGACTGTTGGCAATCATCAGATAAGAAAAACTCAAAAACAGTTATCAGAACTATGTATCAATGAAATGTGGAGCCAGTTGGGGTAGCAAGAAATACCAATAGCTTTGGTTGGCATCTTTGTCTATGACAGAGTACAATAACTGATGTTTTATGTAAATGCTATGAAGTAAGGAAAAAGGACAAATAATATTCTCTTTTAAAGAGCATGAAAATAGAACATATTTTAAGTGCCCATTAAAATATTAAACTAAAAGCAAGGTGTGGAGCCAAAAAGAATGAGCTGCAGTTTTGGGGAAATTTCAGAATATAGAGAAACTGTTTTCCAACAATATCAGATAGAGGAAGCCTCAGTGGAGTTCATAGCTACTAAGTAGCGACTCCTTGCTTGCTCCGTTTATGTTTAAGATAGGATGGGAAAAGATTTGCAGTCTAGGGATGGAGGCCAAAGGAATACATAAGAAGTTGTTATAGAATAACGTAAAACTTCATAAAATTAAATACCAGGAGAGGAAAAAAGGGAATGATTTCTCTTCTTTGGAGAATCTGAGTGTGGCTTCCTGAGGAGGTGGAGGGTGAATCCCATTTGGATAAAAGGAGGGAAGGCAGGAAAGCTTTTCAGGAAAGCAGGAGGAGCCACAGAAAGGCTGGCAGGGGTGGCCTGAATGGCAGTCTTTAGGAGCTGTGGAAAATAGGGTCAGGCAGGAGTTATAGAGTAGAATTAGGAAGGCCTAATGACCTATTTTCCTAATGTTTTATCTTCTTTAATTACTGTAATACTTATCTTGAAGAGAAACTACAGTTATTGCTTGTCCTATAGATATTTTTAATCTTTAATGATAGAAACTATTACTTAAAGAGAGAAAAGAAAAGCTACCTTCCTTTAAGTCAGCTTGGTGACAGAATACTAAACTCTAGATCTTTCATTCTACACTTATAGCTAACTTGAGATGTAATTTTCTCTCAATTACTAGAATTCTAGGATCTTTTTTCCTTTTGTTCATATATGATGTAATTTTAAGATTTTTTTTTAAGCGTACAGCTCTTGCTATCTAACCACTGTAGAGGTTCTGGTACTTTGCATCAATTTCTCTACAGTTCCTTATGCTACAGCAGTCATCATGATTAAAAGCCCGGGTTCTAGGCAAAATTGCCTGCGTTTGAATCCTGGTTCTGCCATGTGTGTGTGGGTGGGTGGGGCGTGGGGTGGGTGTGTACCTTGGGAAAATTGCTTAAACTCTGATTATCAGTTTCCTCATTTTAAATTAGGGGTGGAATGGCAATAACATCCATCTCAAAGGGTTGTTGTGAGTACTGAATAAATTAATGCAGGTAGAGCACTTACAATAGTGCTTGGTACATAGTAAGTATCATCTAAGGGTTAGCCATTACCTTTATCTCTAACAGGGAGAAAAATGTACACTTAACATTTAGTATAATTATAGTCCCCATATAAACACATTAAAAATTTTAGATTATTTCAAATTTGTTTCATTTTAAGTGATTCTTAAAAGAAGAATTTAGCTTTAAATCGACCTTAAACACCTTTGAACACAGTCTCTTCTCTAATGCCATAGACTTTAATGTCTACTCAACAAGTATTTGCTATTGGAATCAGTGGTGTTTCAAAAGGCTAAACAGATAAAAAATAGACAGATAGTTATTGTACTAAGTGCAGGTATGCTGGGTGTTTTGGAACCCAGTGTGGATAGGAATAAAGCTATGGAAGCTTCCTAGTGGCGGCGATGCTCAACTGAGTCCTGAAGGACGCACAGGAATTGGCCTGGTGAAGAAGAAGCTTAAAGAGTCTAGGTATTCCCCTTACAATATAGTATCTGTGGTCAAACTATTCAAAATAAAGCAATTAGTCAATGAGAATCATTTTGTGAATATTTATACCATAATGCATACATGGAATTTCACTTTATCACCTGTTATCTTGATATCTAATCATTTCAAATAGGTAGAGATGGAGATGAAAAAATGTGTGCCTTGTGAAAAATCTAATTGAAGGAAAAATAATAGCTATCTTCTACTGAGTAGCTATCATGTACTGAACTTGTAATAAGGCCTTATTAAAAATTAATTTATCTAAACCTCAGCAGCAGAGCGTTCTATGACTGCCTCTGCTGATAGACTGAGTAAGTAGCAGAGCCGGGGTTTGCGCTCAGCGCCGCCAGTGCGTCGTGCTCTTCACTGCTCCACTGAGTGAAGTCTGGAATTCATTCCCCACTACAAATACATTCCTGTTTTCCTGTTACATAATTTGAAGCAATATTCAGGGGAATAATTTCACTAATAATATTAACTTAGATTTTCTTTTAGGGCCATTCTAAACTGTTACATGTCTTGTAATTCATAAGTTTTCCTTCAATACTACAAGGATGACCCCATCACAAAATTTCTTGCTGGTCAGCACTGTTCTTCAGCTGAAAGTGCTCTCACATCCAACTCTTCATTTGCTTTTTTCCCTGGTGGCTATGGAAATCTACTTTAATAATGCATATTACTTTCTATAGTCCCTTAAAAGAATGTTGCATACTTAAATCATTAAGAGAGATTCTTGCTATGGACTCAATTAAAAAACAACAAAGAAAACTTCATTTGTTAATTAGAATAATAGTCAATGTCTAAATGTATTATACAAATCCAAAAACATATAAGAATTCTAGTATTCATTAAACAATATGTTTCAGATAAGGTAGTAGAAAACTCAAGTTTTTTCTTCCATTAAATCTGCTTCATTTTCAGGCTTCCTTCACAAAAGGAGTTGAATGCATGAAGGCCATTGGACTATGCTATTACCTCCCCTTTAACATTCACTGATGTGGAGATCAGGCTGTGTTTCTTCCTCTCTCTGTCTTCACTGCTAGCCAATGTGACCATCATACTCTATCATTCTGGAGATTACCCCTTTTATGCTTTTTTTTCCAAGTTCTTATCTTTACACGTATCCCCACTTTTTGACAACAAAACACAATGTCAGATACCATTATGTTTCACTAATGCTTTCTAGTCACTTCTGTATTCTTCCAAGTCAGAGGAAATAGCCAGCCCTACCAGAAAATAAAACAGAGGTCATTGCAGAAGCATTGACTTCCAAACTGTTTGCTAAATTTAGCTGTCCAATAATTTCCACGCTATTGAAAACTGTGAACTACATTTATAGACTGCTGAAACAAAACAGGACCTTAAAGGTCATTGAGTCCAACCCTTGTTTTTCTGGGGAGCATATGGGGTCCTAGACATAGCCTGTGATTTGCTTAAGGCTACAGAGCTTGTTAATGGAAGAGATGGAACTTGAACTAAGATCTGCTCAGCCGGTGGCAATGCTGTCCTTACTACATCACAGATACTTGCTCAGCTAGCTATGAACAGCCTCACCTAACCAGGTATACCATATTATTGGCTGTGGCTTCCCCTCTGTGACCATTCATCTATTTGGTGGCTGAATATAAAATAGCAAGGGTGTCTGAATTATAAGTTGCTGCAAGAAAAATGAAATGATTGCATACTCAAACCCTGCCCCCAACTCTGAAAACTTCCTGCTTTGTGTTCATCAATAATGAATGGCCCATCCTGCAATACTCAGAGGGAGCTTACATTGCACTTTTGAACAGCCAGCTAGTGGATAGAGCCTTTCTTTCAAATCCCAGGGCACAGGTCCTTCCAGGCTAGCATTGCATTTTCAATTAGCTGCTGAGTGAATGTTTGGCATGTGTATTAGTGAAGAGGCACACAATTAGTTTATTATTCTTTTCTGTATTGTGCTGAGAAGATCTGAGGGATTGGTGAGGAAGCAGTCAAGCCAGACACCACAGTGGATGTTGAAGAGGGAGTTACTCAGACCACGGGCATCTTCACTTGCTCACTCTGGATTACAGCTATTTAAGCACTCTGTGTGGCTGGGTGGAGTGCGCCTGAGGAAACACATCTGAGACACCACTGGGGGTTAGTCTTTCTGAGTCCTTCAAGTCTCTAACTACTTCTCATTATTACCATGGAGCCCAACAGTCCCAAAAAGATACAGTTTGCTGTGCCTTTATTCCAGAGTCAGATAGCACCCGAGGCGGCAGAGCAGGTAAGCAAATTTGGGTGGGGCCCAGTTATATAATATAACATGGACATACATTCTTGTTATTAATTGAAAGGTTGTCATGGCTTTCTAGGATATGTGAATGAGAAATAAATTGGTTTCCATATGCACTTGTATTTGAGTTGCACCAGGGGACTATTGGTTAAAATGCAGCATTTCATGTGATACAAAATTAGCACCTGTTAGGGAACACTGGTTACAGTAATGATCAGATTTGGATCCAAAAATATGTTTGCTTTTGCTTATTAAAATAACCAGTTCAACATTTAGAGAAACTTTAAAAATTCTAAAAATTAGCAACATTTTATTTCATTACTTATCAAATAAAAAGACTCCATTAACAATGAGAACATTAAATCTTGGAGTTATTTCAGATTATAGACTTAATATTTTATTTAAATGTTTTTCATTGTTTATATAGAAGAGTAATTATAGTACATGTAATGTACAATAGATAGGATTTATATGTATATGTTTAATTCGAAACACATTTTATTCAGATATTAAAAATAGTATTTTAACATTTCCTTGATTCTATTGTCATGTATCATACATCTATATGTGTGTATTTCTCTTTTTCTCTGTCTCTCTCATGTGTGATTGGTTTGCATTTGTATTACTTTTCATATTCGGATTTACTTAGATTGTTGCTGCAATGGAATCACTTAACAGGTCATTTGTAGTAATATTGTATAAATGGAAAGGCAAAAGCAAAGAAATTTACAGGGTCATCAAACTAATTCACTAATTTCTTAAAACCTAAATTTTCCACAAACCTTTTCCCAAACAGTACCTAAAAGTCTTTAAAAAATTCTTAAATCTGATACTTATAACTTTTTAGGATGTTTTGATAATCTGAAGTAGGTTCACCCACACTGGAGCCAAATAAATACAACCTTGAGTATGTATCTGCATTGAATGAGGCATTGGTTCTATCTTGGGCAAAGTGTCATTGGTAAATTTTGTCTACTATCCAACTGACATGTATTTTAGGAATTTACTTATATATTTAAGGAATCAAGGACACATTAGAGATTCTGATTATAATATGTTTCCATAACTCTCAAATTAAGAAAAAAAACCCACACCAAACCTATTACTTTTAAATGAATTTTATATTCTCACAAGATCTATATTTATTCTTTATTTGTTGATTTATTCTAAATATTATACTGGCAAATGAGAAAAGCTTATACTGTTAATTAAAATAAAAACTCATGCTGTTAAATTTAACCTTCTAGAAATTTGAGTTTTCTAGGCCTCTCTCATTTAGAAATAAGGGTAATGGATCTTAAAAACATCATCAATATTATGAGGTTCCAAGAGTGACATTAAAATTAGCAAGTCATCTCTGCACCTTCGATGCATATTAATTTTCAGTGGCAGCATTTGATTATATCCAACTAATTCTTTTCTGTGGAAATGTAGCTTTTGGTCAACATCAGTGATACTCATGTATGACAGTTCTACTGTCTGATTTCCTACATTTCAAAATAAAATAGTGAGCACCTACTGTGTGCTCTGCAGATACTTGCTTTTGTGTGTTGGGAACAGTTGAGGATGAAACAGCTTTGCAAGCTGTAGGGTAACCTGGAGCGTTGTCTGACTCACACTGACCTTAGCTGGGCCTTTGTTGTTCACAGATCAGGAAAAGAAGACCTACACCAGCATCACTGGTGATTCTCAACGAACATAACCCCCCAGGTAAAGGCGCATGTTGTGACTCACACTGATGGAACAGAATAGAATTGTTAGGAGAACATCAAAGAGCATGCCATTGCCAAAAGATTTCAATTCTGGGTTTCAATTAGCAATAATCTAACTAGTTAGTCCATACGATGGAACATAAATAAAACCAGAAATGAATATTATAGGAACTGTCTCAGCTCATAGTCTGCTTCTCCTCTAGAATGACACACTGGTGATGATATGCTATGATATGTTTTGTGAGTATTCACTGGCATGTGTTCAGGTGTTTGTAGAGAATTAGGTTCAGTGCTTACTAATGAGGCTGGTGGGAAGTTGTTTAATTAGGTTTCAAGCTCAAATTACAGCTTTTGAGATGCTTATACCTTTACAGAATAGGATTTTTTTTATTTATGAAAGGTTGTCATGGCGTGGGCAGTGAGCCAGCGTCGGCTATACTTTGCCGCTGATGTCATCTCTGAATAATGCAATTGTCAAGTAACCAGATCAATTTTCATCAGTGTCCATTTGAGAGCCATTCTGAAGGACTGCATCCATTTGTTGAGGTTTTATTTTCCATTTCCCATAAAAAGTAAACCTGATTCTTATTCCTGATAAAGGATTATGATCTGCAATATGCAAACATTATTTACTTACTGAATGGAGCTGACTTTTATCTCACATTTTAAGTGCTGTTTCTAGATACAAATAAAGCAAGACAGCAAAGGTCATGGTCAATTTGTAACCAGGCAGGACTTGGTGTTGGATTTTTGCGGGTATAAACAATAAGGGTGGAAAAAAGAAGTTTGAATAATGGAAATGTAAGTCTAAGTATAGGTTGTAGTGAATGATCCATTATGAGAATATCAGGGCAAAATCACCTGACTTTTTCAGATTCCTTTCTTATTAGAGAAACATACAGAAGAAAAAAGTGAAATTGTAATAGAATTTTCATTATTAAGCCAAAATATAAGAAGGTGTTCAGGTGATAAAAAACATATAAGCAAATTTATTCCTGCTGAAAATAAAGAATTATAATTTGATCCTCTATCTTTAAAGGACTATAGCATTTAAAAATTGTTTTCAAATATACTATCTCCCTTAAAATGTTAACTTATATTTGGATGAATAAGACATGCAAATGGTATGTACTCACATTTTACAAATAAATACAAGTAAACATAATAATGAAATCTCAGATAGAAGGTAATTTTAGAGCAATTTCCCATCAATGCCTCTGCTCATAGTGGCAGACTTTTCCATGAGGTCCGAGAACTCACCTTCACATGCCGACTTTGCAAAGGATTGACTGACCTGGCTTTCTAGGTGTCCTCTAATTACTGAAGAGCAGCTTCCTGGATTCTGCAGGCCTTGTCACTGTGTGAGCAAAGCAGAGCCATGTAACCTTTGTGGCTCTCATTTGAGTTCCCAAAATAGTAACTACCGCTTCTTGAATGCCAAATATTTGCCATTTACAGATGAGGAAAGTGAATATGAGAGCAGCCAAGTGATTTTTGCAGAAGTTTTTCCATGAGAAGTTACAGATTACACAGATAATTCTGTTTCTAGAGCCCATGCATTTCCTATGGCATGATTCTGGCCCTGTAAATTTCAGTTTGCATTTCATAGTGAAGGCGCTGTAGATGTAAGTAGACATTCAGGTCCTATTGACAAACAAATCCAAATGTTCAATAAGTCCTTTTTCTAGACCACTTAGCTTAGTAGATTAGGAATTATATTTTCATATCCCTGTAAAGAAAATTTAGGTTTTCTCTGGACACATATTCTAACTAGACCTCCTAATCGCTAGATGGCATTGTACTATTTCCCTTATTGACTGTCATTTTCTTTTCTTGTAAGTAAACACCTTTGGAGAGAACTCAGATGCACGAAGCATCTCACAGAGAACTATGTGGTTTTAGTGGTGTTATCTGTCTGTATCTTCATCCTCTTTGTAGAAATTAGGTTAGATTACAAGGACCGATCAGCCTTTGCCTGTGTATAGCAATGTGTATGGCAACCAGAGATGTTTGGACTAGTGATGGGTTGTTGCAGCAAAAAGACTAAATGCTTATACAGTTTTTTTCAGTAAAAATGATCTGGAACTATGATTACTGAGCAAATAAATCTAAAGACCCAACAAACAAACAAATGTCAACAAAAGAATACCACACCAAAGCCAACCAACCATGAATACTGGTCTTTATTAGGCGTGTGTTCTTGAGTAAGGAACAATATCTCCAAGCTTGATCTTTGCATCTATAAAATAGGGATTATAAAGCCCATCCTTTCTACTTCACAGGATTGTTGTAATTATTGAAATAACTAATGTAAACACTCTTTAAAAATTTCAAAGTGCAACAAATGTTAGGTGTCACTAGCCTGTGTGTTTTGGAATACAAATTTTGCACATGATATTTAAGATTTAAGAAATAAAAAGTAGAACAGATTCTTCATTTCATTTGTACTAAATATTTCTGCCCTACCCACCAATTGTTTATGTTCCAAATATTATCTGAACATTCTCTATCAAACAAAAATAAGATAAATAACAACAACAATGACAAACCTCATTAAGTGTTAAATGGCTTTTTTGAAGCAATTATTTCTGCTAGCTCTCAAAAGCAATGTGTTCTTTCAGAAATAAAAATTTTTTGCAGCTATAAATCTTGGCAAACTAAATAAATCTCTTTAATTTATTGAAATTGCCAAGGAAACAAGTGAGTGTTCTTGAAATTACCTATCATTAGTGTTCTTTAAAATTCCTGAAAAAAACCTTTTGTTATTGTCAATTAATGAAGCAAAGATAATTAAATTCCCCACATAGACATAATTAACAAAGACTTTTAATTCATTTGATTAAATTGGTGTATTGCAATCTTTGTTAAATGAGTTAGACATAGCTAATTTTTTAACCTTTTCAAGAGTTTGTAGAAGTAGTCAGTTATAAAACAATATTTGAAATGATGGTTCAATTTTAAATTTATAAATACATATGCATTCTGTTTATATTTGATAGAGGAGAAATAGAATAGGAAAATATATCTACATGTGATCTAGATTATTTGTTGACTAGTTAATCTATGTTTGTCTAAACACACAGATGAGGCAGACACCTGATTGGTCAGATTCCAGGGGCAACAAAATGCCCCATCAATCCCCTTCTAACCAGTGGCCTAGAATTCTCAGCAATAGAAGCACTACAGAAACAGATATGTAACCTGTTAAAGATATCTCACTCTCTGTCATAGATTAAGCAGTTTAACTCAGAATAATGGGAAACAGGACTAATATTTTTCAATCGAAGACATCATACCTACAAAAATTTAATAGCAAACGGTGTGTGTTTAGGGTGGAGAAGGGGAAGAACTATGTGTTTGCTCCTAGGAATGACTCTAAACAGCCAGAGGCAGTAAAAAGATACTGGAAACTTGAGATGTGAGCGGTAGTGAAGCACAAAAGAAACTTTTCATCTTTTTAAAATATTTTCTGGAGTTAACAGTGTGAATGACCTTGCAGAAAACTGCTTATTTTTTCTGTACTTTCTGTTCATCTTTTGTTAAGGGCTTATTTATGATAAACTCTCTGAGGCTATACAATAGAACTTCATTGTCTATTCTTGTAATGTGGGCTTTTTGCTTTAACTCTCAGATAATCTGCAGTTAACTAGTTTGGTTTTTATATTTTTTTTATTTAGAGAGATGACTATACATAAATCTCTATTTAGAAATAAGTGGCAATGCCATTTTCTGTAATTTATTTCATCACATTTCCAGATCTACTTAATTAAACATGCTTGAATCTAAGTAGACTTATGAGGAACTATATATTTGATTACCAGTATTAGAAATCTAACTGGAGAACTTCAGAAAATACCTTATCTAACCACACATCTTCCTGAAAGATATATAAATCAACCCAAGTCCCAGAAACCCACTCCATTTTATATATCTCAGACAAGAATCCATAGTTATCCCTACTTTTCAATTCCAGATACAATAATTTCAGGTGTTAGAAAATACAGTTTCTTACACTAAACTTGAGTAATGTCATACTTTATTCTAAAGTAACTATTTACTCTCTTCAGTAAAGATTTATTTACTCACTTTTAAAATACATAACAGTAGTCTTTATCATTTTCTTTTCTGGATGAATATTCCCAGGCCCCTATAAGGTTATAATGAACTGTATCCAACTTCTCCTGGTCTGTCAGCCTTTGGAGCCCAGAGCTGTACTCAATCTTCCAGGAAAAAGCCAACCTAGACTAGGCCTTCTGAGTGTTCAGGTTTGTGGCATCTGTTCTTTTCCACTTACAGTTAAGCAGAGACAATGTGGTTACAATTAAATTTAATGGACCTGATGCCTGTTAAATATGAGTGAACCAAAAAAGGTCTGGAGCTTAGTGAAATTTGGGTAAGTACCCAGGGGTTTTGGCGTCATTTAAGATCTTTTTGTACATTTAAAAATTGGAACCAGAAATACAATGTAAAATGGTTGGGGACAATATTTATTGAATTTTCTATCACAGTTCAAATTTGGGGAGATTGACTTTCTCTTTCATTGTTTTAGCTCCAAATAATCTTAGAAGTGAGGAATAAAAACAAAAGCCTTTCCTTACATGGATCAGGATCCTAAAATTGTAAATACGAGACATATGAATTAAATATCTCACTAGCTCCCTTCGACCTTGATAGTAAGTCCAGTCTGCAGAAAGAAGTGTACTTTCCAATGGATGGTGCTATTCAGCTCTACAAGCTGAAAAAGAACCCACAGTCAACTCTGGATGTAGCATCTTACTTTCTACATGAAGCTGGCATTTCAGAACTCTGGCACTAGGTTACCTAATGAGGCTTTGAAGGCTCTGCATTTATAAACCTGAGACATCAGACAATAGCTGGAGAATATTGGTGGACTCAGACTGAGTTGTTCAAAACAGAGAGGCTCCAGGAAATTCTGATGGGAAGTTTTGCAGGGGCAACAAAGTTAAAGTGGAGATTCCTTTCCAGTATGAAGGCATTTGTCGGCACACAATATTTCTTTTCATGAAGACCCTCAATATAACAAAGTGAATTATTTGTAATCAAAGGCGATGCACATTTTGAGTGCAAGCTCTAGAAATCACACCAAGGATTTGGATTCTTAAGGATGGGTAAGATATCTTCAGGACAGAGATACCTGGAGATGCCTGTTAGGCTTGGGGAGCTCCAATCAAATGTATTAAAGTAAAAGCTGTAATGGGTCCAAAATCTAGAGCGTTTTGTTTCATTTTAGGTTTTCTCACCTTCTCTGGGAATGTGGTTGTAATTCATTCTGAACCACAATCCTTGTTGATTGTTTGGCATTTATTTTGCCTTCTCAGTATTAATGAGAGTATAAAACAAAGAAATACCAGCATTTGAAGACCATTCAAGAGTCAACTAGTATTGATTTCTAAGGAATTTCAGAAAAACCTGGTTTTTCTCCTCAGCATTTATTTCTTCAAGTTATTTAATGCCAAACCATGCTGAATAATGTAAAGACAAGTGATGCATGTGGCTTTCAGATTCATGTAGTATGTGATTGATTGATTTTCCCATAACTATTTAATCTCTTCAGCCAAATAGCCCAATCAATTGGAATAATCATGAGCCAAAGATTAGGTTCTAGTTCTTAGTAATGCCAAAATTTGTTATGCTATAAGGAACTAATCTATTCCTCAGATAAATGGAAGAAAATGAAAGGGTCAATTATAAAACTATGAGAGAATTCTACTTTATTTCAGCAAGATTACTACTTTTGCTCATTTTGAATAAGATCATATACTTTTCACCTTTATTTTGATGTTAATTAGAAATAGTTTAGTCTAATATGTCCGAATGGTAATAGACTCAATTCACTTCATTTTTCTTGGTCTCTCTTTTTCTACTTGTGGTGGATATGACATATGAAAATAACATAGGTAGTGTTGTCATAAAGCACTGACTTTAAAGTAAGTCCAGGGTTTGAATGCCAGCTTTGCCAGTTACTGGTGGTGGTACATTAGGTGTGTACCTAACCTCTATGGGCTTGGTTTCCTCCTTTCTCAGATAGAATATTGAGCTGTGAGACAATGCAGAGCATAGTGCCTGCAATCAAGTAATACTGAAGACATGCAATCTTCCTGTGTCTTATATGCTGAGAAAAGCTGAGTTCTCCTAAAACCTGCATTTCTTATTGTTAGATGGCTCAGCTCTTTTCCAATCTTGACTGCATTAGGCAGTGTCAAGCAGTGTCCCTGAGAGATGGTTTCTGTTTGATAAGAGAAAAGATGTACCATACTTCCTAATTTATCAAGATCAGAATACACAATTAAGAAGTTTTTATATATCTAATACTGTGACATTTGTTCAAGTGAGTATGTTTACAAATATAATTTCTATGAAATATGAGCCTTTTAGACTTTTTAAAATAAGCATGACATTGATGTCTATAAAGTTATGAAAATAATATTGCAAGCATTAAAGATGTTGGTGGCAAGTTTGTGCGTGACCAAAAATGAAATTCATATTCTGATAGTATGTGTAAAGACAGAAGGTTGAGTATTGAGTATAAAACCCTATGGGGCTCTCTATCAAATGCTTATTTTAATTGCTCACATTTGATCCCACTCCATTTGTTCCCACTTCCTTCCATACACCCCCTCTGTGCTGTTCTGGATAAGCTTTCTTTCTTTGGCTCCTTTGTTTGGTTCTTTGCCAGTTCTTAAGACTAAGTCTAGACTTGTTCATTTGCGTAAATCTGTCTCCATGTTTTCCACCAATTTCTCTTATTTAAAATGTCACATGAGACTCACTTACATTTCACAAGTTTTCCCTGATTAATCTGACCCATGATCTGGTTTTGCTATTCCGATACACTCCTTCCACCCTCAACTCTTGATGCTATTTACTGGTTTGTACATTCAATTTAATTCAATTCAATTCAATAAATATTTATCTAGTTCTTATTCTACATCCTCCAGGAATATGTGGTACAGGTAGCAGAGAATAATATGTCTGAATGAACCAGGGTGCAATTGTAATAATAGAAATTGCAATTTCTCAGACAATGGTAAGATTAATTCCAGCCAAGACATGAAAGTGATTATTTATCAAGTGCACTAGTCTATAAAGCATTTGTATGACTCATTTTGATCTTTTTACTTCAAGCTTTTAAGGATTGGGATCAGAGCTAAAGGTTTACTATTTATTTTAAGCTAACAGAGTAGGTATATCTATTCAAACTGGCAGAGTGAATATCTAGTAGAGTAGATATCAGATGCCCATGTTATTACATTTAAATCATTAAAAATATATCCTTAAATCTAATGGCCAACCATAAAACTTTTCAGCACCTACTCTGATTAAGGCACAGTGCTAGATCCTCTAGGGGATGAAATAGGTGAGCCTCCATTTTCTCCTCATGGAGAAACCTACCTGAGACATATTTTTCATTTAACACATGTATATTGATAGTAAAACCAACAGCTAGTAGCAAAAATAGAAAACATAATTTAGTACAAAAATGTCTAATGCAGAACATTTTGAGGGGATTAGATTATAATACTGTAAAGCACAGTGCAAAGATTAGATGCTTGATAAGTGGTAAATATTTTTTAAGGGAGGCAGGCAGGTAGTGCCTAGGAGTAGAAGTACTAAAATCACTCAGGCCGAGGTACGGAACTCAGTGGGCTGCTTCCTACCTGTATTATCCCTGGAAGGTGGCTCATCCTCGCAAGATCTACTAAGTGAGAAAGCTAGGTTCATGTGACTCTGAAATGCATGTTTTTCCACAACACTACCATATTTCCTAAATATAAAACATATTCATTAGAAAAAAGGCTCTTCTGTTTTCACTGAATAAATGGATGTGCATTTTTGGGTCTGCGTAATAATGCACATGGACCCCATCATTGTCAGCTGTTCTGGGGAGTTTAGACGTTCAATCTCAAATTTAAGGTTAAGAAAGTTTCTAACAGGTTTTTCTAAGTGTTTCTAGTATGTAGTCATATTCAAGAAAAACAGTAAATTAGTGATACTTGGTAACCTCTAACAATAACAAAAAAAATCTAGCCAAGCTATGTAATTAATGGAGAAGAGTTATCTCCATAATTCTTTATTTTAGAACTGCTCAGGAGCAAGCCTGAAAGTGTTGGGATTTTCTACCATTTCTCCATCCTTTTCCAGTCATGACTTTGACCAAATAGTGATCTGACACTGTTCCAACGATTTCAGGCACACTTGGTAGCATAATTTACCAAGGGCTTAAACTAAAATGCCCCGGAGGTCCCGGCAGGTGGCGTGGAGTGCCGGGTTCTTTCTGTGCAGGACACTGTGACGAGCCCTGTGGTCTATGTGGAGGATGCAGGCTCCATTCAAGCCTTGCAAGTTAAACAGACAAAACTACAGAGAAAGAAAAAAACATGGACAAAACCAAGGGGGTGGTGGGATCAGGGGTGGGAGGTGGTGGTGGCTGGGGTGGGGGGAAAATGGAGACAATTATACTTGAACAACAATAAAGAATGAAGTTAAACATAAAAAAAGTTTAGCAAAAAGAATCCAAAAATAGGTATATGAAAGAAAGAAAGAAAGAAAGAAAGAAAGAAAGAAAGAAAGAAAGAAAGAAAGAAAGAAAGAAAGAAAGAGAGAGAGAGAGAGAGAGAGAGGGAGGGAGGGAGGGAGGGAGGGAGGGAGGGAGGGAGGAAGGAAGGAAGGAAGGAAGGAAGGAAGGAAGGAAGGAAGAAACACTGTGAGGGATGGGGGCAGCAAAGTGGTGAGATTTTAGAGATGCTGAATATCTATCTCCCTAAATCAGTGTTCATACTACCTGAAATTCTCCCTTTTGATGTTGTTATTACTGTTACTATATCTTCTAATATCAAGTCCCCTGACCAGATGTAACACGTTGTCCCAGACAATTTAGAGAACTAATCTACCTGGAGCTCAGAAATGCCTGAGGTGGAGGGAGAAGAATGTCCTAGAGCGCATGTCCCAGCTGCCAAGATTAGTGACCTCAGAACGATCTCCTCCCTCCCAGTTTGTTTGCTGTAACTTTCTTCCTCACACTCTGTCCCCTTCAGATCTTCCCCAATGTTTTATGGGCACCCAGCAATGTTGGAAATTATTACCCTATATCTATGTCTCCTCTGTGCTATGAGTACAAGATTATCTTTCAATTTAACTCAATGACTTTGTATCACTTAGAGTAATTTGATATAGAGACAATGATAGCGCTTAACAAAGCTGTGAAATAAGTTGCCAATGTCCGCATCATCAGGGGAAAGGCACTGACAGTCTGGTTAGAGTATGACTGCAGTTCAACCTTGGCAATAGTGCTGAGGAAAGTGTGCTCTTTGAATTAAGAAAATCTAGGAAGTGTGTAATCTTTCTATTTTTTATTGTCTGAGAGCAATTTTCAATCATGGTGGAGAACATTTTCAGAATCACACTCTTTATGCATATCCACTGATATGTAATACATATTGACATGCTTATAAAAATAGACGAGAGAGGAGAGGGGAGGGAATTTCAGGGGAACTTCAGGGGAGAATGGGAAGTGTTTACAGGAACAAATATGAAGGACATATGGACAAAAACTAGGGGGGTTGGAAATGGGAGGGAGGAGGGGAGGGATGGGTGGGTTGGCTGGAATGGGAGTAAAGGTTAGAAACTGTACTTGAATAATGATTAAAAAATAAATTAAAAAAATAAATAATAAAAATAAAACCTATGTGCTGAGAAAAAAAATAGATCAGGATGCACAAAATAGAAAAATGAGAACAGCTATTTTGGAATTTAATTTTAGAATAATTTGTCTCAATGATGCAACATTATTTTATTCTTTTAGCCCCATCTGATGCAAAACAGACTATTAGAAAACATATACACATATTATATGCACAAACACATGTACACATGCATATATAATTCAAATACCCAACTATGTGTAAAAATATGACAGGTTATCAGTCTACCTCCATTAAGTGATCTGACTTACAAAAAGTTCAGGACCTAAGAAAGTATGTAGAATTCAGGTTATAAATGGAATAAAACTAATAATAACAATAATTTAAACTTTTAAGCCTTTGAATTTAAGACCAATAGATCAAAATTTAATCACAAAATTTGAAAAACCTATAAAAACATTGAAATGACTGTCATAAATTCAAGTAGTGAAATTTGTTATTTTTTATATCAGAAATGTATTTCAAAAATGTTACATTTATTAAATAGCAATTGCTTTAAGGCTATTTTCTCATTTGCCTGGGTTTTCTATGCCCATTTTCATAATTCATGAATATTGTATGTATGATAATCAGACATAGAAAGTGAGTTTCTCCTCTACCACCTGAAAGTCAATGTCTAACTGAATATGTCATCCAATTTGAAATCAACGTTTTAACTCTTGACCTCAGCATTTCTGTTAATGGTATCCCCATTCTTCTAATTATCGAACCACACGACCTTGGAATTATCTCTGACTCCCCTCTCTCTTGCCCCCTACATCTATCAATGGCTTCTCTGATGACTCTATTATACAGGATGAATCTATCTTGCTATATTTTTATTGGCTGCTCAGTCTAGGACATTATTGTTTTATTTCAGAATCATATAGTGACTTCCAAACTGCTTTTCTATGACTGTAACCATGGGAGGTGGCTTTGTGTGGAACTAAGAGCCCTAGGCTTAGAACCAGTGAACGTGGCATGACTGTCAATTTCTGAGTTTTACTGTCCAGTTCCACGGAGCACAGGTCACGGTAACTCCAGCCCTGAGTCCACTGCTGGGATCGAGCAAGGTGATGTATGCTAACAATACTACTGGTGGTGGATTTTTTCTTGTCCCACTCTGGGTTATGTGAGAGGCTTTGGCAGACAATTATATCATAGCTGATTGACTGGGGAAGATTTACTTTTCATAATTGGTTTGCTCATGACCTTTAATTTGTATCCTATAATTTATCTGTCCTTGCTTTCAATTAACTATAATAAGGCACATGAGGTCTTCTCATGAAGAGTTCATATAAATAATAGTTCATCATCATCTGCACATCCTTCCTATTTCTTGCTTTAAGTCACTCAGTCTATGGAACCTTTATTACACAAGTTATTGATAATTGTGCTACAGCTAAAATTTAATTAAAGCAAAGAAATGAATAGAGCAAAGAAAAATAATTGTGTTGGATTATGGTTAACATTACTGCCTTATTATTTCTTTTCTTTTTCCTCATTTATTTTTGGTTGAGGGTTCTAAAGCTGAATACAGGAACCTTGCTCATTTGCCATAGGCACATTCTTACTGCAAGCAACTTTTTCCCATATGTGCAGGGACTTCAGATCAAGCAGGACAGACCTAGACTCCATTTGCTTTTCAAAGCACTCCAGGGATTATCTACTCTCCCTTCCTGGATCCTGAACATCACCTACTTGGCCCAATGATTAAAGATTCTCAAGAAACAATGCCTGAGACCCACTCACCATCGCATTTCAGTGAAGAAAAATGTCATGAATGATTGAGCTAAAATGGCTCATCTGAAATCCTGCCACAGGTCAATTTACTTGATGAATAGCCCAGAATTCCTGCTTTACTAAGCCAATAAAGGGCTTAGTTGGAGTCAAGGCCAACAGCAGCTGTACTATTTATATAGATAGTGTCAGTATAAGAAACATACTAAAATGTATTTTGGAATACATTTAGGACATACAAGACAAAAATACCTTTAAGCTATAAATAAAACAATTTAAAAATAATATAAGCTCAAAGGCAAATTTAAAAGGGTTAACAGTAATGTATCTTACCTTAGATAGTTTTATAGTTTGCAAACCTATTTCACCTATAATGCGCATCCTCAAAAATGCTGTGAGATGAATGTTATTACCTTCATTTTACAGGAAGAGAGTGATAGGTGAGCTACTCAAGGTCAAAGAAACTAGTTTTCAGTATGTCTAAAAATTAAACATAGGTTGTCTATCCAAGGTCAATGTCTTCCCCACTATATTAATAACATTTTTCTTTCTACAAATATGCAACATCATGCTCTTGCTATTTTATTTCTATCTTCCTCATGGAAGTAATTACAACCAAGTTCCTCATTGTAACTTGGCCACATGAAGTTCTGTTTGATGTCATATCAGAATGCACTTCTTTCTAATCCAATGTAAGTGATGTTTTGGAGTGGCAACTCTATACCTTTTTCTTTTTCTTTTCTTTTTTTGATAATCTATTAAATAAGATGACTTTAGAATTATTTAATACTAGATTTTTGATTTTATAAGCAAAAAATTAGATAAACAGAAAAATAAATCTTATGCATTATTTCATTCTTAGAGTTAAACCCTGTTATTTGTCTGTTTGTGTCTGTATGTATATATGTGTATATACATGTACATGTGTATATATACATATGTGTATATATGTATGTGTGTGCACACACACACACACACATTCCATCTGGAAAAAGCCCAGTCATTGTTAATATAACAAGAATGGTTTGCGTGGCAATGATTTAACCTGACATTCAAGGAGAGTGGACTGGAATACGCATGTGTGAACAATGACAACTTCACTATACTAGTCAGTGGGGATGGTAGATGTCATTGAGTGAGCATGTGTACTATGTGGCCATTACATTCAAAATGACTGAATGAGTAGACCAATTAATCTGCATCAAATTTTACATTAAGCTTGAACATCCCTCTGCAGAAACTATATGGATGATTCAGAAGGCCACAGTAGGGGCAGCTGGTGATTGGCAGCTTCATCATGACAATGCGCCCGCTCATGCATCATGCTCATGCAGAGTGTTTTTTTGAAACATTAAATCACCCAGGTGACTCAGCCCTCCTACTGCCCAGAATTGGCACCTTGTGACTTCTGGCTTTTCCCCAAACTAAAATCAACTTTGAAAGGGAAGAGATTTCAGACCATCAATGAGATTCAGGAAAATCTGGTGAGGCAGCTGATAGCAATTGGGAGAACTGTGTGAAGTCCCATGGTGCCCACCTTGAAGAGGACTGAGGTATCATTGTTCTGTGTACAATGTTTCTTATATCTTGGATCTTCTTCAATAAATGTCTCTATTGTTCATATTACATGGTTGGATTCCTTCTAGGCAGACTATATATATAATTATTATCTTGAATTAAAATATTAGTTGGAAGGCTAACAATTTACATTTGGATTCTAGTTGGCTAATACAGCTGATTTGTACACGTACTGAGTTGTCATCTTCCCTTCTGCTATAGTTCTTCCTTTTTTAACTTTTTAAAATTTATTTGTACAGAGATGGGAAGGGAGGGAGAAAGAGAGGGAGAGAAACATCAATGTGTGGTTGCCTCTCACATGCCTCCAACTGGGGACCTGGCCTGCAACCCAGGCATGTGCCCTGACTGGGAATTGAACCAGCATCCCTTTGGTTCACAGGCCTTCACTCAATCCACTGAGCTACACCAGACAGGGACTATAGTTCTTCTTATCTTTCTAGACTAAGATAAAATGCCCCTTTCCCTATAAACCTTTCATTGACCACTCCAGGTGGAAGGCTTTACTCCAGTTGAAGTAACAAATCACTGGATCCATTAATTCATTTGCTCCAACCAATTGTCAACGAGTTTCTGTCACCTTGTAGTATCCTAAAGGAAGGGACTATAGAATTATTAAATTCTGACATGTCAGAAAAAAAAAACATAGCATCGCCAGTCCCTTCCATGTGTATCAAGCTTTAGTTAAATTTCCTCTGAGCAGCAGAACTGCCGAATAGGGCTCCGGAGATTGGGGAGAGGGACTAAGAGGAACCCTGACTCTGGAAGGGGAATAGAGACCACTTAAAACTAACCTGATTATTGCAGAAGGTTTATCTTTGCCCTCACATTCCACAAGTACCTACAAATGGTAGCCCATTGAATCCACAGGAGCTCTTACGTTAAATATTTATAAGAGTAATTTAAAATGGATTTCGCAGCACATACCATGATGAAAAACGTTCTTGGAATGATCTCAGGAAGGATACGTTTCAATAGTAGAGGACAGGTGCTGGTTGTTTCACTGTTTTAGTGGACTCGTGTTCTGAATTAGCACCACAGACAACTAGTGACTATGGATAAATAGACAATTGTGCATAATGATGATTTCGAGACATAGGTCCCAAAGCCTGAGTATATCTGTCTAATGACAAATGTTACTCTTTTGCTCTCTTTAAATTATTTGAATCTGATTTTTAAAAGTTAGTAAAATGGTGATAGTAGAAAACTAAATATATAATCAATGTGGCTGCTTTCTTACAAGAATATAGGAGTTCAAGAGTTCAATTCAACACCGTCATAGAAGCAACAGTATCTATCCCACTAATGGCCATTTAGTCTTCTTCTCAGCTGACTAGTGTATGGAGCCAGATAAACAGGGGCTAGGTTTTCATTCATTTCCTGTGGATTGTGAAATGAACATTTTACCCACTAATATTCTTAAACTTTGTTTTTCTTTGTAATAAACTATTAGGGAATAGTTAGTAACTTATAGTTAATACTGAAAATTAAACAGTTTGTCACTTATTAAAAGCATTGAAAATTACATACTTCATCCAAAAATCCATTTGGCTTGTGTATAAGATTTCAGCATAAGTGTAACTTAATAGCTATAAGAAAACTATAAGAAAAATAATTTTAGAGTGGACCTTGTACCTTATCCTTTCTTTCCCTCATTTTCACACAAGGAAACCATAGAAGCAAATTAGTTTGGCCCCAATGAATTATTTGCAAGTACAGCTTCACATTCCAGGTGCTTTATTCTTTTCTGATTGAGATAAGATTGAATTCTATGTATTTCTGTTGCCTGGGTACTTACTAACATATCTATCATTATGGGCATGCTGCTGGTATTTACACAAATGTGAGCTCATTGCAGGCATCAGCTCCATTTTCTTGTTTCTAACTTAGTTTGACGTTCTTCTTGGCACTTTTTCCAGACATATCACGAGTTACTTTCCATTGTGATTTCCCTTCTTTTAATATTACATTTTTCTGTGCAACAGCTTGAATTTGAAGTTGGCTTTATTGTTTTTAGTGCTATAGGCCTACACTTCATTTCAGTGGAAAATTTGAAAGGCTTTATTTAGCATCAAAGTCCTAATGAGAAAATGCTCTTTCTTACTTGAAATATACTTGAATCTTTGACATAAAATAAACCGAGAAGCCATAGAATATGACTTTCTACTCCAAATTTCACATTTTAAGGAACATGTGCAAACTGAAGTTAAGCAAGGCAAAACAAAAATAAAAAGAATTAAAAATATTGTTTGTATATGTCTTCAGATTCGTGTTTTAATTAATAATGTAATTATTATATAATAATGGGTAAGATCCTTTTACTGAAAGTAGAATATTTGATTTTTATTTTTTTATTAATAATTTCAGTTGAATGTTTTGATGAAAGGAAAAAATGAAACTAAGACTAAAAACACCAAAATGACATTTCAAAGAAATGAAATACAAAATAATATTGGTTTTGAACATTATTCCTTAGTATGCTTCCTGATCTAGACTGCTTTAAGCACTCCAAATAAAATGATAAATACAGTAGTATTTACACAAATTGGACTCCAAACATTTGGTAACATAAAGCATATATGAAAAAATGTATTTATAGGATCGTATCAAATATATGTGTATTGAAATTGTCACCTTCTTCTTCCATAACTTGTAGAGCTGTTTCATGGAGATCTACAGTAAAAAATCAAAACCAAAATGACCAGGTCCCCCAAACTGTCCTCAATCATCTGTATTTTCTTCTACAGCCAAGCAAATAGCAAGGAGCTTCCTTGGTGAACGGTGGTGGCGGTGGTTGGTAACATCGTGACAACTATCAGCGTGTCTAAATTATTAAGAGGTGCCTAAATTGTCGATGGTTTCAACTATTGTGATAAAGGCATCTATAATTTGTGTTATATTCGAGACCTATTCTATATATTCTTGCCTTATCTTTTCCAATTTGACCCTTGTATTTCACTACCAATGTTCTCTTTCTGCTTTTTATGTGTTAACACTTAGATTCTGTAGTCTAATGTCCAAGATTCTTGGCCGGTTGGGTCAAGAAAAACTCTCCAACTCTACTTTATTGCCAGGCCTGACCCTGCATCCCTGGCCAGCCTGGCTACTTCTCTAATCATTTCCACCTTAAATCTTTGAACAGAAATATTTTCCTACTTAGAATGCCCTCATCACTTCTTTATTTTACAAAATACATTTCTAAGTTTTCAGACCTAGTTCAGTCTATTCTTTCTGGACATGGACATTTATCAGAAATGTCTTCTAGCAACTCAGAGCTGGAAAATACTATTAAGTAGAGTGCAGTTAGGTCGTGGCTTAAATTCACAAGTTTCTTATGCTGTATTAAAGATAACCCTTGATTCAGTCCTGTGGCATCCAGTTTTTTCCTGAAACTGAACCTTATCATTTGAACTTGGCACAAATGTAATTAATTACCTTTTGAATGAAAAAGGATGCTCATTAATCACCCTACCTTCCACTAAAAGTGCTCTTTCATTAATTTGTTTTGGAAAAGATCATTTTTGACAATCAAAGAAAGCACACAGTGAAATTGGTAAAAGCCATATCACAAGTTCTGTTTTGGTCTCAAATCTATGCAGGATTGCTTTCCCCAGAAATCCCAACTGATGGTTAGTGAGATTCCCCTTGATCATTTCATGGTGAGGAGATTAGCTCTTTTTGATGCATTATGGTTATGAGAGGACAGGTCTAATTGTTAGAAAATTCTGCCTTATATCTAGTTGAAATATCCTTCTTGAATTTTTCAGTTGCTTATCTTGATATATCCATCTAATTGATATCAGAAAAAGTGTAATACTTCTTCCAACTGAGATCCCTTAATATATTTGGGGATATATATCTTTTTTGCCCTCAATTCTCATCAAAATTTTCAGTTACATTTAGCTTTACAGTTATGATATGGCTTTCAGATCTCACCACTCTGCTGCCCAGTGATACCCAATTTTTCAGCCTGGTACCTAAATGTCACTCATTTAACAATTGGTTAGTTAGCATTGACTATAGGTCAGGTAGTATGCTAAGTGTGAGGATTACATTGAAAGGTGACGGTGTTTGTGGAAGCGGAAATATCGGATACTTTAGAAGCACTCAGTAGCGGCACATAACTGTTAGTAAAGACTTAATGGAGGGAGAAAATTGTGCTGAAACCTGAAGGAAGAGGCAGGAAAGATTATTCAAAACAACAGAAAAAATGGAGACAAAGTCTCAGAAGTAGGGCAAGGCATTGCAGATTCAAGGAATTGTTTGAAGTCTAGTATGATGTAACATGAAGTGACATCAGGTGGGGGTAGAGATTAGGCCGGCACCATGTTGGGGGACATTGTAAACATTTTAAAGGAGTTATGATTAGGAACCACAATATAGTTTCAAGTATGTGGGGTTCACATGCTCATATTTTTTCTATAAAGGTACCTGTGGCCACAGATAAAAAATAAATAGGAGGGAGAAGGTCTGAGTTCATGGAATGTCAGTGGACTTGATTAAATGAATGACAGATGGGGAGACAGTGATAAAAAAAAGAAATTTATGTTAAGACTACAGATATGAGGGCCTTTTCTAAGAAGGCAGAGCACATTTGGACAGGAGAGGGGAAAGGTGATGAATTCAGAATGATACATTACTTTCGATATAGTGGATAAAAACTCTCTCATTCTAATTCCATATGAAATATTTAAAACATTCCAGGAAGTAGTGTCTCAATAATGGAGCCACTGGTATTAAAAACCAATTTACTAGAGCCTTTTAAGAGTAAGAAATTGTGCTTATAAAAAGAAAATGTTTACTTAATAATTATTACCTTAATAATGTTGGCAATTTATCTACAATAGGCTCAGCCTAACTACCTGAAAAACCATTATTGCTCTTAATCATTAAAGGACTCCAACTAGACACATACGTAATTAGCCAGGCAATTAAAGTTATCTGCTCACATCTACTCTGCTGAGTCACAACCATGCTGCCAGACAATCTGGGGCATGGGTGTTTGCCTACCTCTCTGATAGCTGTCTTATAAGTATGGGCTCAAGGAGTAGCTAATCCTGAAATGTATGACCTCAATGCAATATGTCCATTTAAATTCAAAGTAAAATTGAAGCAAAATGTTTATCCTTCTTTGATGAGTTTTATATCCTTCTCATTTCCAACATTTAACAACATGAGCATGTGTGGCTGAACAAGTTATCCAAATATAAATCTTGAAGTTTTGAAGGTTTGTACAGTCACAAGCTGCGCACTGTTTCAACCTGTCACTGAGGGTATTTGTCATCCTGAGTATAAATACTCGTATTTTCTGTCATTTATGTTATTAATGGCAGTGTGTTATTTTTAGGTCCCAAATAAATACCTGACTACACTACCTACTTTGTCATTCTTTTGTTCAGTCCCTTCTACCTCAATCTTAGAAAAACCATAGTTCTAAAAGTATGGTGTAGTCAAAAGGTATAACCTTTGAAATAGAAACACCTAGACCTGAATCCCAACTCTGTCACTTAGTAATTCTGCGACTTCAAGCAAATGACACATTCTCTTTGAGTTTTAGAATGTTCACACACAAAATATAATTAATAATATCTACCTTGTAGAGTTGTTTTGAAGATGAAAATAATGAATGAAAATGTTTGGCATTATAGCATCATGGTATTAGAAGTCAGCAGCAGTAAGAATCAAACATTAATTCTTGGAAAGTATTGAAGCAAAGGGTTGCGCTCTTTCCTTTTCTTAACTGGAGATGCTGCCAACCGGTCATGGCACTCGATGTGTTCGATGGTGAGTTACGAGCTGGGGACGAAGTGTGCCCAGAGAGCACTGGTGGGGA
Source organism: Trachops cirrhosus (assembly GCA_028533065.1). Taxonomy (NCBI): domain Eukaryota; kingdom Metazoa; phylum Chordata; class Mammalia; order Chiroptera; family Phyllostomidae; genus Trachops; species Trachops cirrhosus. The sequence continues at coordinate 38,572,210 of CM052541.1, read as the reverse complement.
TTCAGGAGCGGGCCACTTCAAAATCATCGGAAGGGAGTTTAAATGATCATCTTGTATTGCTGCCTAAGATTTTACTAAACAAGGTAAAAACAATTGTATTTGGAAGTCAGGGTTTGGTTATAAAAGATTAAAGACACTTTGATCTTTACTAAAACCTTCTGAAAAATTAAAAAAACTTTAATTTCTTAGTGAGAAAAGAAGGATAGATAAGGAAGACTCAAAGTGAATTTCAAGTTAATTAGATGTGCACATACGGGGCAGAGCATTGATAGAAAAGGAAGATTTTTTTTTAAAGTGATACTTTAGCCAGTTTGTCTATATCTGCTGGTGATACCCTGAAGGATAAATGTTATTGTTGAATGTGGTTACAATTGTGAGCAAAATTACATGAACTAATTAAAAACTGTGTTTTAAATTTCCTGAATTTTTTTCTGCCATCTTTTCTTTTGTTAACAGTGGTCTGGAGTTTCAAGTAGCTTCCTCTCATAGGGAAGATGTGTTGAAACATGCATGTAAAGTCATGTGCCATTATTGGTGAAACACAAAGTTAAAAGGCAGTCCTATACATGAGCCATTACTGAAATATTTGAGGTAGTACAAAAAAAGCAAGAAGCTTATAGTTTTGAGCAATGATCAAAGTTAAAGCCACAGATGGATGAAAGATTGCAACATCAGGATTTGAATTGGTTAACCTAGCTTCTCACTGCTTCTTAATGACTTTCAGAATACTCCATGTATTGGTCTTCAAAATGAATAGGTAGGGAAAGAATTTATTTGTTTAAAAGGAATATTGTCAGGTTACTGTCTGAATTATCATGTTTTTGTCTATAGAAATTTCATGCAGCGGCAACATGAAAATAATTAAAAGCAAAAACAATAACCTGTGTACCAGTAGTCAGGAAATACGTACTTTAGTTTCAAGTCTGCCATGATTGAGCTGTATAAAAGGGTTAATTACCTCATGTCTTTGAATGTCCTTGTCTGGATTTATGAAATGAAGAGATCTGATGAGATAACACCTTCAGTCCTTTCTCTGTATTGAAATTTAACAACTTAGGTTATAGTTGGACACACACACAGATGCACACGCATGTGCACACACATTCAGTCTCCATAGCCACTCCAACCCACGGCATAGCTGATTGCTCATGGTGTCCCATCATCCTCTGACTGCATATTATGGACTATTTATTTTATAAAATACCAATACCATTACTGATACTGACTTAATTATATTCCTTTCAAATCTAAATGTCATTTAATATCCAACTTAAATTCCACTCAGAGCCTGAACTTCATAGGAGAGACTACTGGACCACAGACCCCCAAGGCTGTCTTGGGCATAAAGCAGTGTATGGAATTCTATGCATATTGAGTTATATCATGGTGAAATAAAAGAAAATTAGATCACAGGGTCTCCTGTCCTGACATCGACTGAGTAACTCAGGTGAGGCACCTTGCCTTTCTTTTCCCAGTGCCGTTTCTCCCCATCAATTAATAAAGACTTATGCCTGGGAACTATGAATTTTAGTGGACCTATTGAAAAATATAGGGCCTGAAATTTTTAAGTAGACTTAGTACTTTTTAAAGTATTTCAAAATATAAATCAATGTCTTATATAAATACCTATAAAATCTGTTGGGCAGTTATTTAAGATTCAAAGAATGTAGTTATAAATAAATTGTATCTAATGTGTGCTAGGAGTGCCTTGTGATGTGCTTGATATGATATAGGATAGGCCCTTGGTAAAGAAGGACAGGCTCCATACTTAAAGAGGACACTTTCATCTTTAACATTTATTTTACATGTTCACTGTTTTTTAAAATGTTTATTAGAGTTCTTAATGGTTTCAATCAAAGAAAACTTAGAAAATGTGCTTTTGTGGTAACTTTACATTTGAAGTAGTAGGGCAAAGCGTAAGGGTTTTGGGGGTAAGAAAAATGTGGGTTTGTATCTTAGTTTTATCACTTAGCAGTCAAGGGATCACAAGAGCGATACAATTTTCTTGAGACCCCGTTTCTTCACCTGAAGAATAACACAGGGCTATTCACCGCATGTGAGTATTCAGTGAGGGTTAGATGAAGTAAGCTATTGGCACTGTGTGGTAGTTTCTTAATGAAATGTTAGTTCTTTCAGAAAAATTGTTGATTCTTCATCTTTTAGAAATAATTATTTATGTATTTGAAAGGGAAACTGATTCCTGCTCTTTATGTCGCCATGCTCCCATTCGAGCTTCTTTAAATGACAGGTATCACTCAGTCAGACTAGGTACCTAATTTTGTCTTTGTTTCTGAGAAATAACTATAAGAGTCTGGGTTCCTGATTACATGGTCAAGCCACTTATCGCTCTATTAATGACTTAAAAGTGGTTAGTCATCTGTTTAATTTTTGTATCATTTTATAGGCTAGGCTCTAAAATATTAAGTGTGTGTGATTCGTAGCCAAATTTCCAATTATAGAACTAAAGTTTTAATCTCACTTTCATCCATGATCCAAAATGAATCTTTCCTTGTCATCACAAGTACATGATAGTGTATAGTTTGTCTGTCTTTGAAGTCTTTGCCAAATACTTGGTAAGCCAACAGGTTTTATAAGTTTCCATTAATGGTAGACTTTTCAAGTGGATCATCTATATCTTTTGTGTGTTTATTTATTTATTTAGTATGAATTTTGCAATAAATTAATAAACTGATTTTGAAAGCTATGTTTCTGGTAGGACATATATAAAAATATATATGTGTATAAATATGTGTATACACATATAATGTATGTAATTAAGATATGTCAGTACATCTGGAATTAATAATTTATATTTTGGATGATACAGTTAATAGAGTTCTAGTCTAAGGCTGTTTCCAATTTGCTGTGTTGCTTAGCATGTTGATAAACCTTTCTAGGAATTTGGTTTGTTGATACATAAAATGAAGGAGTGTCCTATCCATTCTCTTTAAGGATATGAGACAATGTAAGCTTTCGGAGTTAAGGCTAAGTCCAAATCAGTCTGGCTAGGGTTTAGGTGCTAGGTTAGTGTGAGGAAGGTACTGGAAGTGTGCTCCACGGAGCACATTTGAGGTGTGAGCAAAGCCAGGAGAGAAAGCAAAACCTCTGTGCAAGCCTGGAATCAAGGGAAAACTGCTCAAACCTGTGAGGGGTGTGTGTGTGCATGTGCAGGCACACGCAATGACTCACAGTCAGGAGATGAGATGGGAGGAAGGAAGAAGTTTTGTTCATCGATTCTACTTCAGTGAAGCTGGAAAAAAGGCAATTGACAAAAAGAAAAAAAGAAGAAAACTGAGGGCTTACGTGGAGGTTTCTAGAAACTAAGGTAGATCCCAAAAGTAAAAATTGCTTACTGTTGCTTGGTGGATGTTCTGCTTTAGCTATAGGTGGAAGGGAAAACCTTTTGTATAAAAGCACACAGTAGAACTAGGTAGTGCAAGGTAAATATGCCATTGTAGCAATTCTTTAAATAAACTGCTAGAATTGTACCAAAGTGTTCTTGAATCTTTGATAAAACTATGTATTTTAACTTTTTAACCATCATCCAGTTACATTTTCACGTTGCTGAAGTTAGTATCATCAGAATACCTTTTCTCATTTCATCCTAATTTTTTATGCTGCTTTCTACAAAATTCATAAAAATTTCTTCCTGCTCACTATTTTTGCCTATGTGGCTTTAGGTTTTCATACAGATGGAAAATGAGTGATGTTGGAATGAAATAGGTTAAAGGTCTTTCCATCACTGAAATACTATGACTCTAGGACAGATTTCAGTTAATTTGACTTGATTGTAAACTTCTGAGAAAGAGTTTTGTACACTGTTCATCTTTGCATCTGTTGTTCACAGAGTCTAGCACGGCACTTACATGTTAGAATGTTAACATTTGAGGAATGTAATTTTTTATCTGCTCATTTATTCAATGATTTAATAGGTTTTGAGCACTGACTACATGTTCTAGGCACTTAGAAATGCAGTGGTGAAGAAAACAAAGTCCCCATTCTTTTTTTAATTTTCAATATTTTTTTCTTTTTTTTAAATTGTTGGTCAAGTACAGTTTTTTCCATCTCCCCCCCAAAACTCCCCCCTACCCCAGCCATCCCCACCTCCCACCCTCAATCCTACCCCCCTTTGGCTTGGTTCATGGGTCCTTTATACATGTTCCTTGAGAAGTCTTCTCCCTTCCCCCCTCATTATCCCCTCCCACCTCCCCTCTGGTTACTGTCAGTTTTTATTAATTTCAATGTCTCTGGTTATATTTTGCTTACTTGTTTGTTTTGTTGATTAGGTTCCACTTATAGGTGAGATCATATGGTATTTGTCTTTCACCACCTGGCTTATTTCACTTAGCATAATGCTCTCCAGTTCCGTCCATGCTGTTGCAAAGAACAGGAGCTCCTTCTTTCTTTCTGCTGCATAGAATTCCATTGTGTAAATGTACCATAGTTTTTTGATCCACTCATTTACTGATGGGCACTTAGGTTCCTTCCAGTACTTGGCTACTGTAAATTGTGCTGCTATGAACATTGGGGTGCATAGGTTCTTTTGAATTGGTGTTTTGTCCCATTAGAATGTGTGCATCAAAAGAATGGGGATTTAATTTGCATTAAATATTTTGATACACACATTCTAATTGGGAGCTACTGGGAGAAGGAGTAGCTCCTTCTAAGTGCTTATTTCAAACATGAAAGCTTCTGTAAATTTTTGTTCTGTCAAATAAGAGAAATACATTATAATTTATGACTTGTACCATATTTAGCAAAATACTTTCACTCACCATTGTGTATTTAATAGTAGTTTACTACAGAACATACTGTTTTCATTGAGACTGTCATACTGTAACTGTTTTGTTGCCTCAAAATAGATGTGTGATGCTAAACTAGATGTCTGGGTTAAATAGACAAAGGAAGGAAAACCATGCTCTTCTGTTTTGCACTGTAAAAAAATGTGCTGTTTATATTGATGAATGGTCATTACTCTAAATTAATGTCAGTTGAAAGACCCTGGTTATAGTTCAAGTTTTTTGAGGCTTTATGTACATTTAGACTAATCAATAATAATGATTTCTATTGATTTCCTCAATTTTAATCTTTGTGATCCGATCTTCTTAAATATTAAAAACATGAACAGTAATGTGAAAAAATGACTCCACCCAGTATAGCTCTGGGCTGTGATGATCTATCCAGGTTAAGCCAAAGTGAAAATACTGAAAATGTGATTCTGAATCCAGTTTCTGTGCTAGGTGTGCTAAATAAAAGAGATTGCAAGAATCTTCTTTGTGAGCTTCTAGACTAGTTTTAGGAAATAAGGCAAGGAAACGAAAAGAGTAACATAGGCAAGAAACAACAAAAGGGAGTTACAGTAAGACAGAGGATGCTTCATTATTTATGAGAGAAGTCAACAGTGAATGCTGTAAGAGTTCAAAGGAGTGAGGACACTCAGAGTACTGGTGATTTTAGAGTTACGTTATGAAAGACATGGAGTTTCATTCCAAGCATAGATTGTGGGAAATCATGGAGGTAGAACATGCAAAGTTCATTGCTCAGGTCAACTGGACTGAAGCAGGTGGTCAATTAACATAGGAGAATTTAGGTGTGTGGGAGCCAATGGGTGGAAGGTCTAGAATGAGAAATTCTGAAATAGTCTTTCCAGGGGAAAGACAATAGGAGGGACACTATAAGAGCTATAAATGATGTGATCAGGTGAAGCTCAGTCTTGCAGCAGGTGGTGTGGGATGAGCAATGGCAGCAAGATCAGCTGGAAGACCAATGGGATAGTCTATAAATGAGTGATAAGGATATAAACTTCAGGGGGAGTGGCAAAGTAATAGATTATAAAAAACAAGAATGTGAGTCATTAGGAAAAATGAATTAATTTATTGCCTAAATGGGTATGAGATGAAGCTAAGAGAGTAAAGCAGGACTCCAAGAATGAGTAATGGGACTGGGAAATGACCTGGAAGAAGGAAATAATGTTTTGGCAAAAATGAAGTTAGTTATAAATGCAAAAGTAATGGTTATGTAACTAACTAATAACACATTAAAGAAATTCATATTGATTCATATTGTGTATATAACATATATGTTACTGATATATTATTTTTTAAATATTAGATTTAAAGCATATTTGCACGATGACAGCATGCTTATACACAAAAATTCAACTTCAAAAATAAAGCCAAATGATAGTTCTATTTAAAAATGATATTTCTTTAAAAGAGTGGAGGTTCATATCATCACAGATGCAACTTAAAATACAGTAGGTCTTGCTAACATAGATATATGAGGTCTGTCCAGAAGGCCACCAGTGATAGAACATGAAAAATAGAGACATTTATTGAAGAAGATATAAGATACAAGAAACATTGTCCAAAGGACAATGATACCTCAGTTCCTTTCAAAGTAGGCACCTTGTGACCTACACAGCTTCCCAATCACCATTAGCTGCCTGTTGTATTTTCCTGTTGTATTCTCACTTACTGTCTGAAATCTCTTCCTTTATTTTTAAATTTGTTGTTTAGTTACAGTTGTCCCACCTTTCCCCTTTCAAAAGTGATTTTAGTTTTGGAAAAAGCCATAAGTCACAAGGTGCAAATCTGGGCTATAGAGGGGCTGAGTCACCTGGGTGATTTGATGTTTTGCCAAAAAAAACTCTGCATGAGACACATGAGCAGGCACATTGTCATGATGAAGCTGCCCTTAGCAATCACCAGCTGCCCTTAGCTGCAGCCTTCTGAATCATTCAAATAGTTTCTGTGGAGGAATGTTCAAGCTTAATGCAAAATTTGATGCAGATTTGTCGCTGTACTCATTCAGTCATTTTGAATGTGACGGCCACACAGTACATGTGCTCACCCAATGACATCTGCCACCCCGACTGACTCATACAGTGAAGTCACCATTGTTCACTCATGTGGATTCTAGTCCACTCTCCTTGGCTGCCAGGTTACATTGATGTTGCGCAAGCCATTGTTACATTAACAATGGCTGGACTTTTTCTGGACAGACCTTGTAGTCCAGACCCCTGTAGTCATTTTTCTGGACAGATCTTATTTATAATAATCCCTACAGGTCCCTGGTGTGACCTTTAGGGATTACCAACATAACTATTACCTGTTCATGTTGGCCTTACACCCAGATGCAAAATGCTGTCCCTCATCAAATATTTTCTTGGATCCATTAGATGAAGTATCACATTTGTACCATTTACTATTTTTATTGCTCCATCAGGCACAGCTGCTACTACTTTGAGCGGTTTCAACCACCGGGCACATCATTTTTCAGTGTGTAGCCACCCTCAGCCCCAAGCCTCTGGGTAATTCAGTGGCACCATGCTTTGTGTGGTCAAGAATATCTCTCTCTTCTTGGTATTAGCCCATTAGTGGGGACCCTAAATACTTAAGAGCAAGTTTATTACAGAGTATGATGGTTTTATTTACAGCTCCTTTCCCCATCTTTTGGATGAGAAATTGAGTTCAGAGAGATTAAGTAATGTGGCTGATACCATATGACAAATCAGTGGCAGAGATGGGATTCAAACTTACATCTATCTGACGGCCAACTCTGTACTCTTAAACTTCGACTGTCATGCAGTCTCATATGACTGCACTGAGATGCACTCCGGGGATCAGAGCCATTGTCTTATCAAAGTAGTAAGACAGAAACAGACATCTCTGAACCAAAGTCACGCTTAGTAATTAATGTGCTGAAGTCTTCTATAAAGTAGGCAGCAGCTTATAAATATATCTCTATACAAACAGCTTAAGAATATCAGATATATTAAATAACAGATGCTTAAAATATCAATTCCCTGGAAATATGAGAATTTTGAAATTGGTTTAAACAAGTTAGATGTTTGACATTTAATATTGAAGATTCATTAGAAACATAATTAGTTCTCATTTAGAGCATGGTATTACAGACAACTGAAGGAAAGAGTTAAAGGACTGCTGTTCCCTATATGTATGTATGTACGTATTTATAAGAGTTTATTTATTTATTTTTAGAGAGAGGGGAAAGGAGGGAGAAAGAGAGGGACAGAAACATCGATGCATGTTTGCCTCTTGTACAACCCCACCTGGGGCCCTGGCCCGCAACCCAGTCATGTGCCCTAACTGAGAATTGAACAGGCAACCCCTTTGGTTCACAGGCCAGCATTCAATCCACTGAGCCTCACCAGCCAGCGCCTTGTATGTATTTACATGAAAAAAAGCATTTTGATTTTTGATTTGATAAATTGTTTTAATGTACTTATAAATATTCATACTGTGAGTCTTTAGGAAAATCTGCGGTAAACAGCTTATGTTTTAATTTCCATATTGTCGTTACATAGAATTAGAGGAAAGGAAAGTGATATCTTAGGTAATAAAAATTATTATACATTATATGAATTCTGGATTTTGGGGATAAAGAATGAGAAAGAATATGCAACCTGCACTTTTCTCTTTTCCTCTCTGAGAACATGTAAGGTTCTTCTTGCCTATGAGGGATCTACGGGCAAAGGCAAATATTTGAAGGAAGCTGAGTGGGATCAGTAGCCCCTTGAGGTCCCTCTGGTCCTGAACACTATTTTGTGTGTGTTTCCCTAATAGCCTCGTCAGAAATCACAGCTCTTCTCAAAATGTAGTTTCTCCTTCCATTCTTGGATTCCTTTTTCCTCTTTCCCTCAGAGTTTTTGGTTCTGTTCCTCTCTGATATCTTTATCCTTTTCTTTTCTTCTGCTGTGTAACATGAATAGGAGCCATATCTTCAGGAAAAAAAGAAGCAAGCTCTTGTCCTGACCTTCGCCATCCCCTTCTATAAAACTACTTGATTTCTCTCTGGCTATTTATGACTCAGCTTTTCTAAGGTTAGCCTGTCCTTGCTTTTCGATTCTCATTAGTCACTCAACCCACTTCAATTTGGCTTTCACTGATCCTCCTCTCTCAAAGGTCACTTTATGGAAACAATCTTGTCTTTTTTATGTGCGTATCTTTCTTGATCTGTCAGCGGCTTTTGAAACTGCTAACAATTTCCTTCTTGAAATTCTCTCCACCTTTGCCTTTCGTGACTCCATGCCCCCTTATGTCCTCAGCCAAGGTGACTTCTCTTTCTCAGTACTGTTTCTGAGTGGCTCCTTGTCCCCCTACCTTCAATAAGTGATGGTTTTCCAAGGCTCAGCTATTGTCCTTACTCAGAATTACCAAGTGCATGTCTCTCAGTCACCTCTTTCTAGTTACTTTGCGTCCCTCAGCATTTAAATAACATTATCTCGAATATTGTAATACAAATAACTATATATGTTTTTGCATTTAGTAAAATTAAAACAATTCCCCAAGATATTTTAATTCTTGTTTTGCAGATTCATACACTGAAGTTCAGAGAGGACCGTCCAAGGTCTGGAATCAAACTTAAGCTCCTCTGACTCCACATCTTACACTACACCTTACTTTACCAAGCTGCTTTCCTTTAACTTACCTTTCTGCTCCAGGCACTTCTATATTCAAAATATCATTTGTTGCTCTTAGCTTTGCCTTTAGATAGACAAATCGTGTGTCCTTATAATTTATGTTTTAAAGATAAGAAAACTGGTTCTAAACAGCTTTCCTTTTTGGCAGACACCAGGGTTGTTTCTCAAACCCAAGTGCTCTGATTCCAGATCAGCTTTTCTTTCTATCACTCTGGAACATGGATATGTTGCTTTATACTTTTCCACTAGTTGTTTCATGAGAGCCTACTTTGTGCACTTCAACAATAGATCTACGGGGTGAGGCTGCTCTATATACATATATGGCAGAGAGCTGACCAGTGCCTATTTACAGTGCTTCTGCTTTAACATAATCTTTGTTATTGAGAAAGCTAAATTTTCTAAACACATTTTGAACTTAGAATTTTGTAAATGAAAACTTATCATTCTAATTGTTTTTATTACTTCTAATTTTTTTTCTCAAATATTTCTGGCTGAGAGATATGCCTGAACTTGAATGGTGCCACAAAACTCATAGATTCTCACAAAATATTTACATTAAGGGCATAATAGAACTGTATATGAATTTTATCCATTTTCTGACAGTGACTGTAAAGATTTTGTTCTAATAAGATCAGTACAATCTTATCACTTTCCAATTGGTGAAAATCAAGTGTCCTAAGGGAAAGGCATAGTAAAAACTAGTTAAGGACCTGGAAGGGGAAAACAGAAGAAATTTTTTAAAAATGCAGAAGGGTGTTCTTCCAATAATCTAAAGTATATCTAATTTATAATAGAGGAAGCAAAGAGGTCTAGAGACACACATTTTATTACAATATAAAGCATTACATTATAACAACCGAAGTCTCCACCATGGGGTAGGTAAACTAGAATGTAAATGAAACTTCTGTAACTCATACAGGATCTGGATGATCATCTCTCAGGCATGTGGTAGAAAGAGTCCTCCATTCTTTACAGAGAAGTGGGGAAGTAGACCCTTTAGAAGTTTCTTCCAACTGTCAGAATCTCTCATCATGGCCCAAGTCATCTAACCTTGTCTAGTGAATGAATGTTTGTTATTTTCCTATGATTTTAGAATCTCTAATGTAGGAAAGCAGCTGGTAGTCATCTCTCTTTGCCTTTTCTAAACTTCTCCTGGAAAGAACAATTTGACAGAAGGGAGCTTATGAGGTAAAAAGGAAGTCAGATGAAGCTCTAGAAAGTATAAAGAAGATATTTACCCTTTCCCAGAAAAAACAGAAAGTGGTCGTTGTGAACAATTGAACCAATACTTTTATTTAGATATGAGAGCTACTCACCTGGCACATTGTCAGTGATCAATAATTATCTGTAAGTGAGTTAGTAAGAAATATGGAGGACAGACCACAGTTGAAAGCCATAAGTTAATATCTGCTACAATCAGGACAGGATGACAAGACAGACTCTACAGTGAGTTGTCAGTGAGCAGCTCATAAGTAGATATTTCTTTCAGTCATGATCTGAATTGAATATTTAATAAGATATTGAATAAATAGCAAAGCCAATATCCATGGGGTCCTCTCTCCCTACTCCTGCCCTACTAAATCCTTAGGTTATGCAAAAGTGGACATAAAAATACCCATTCCTCAATTGTAATTTGGCAAAAAGGTACCTAAGTCAAATGTAAAGTGGAAATTGTATCAGGAAGAATGATCCACAGTTTATCATGTGAAAAAAGAAATAGAATGGTAATTTTGTAAACATAACACAGAGAAGAAATAAATGTCACAATGCAGCTTGCTAAATACAGCTGAAGAAGCCAGAATGAAAGAACATATTATGTAAGGGACAGAAAAAAAATTACTTATCAGCACCTAATGATACAAAAATATCAGTAACAACATAAATATTATGGTCCCATAAGTAAAACTTGAGATGATGAAAGGGAATAAAACAAATGGGATACTGTAGACTAAAATAACACCTCTATAGGACTGATGAATAAATTCCAAACAGAAATAAAACATAATAGGCAAGCTAAGAGTGGAATTACTGATATAAAAGATAAATAGGATTAATACAGAGGGGGAAAGACAGATTGAAACATTTAGAAAAAAGGTAGAGAGGGCAAAGACAATCGGGTTAAGGACAACCAGTCTCCCCCCTCCTCCATCAAAAGAAAACAAACAAAAGTTCCCAAAGTTATAGTAGCAAATTTTTAATCATAATAATGACAGAAATGACTGAAGACTGAAAGGGCATCTGATGAGCCAATAAAAGCTTGTGTGGCCTGACTAAGAAAAAATAATATTCATGTTGAATTATCAAAATTTAATAATAGCCCTGGCTGGTGTGGCTCAGTGGATTGAGTGCAGCCTGAGAAGCAAGGGGTCGCTGGTTCGATTCCCAGTCAGGGCTCATGCCTGGGTCGTGGGCCAGGTCCCCAGTGGGGGCTATGTGAGAGGTAACAGTGTGAAAACACACTGATGTTTCTCTCCCTCTCTTTCTCCCTCCCTTCCCCTCTATCTAAAAATAAATAATGAAAAGAAAAAAATATTTTTAAAAAATTTAATAATAAATTATTTTTAAATATATAGGTATATGAAGCAAACTGCTCTTTTCCACAACACTAAAGTACAGAAGATGGTAGGGGCCATATCTATCTATATAGTTCTGAAGGAAAGTGTAACCCAATATAGTTACACTAGCCAAATTACCTTTGTATCGCAAAGTAGGGATATTCTCGGCCATGTAAGCATTCAAAAGAGTTTCCGTGAGGCATTTTGAAAAAATAGTTATTAATGACATTTAGCTATCCCAAAGGGAAATTCAAACAAAAAATATTCAGGATGAAGAAACTGTTCTACCTTGTGGGTATGTTACCATATTCTTACAATTAAGATTAAACAGTTATGTTTTAAAAGAGAATATGACTATTGTAAATCTTGATATATAAGAATTAGAACCAAAAAATTCAGAACTTAGGGAAGAAAAATTTTTAATGAAAGATAAAAGTACTAATATCTTCATTTTTATAGTATAGTCAATTAATAACTAGAAATATTAGTTAAAATAATGTTCTTATGACTTTTTTTCATATGTTAGAGCAAATCTTTAAAAGGCTGTTACCTTTTTGATGAACAAAAATTTATTTGAACCTTACCAACTTCTAAAATTTTATGTCAGTGTTTTTTCCTCCCAAAAGTTTGAAAAAAAAATCAGAGTATTTTTAAAACTAGAAAACTGTCAGACATGTTCAGATGACTTCCAAATCTGTGTCTTGAATCAAAAATATTGCCTGATCTTTAGATGTTTATGTTTAAAAATTATCTGGACATTTTATTTTGGATGTCCCAGAGGCACAACAAATTTAGCATGTCAAAAGTGAAAATATCACTTCCTCTTACTTCCCCAAATCTGCCCCTTCTCATGCATTCTTTAGCATCCAACCAAATCCCAATTATTGCTGATTTTACCATCTGACTGTGTCTCAAGTGCAGCCCACATCTTCAGTGCTTAACTCAGGCCCTTTCCATCTCCTTTCCTTTCAACAACCATTGTGCAAACTTGGATTGTCGCCTCTTTTCCAACAGAGCGATATTATTAAACTACATATCCAACCAGAGCCATGCCCTACTTAAACACTGTAAAAAATCCTCCCTCAAAATGCAGAGAAAGTTCCAAGTTTCTTAGCATGACATTCAAGGCTCCTTATGACAAGAACTCTGCAGATCATTTCCTTCTCATCTGTGCTCAAGCCATCCTGAACTGCTTCTAGTAAGTACCAGGACACAGTTCACTGTTCTAAAAATGTATCCCTTTATTCATACTGTTCTCTGTTACTGAAAGGTTTTTCTAATCTTTTTCCAGTGGCCCACTCCTCCTTTGTCAAGATTCAGATTTGGATTCAGGAAGCTCCCCCACAACACCTCCCACTCCAAGTTAGAGTGAAGCCATGGTCCTTGGCACATCCTAGGATTGCAATGAAAAGTTTGTTGTATTAAAATGCACTCTCATGGTCCCTTATGTACTTTAACATATTAATTATTGCCCTATACTGTAAGGTGTTCTGTCCTCTTGAGAAAAAGGACTGCATAGACTTTCATTTTGTACCTAGCCCAGTGCTTGGCCCCTAGTTGTTGCCCAATAAACACTTGGAGGGAGAATGGGAAATGACTATATACTCATGTCCATGTTTGTTAAGTGGTAGGCAGTCTGATTGGGAATGTGGGCTTTTCATCATTATATCATGCTGCTTCTTCCCATACATAGCATGGAGCAGAATACCTGATTCATAAAGTTTATGGCATGCAGAAGGAAAGAAGAGAGGGAGGGAGGAAAGAAGGAAGAAGGAAGGAAGGAAGGAAGGAAGGAAGGAAAGAAGGAAGGAAGGAAGGAAGGAAGGAAGGAAGAAATGGTTGTTATAATACCAAGCTAGGTTTTAAAATGAAATGCCTAAATGAAATATTTTCATATTTCATCAGCTTTTAATAATTGCTTAACTTATTCTTATTTTTTGAAGAATAAGACTCTAGTCATGTAAGTGCCTTAGCTGTAAAAATAATTGCCACAAAAACTTAAGTATATATATATTTTCTGCATAGAGTTTACTTCTTGGCATTCTTGCTGTCAACTCTGAATATCTTAGGGGGACAAAAGACGCTTAATTTGTTTTTGATAAATCCCATGGCTTACTAAAGAGACCTATGCTGTCTGTATTCACTCATTCACTGTGCTTTTAAACATGTTTTCTTGCGCTTTATCATATACAATGAGTATGACTAAGTGGTGAAAGGGAAACATTCTCCAAGTCCTTTCAAGAAAAAAAAAAGAGTTAGATGGCTAGAGCTACAAATTCAATGCAAATTGGGTTAATATTTATTTGGTAGCACAAAAGTGTCTTCTCTCTCTTTCTCTTACAGTCTCTGTAACTCTAGGTTTGCTCAGACCTGGGTTTCAAATCCTGATTTCACCATTCACTGTTTGCTGGTCTATTTTTATTGCCTGTAAATTGAGGACAATGAAAACGACTCAATAGTTGTTGGAAAGATTAAATAGGATAACATATTCTAAAAAGTTTAACATAGTCCTGATTCAAAAAAGTACTCATTAAATGGAAGTTATTGGATATTTATTAATAGTATTTACTGCTCATTTCCATATGCATATTTAAAATTCATGAACATTTTAAATGTGAAATTACTACACAGGGATACTAATACTTAATTCTGCTACTCAGTATAAATATAATTTTCAGTATTTGGACGGTTACAATAATCAACTGGGACATGTTTATCTAGAAGATGATACTTAAGATATTTCTATGCATTCCACTGTCAACATTTTATAATTCTAAATTTGTTGAGAATAAAAACAATGTAATAATTATAAGTTATACTGCCTGTCAAAGTATTTCTCATAGACTCACAATCTATATTATTGAAACATTGTTTTAAAAGACTATCACTATGTGTGTGTATACATATATGTGTGTGTATCTATAGTGTTAAGTGACACATTCATGAGTACTTACATTTATAAGTTACCTTTTCAAGGTGAGCTCACCAAAGGCCTGGATTTCCATCCTGCCATTCTGTTATGTTAGCATGTTTTTGAAATAAGAATAAAGTCTTATATGTTTTGTTTTCAAAACACAAAAACAAAAAGATGAAAGAAGGAGCATACAGCAACACAAATTTCAAAGAGACTTGTGGATTTGTAAGAATTATGTCAGAGAGGCTAAATACCAGAACAAGCTGAGGATTAAAAATAAAATACCTTGAAATATACACATGAAATAATTTTTACTTTAGGAATGAGAAATAAAGAGTATCCCTGATGCTGTATTCTTAACTTAAAAACAAAAGGAAACAAAAACAGAATTCTTCAACTTTTATATTTCTTTCATCTCTTTCTTCCAAGTGAAAATGTACTGTGAGCATTATTAAAAGAGATGAAAATACATCTACTATAATAATAAGAGAGCTTTTTGTTATTTTAAGTGTAGGTTCCCAGGCTCAGAAAAAAAAGTATATTGCAAGATAATAAAATAATAGCAATTATGATCAAAGAGCTATTGATATCAACATTTGAAGATACAAGTAAAATAAGTGAGTTGCCAGAAGACTTGCAGGGGTATCCAACCTTTTGACATCTCTGGGCCACAATGGAAGAAGAGTTCTCTTGGGCCACACATTAAATACACAAACACTAATGACAGCTGATAAGCAAAAAAAAAAAAAGATTTTAAATAAATTTACGATTTTGTGTTGGGCTGCATTCATAGCCATCCTGGGCCCAGTGTGGCCTTCAGGCAGCAGGCTAGACACCCCTGCTAGGAAGTCCTGATGTTTATAGCCGAGAAAACATTGGAAATTAGAAGCTGTGAACTATTCATTTGAATTTAACTTGAAGCAAAATCTATTACAGACTTCTGAATAACGTAAAATGTTAATTCTTGGAAACGCAAGTAGGTTCATAAATACAAATCATGTCCCCACAGTTTCATTTCTACTCTTTTATTAGATTACTAATCCTCGATTGACCAAGGGAAAAGCTGAAACCACATATATAGGAATAAGATATTTGGCAAATAACTCCTGATATATACATATGATGGAAAATAATTGGATTATAACCCATTATGAGAATTCATAATTTTTTTTACCTAACCTAAATTTCAGTTAGCATATGTGGGCCTGGAGTAAACTATCTTGGTGATTTGCCTTTTATTGAGCCATTTTGTTTGATATTTTTAAGTATTAACTTTAAATGAAGTTTTGCTAATGCTCTAAAGCTGGAAATATACATGTAGGCTTTGGATGGCAGAATCAAAGTCAAAGACATCCTGCCAAGGTATTTAGATGGGTTGAAAGCCTTCAAGATTAAATATATTAAAGAAGAATGTAAGATCCTGTATTTAACAATTTAAAGTCAAACACACAAAGAAGAAAGAGTTTATGTGAATCAAATTCATGGATTTAAAGGGACAATAGCTTGTGTGAGCCTATTGTGTATGGAGCTAATATAGTCTTTTGAAGCATTAAGGGAACTATGATATACCTCATTTGGAATGTGGTGTTCAATTCTAAAAATACTTTCAAGAGGATCATCAACTGACAAGAATAATGAGAATGTGGGCTGAAGCTTCAGGATGAAAGATTTTAGCTCAGAAAATAAAATAATCTTCTAACAGTTAGATTTTATATGGATTGTATTTTAAAATTTCTTAATCCATTCCCTTTTATGGCAACTGTTTGAACTAGTATTGAAAGACAGTGTGTTAGAACATACAGGAAAAATTCTTGCTTCGAGTAGGAATTTTTCCAGCTTTATTGAGATATAATTGACATATAACATTGTGTAAGTTTAAAGTGTACAACCTGATTATTTGATACATATATATATTGCAAAAGGCTTACTACAGGAAGGCAATCTATCACCTCCCATGATTACATTGTGTGTGTGTTGTGAGCACATTTAATATCTGCTCTCATAGCAACTTTTGAGTACATAACATAGTGTCATTAACTATAGTTGCTGTGCTCTATGTTAGATCCCAGAACTCATTTATCTTAAAACTGAAAATTTGTACCCTTTGACAATCTTCCCATTTCCCCTACTCCCAACCCCTGAAAACTACCATCTTGCTCTCTGTTTCTATAGCTTCCACTTTTTTTAGATTTCACATATAAGTGAGATGATATTGTATTTATCTTTCTCTGTCTGACTTCTTTCACTTAAGTATAACGCCCTGAAGATCTAACAAGAAATTTCTCCAACAATCAGAAATGGAGACTGGTTGGTTATGGGATGGGAATGACAAAGGAAAAGGAAGTCACAGATTTGATCATTTTATTTATTATCACCCAAGGACATTTTATCATTGCTTTTTTTTTTTCAGAGAGAGAAGAAGGGAGAGAGAGAGAAAGAGAAAGAGAGGGAAACATCAATTTCTTTCCTCCTGTGTGCAACCCCAACCAGGGATTAAACCCACAACCTTTCAGTGAATGGGTTGATGCTCCAAACAACTGAGCCACACTGGCCAGGGCAAAGATTTGTTCTTTTTTTCCTATATGTGGCTCTCTTTCTCTTCCACTTACCTGTTGGCATACACTGTACTTAACACAACATTTTACCTATGTTCAATGGGACTATGTAGTTATATTCACTGAAAAGGAAATGCTGGACTGGAATAAAAAAATACTCATTTTTTTTCTATGAGTTGGTGAAATTTCAATGAAAAATAGAAATGAATGCTTCTTGATCTTTGTTTAAGTCCAGTATGTCCTATTCCATGTCACAGATAAAATGCTAAATATAAATAACTTAGTTTGGATCTTCTGGAATGCAGAGCCTGGGAAAAGGATTTGGATGAAAGTACTTTTTTTCTGAAATGTACTCCAGTAAACAAGAATAGTGAGACAGGGGAGAAAAGGAAGAAGGAAAGAAAGACATTATTAAGGCCATTACCGTGGAATGGAGGGTCAATTGTGCTGGGATCTCTTGAGAAGCTCATAGATTGCCTTTCTATAGCTGCCTACCTGCAAAACAAGAAACCAGAGCTTGTATCCACTGTCTCTAGTCACCCAGTTGTTATGCATTATCCTCCAAAAGCTCTACACTAGCAGTTGGTTTTCCTAGAGCCAGAGAATGCCCTAGGGAGAAAGAGGGAAGATGACTGTGATGTGCTTTTTTGAGGTGGGATGGAGAGAACAAGAGTGTTCTAGTCCTTCATTATAATAACAGCATTATAACGTATTGAGCCTTGATCAGGAATGTTGTGCTCAGTTCTGCAGACCAGCTTTTAAGAGGGGGCATCAGATAGTGAAAACAAACAGGATAACATAAGTTATAGAAACCAAGTCACATGGAAAAGCACTAAGGGGGCTGAAGGTATTAACTTTAAGCTTAGATAGAAAAAGACAGGTTCAGTCAGCTAGAGGTGAATCCAAGCTTCTCTGGTTCTTGACTGCGGCCATGATGGAAACGAGGGATGGGCTGATGGGAGGAGATGCAGTGCCTCTGAAGCATCTGCTACAGTTATCAATCTTTAAGAAAACCTTAACAAAGAATGTTTATTTTAAAACTTTCCTTCTAACCTCAAAATGATGTACACTACTACAATTAATGCACCACCAGAGAAATCAAAGAAAAAATTGACTGGTAAAGGATGGTGGCCAAATATTAGAAGGGCAAAAGAACACACAAATTAGCATTTGTTCAATTCAGTATTCATAGTTGTTATATTTAGATGAGGTCAAAATACATTTGGTCAACCATTCATACTTAAATGCATGTGTGTGGAAGTAAATTTGATCCATCTGTTCCTGAATAATTTTCTTAAACCACCAACATTTTATTTTACAAGAACTGATTTCCAAGAAGTCTTATGATATCCACAACCTCCTGCCAAACCTGCTCAAAAAGTCTGAAATATGGTTATTGCACCAAACCTCCTCAAACATACTGTTGTTTTAAAAATTAAAATAAGCAAGGAAACAAAAGAATTTTTTACTTATTTGTTGAAATTAAGGATAAAATATAGAAAAGAAAGCTACATAGTATCTATTTTTACTATATATACACAGCCAGATATGGTGTAATACAAATAATCTACATAGCAAGCCATGTGTAAGCAGTTTACACATGCGCCACTTATTTAAATGTGGAGTGGATGATCCAGAGCAAATTCATGCCCACTCTGAAGAATGACTTAAGTCATAAGATTACCCCCACCCCCCCAACTCTCGGATAAAATTTTCTCTACTTAGAGACCTTTCTTCCTCAGCCAAACCCTTAAGTGCTACTATTACTCGGGGTTGCCACTGGGCTCCCTGCTTGTCTAGTCCACCACTCTCTTCCTTGGCAATATCAACCTCTCCCAGGGCATCATTGACCACTTGGATGCTGATAACTCCAAGACCTGTGTCTTCAGCTCTGCTCTCACTTCTGAGAGTGACTATTTTCTGAACTCTTCCTGTTTGGATTCTCAGTAACAACCTCAAACTCAGCATTTCTGTAAGTACCCATGAGCCAGATACTGGATATAATCTTTGAGTCCCTTCTCCTTTGTCACTCCCGTCTCATAGTCAGTTAGTCTCCAAGTCCTGTTCATTCTTTCTCTTAAACCTCTCTCTAACCTGGTTCAAATTATCATTTTCCATCATCTGAATTACTGTAATATCTTCCAAACTGAACTAGCTGTATTCAGGATGGACTCTTCCAACCAATTCTTACACAATTGTCAGAACATCTTTTCTTTTTTTTTATGGTGCCAATTTTATATAGTTGTATTTAAGACATCACATTTTCCACTTTATAATACAGTGCTTATGAAGGGCATTATTTCCTTTCCCTGTGTACATAGTCCATACTCAAGTATCAAGAATGCTCAGTTTTATTATACAGCAGCTCAAACTTTAAAACCATATGGAATTTGCTACAAACTTGGTTCCTTCAATATTTTGTGTGGAACAATGCTAAATCTATGTAAGAGGGTGGCTTGATCAACCTCTTCAATGGTGGGCCCAGAGAAGGCATCCCGAATGGAGGGGCTCCACCACTAGGGAAGCCCCCAGGCATTCTTCTTGGCATGCCTCCTGCACTCTGGTACAGCTTAGTGATGATTGGGTTGCAGACTTTTTCCAGCTCTTTCTGCAGATGTTCAAATTCTTCCTTTTCTGCAGTCTGACTCTTACCAAGTCAGTTGATTTCCTTGCATTTGTCAAGAATTTCCTGATTATCCTCATCATGGATTTTGCCTGGAAGTTTTTCATCTTCAACAGTTGCTTTCATGTTGAATGCATAGAATTCAAGTGAGTTCTTGGAAGATACCTTGTCCCACTGCTTCTCATCTTCAGCTCTGTACTTCTCAGTTTCCTGGACCATGTGTTCAATGTCTTCCTTGCTCAGGCAACCCTAGCCATTAGTGATGGTGATCTTATTTTCTTTTCTTGTACTCTTATCCACAGCAGAGACATTAAGGATGCCATTGGCATTGATATCAAAAGTGACTTCAATCTGAGGAACACCACAAAATGCAAGAGGTAAGTCTGTGAGTCCAAACTTGTCTAGTAGGTTGTTATCCTTTGTCATGGCACCATCACCTTCATAAACCTGAATGAACATACCAGGCTAGCTGTAAGAGTAGATGATGAAGGTCTGTGTCTACTTGGTAGGAATGACAGTATTGCACTTTATGAGGACAGTCATGACTCTACCAGCAGTCTCAATGCCAAAGGAAAGAGGAGTGACATCCAACAACAGCAAATCTTGAACATTTTCAGATTTGTCTCCAGAGAGGATGGCTACCTGGACAGCTGCACCATAAGAACAGCCTCATCAGGATTGATGCTTTATTCAGCTCTTTTCCATTGAAGAAGTCCTACAGGAGCTTCTGAATCTTGGTGATATGGGTTGAACACTCCACTAGAACAATATCATGGATCTGAGACTTGTCAAGCTTGGCATCTAGAAGGGATTTCTCTATGGGGGTTACAGGGTAACACAGAAAAGGTCAGCATTCAATTCTTCAAATTGGGCACAGGTGATAGAGGTATAGAAGTCAATGCCTTCATAGAGTGAATCAATCTCAATACTGGCCTGGGTGCTGGAAGAGAGTTCAATTAGCATGTTCACAAGCAGTGTGATGGCAATAAACACCTCTCTTTTTCTCACTCATGTCCTTTTTGTGCTTGCGCTTGAACTCTGCAATGAAATGGCTGACCATTTGGTTGTAAAAGTCTTCTCCACTGAAATGGGAGTCACCAGCTATAGGTTTGAAGATGGAATCTTTGATTCCATTTGTAAGAACTGACACATCTAAAGTGCCACCTCCAAAGTCAAAGATCAGCACATTTCTTTCAGTTCCAACTTTTTTGTCTAAGCCATAAGTAATAGCAGTGGCAGTTGGCTCATTGATGATTCTAAGTACATTGAGACCAGCAATAGTTCCAGCATCTTTGGTAGCCAGATGCTGAGAATCATTGAAGTAAGCAGGTACTGTCATGACAGCATTGGTAACAGTCTTTCCAAGGTAGGTTTCCGAGATTTCCTTCATCTCTGTCAAAGCCACAGATGACACCTCCTCTAGATATAAACTTTTTGTCTCTCCTTTCTATTCTACTTGGATCTTGGGCCTGCCAGCATCATTCACCACCATGAAAAGCCAATGCTTCATATCAGATTGGACAGCAGCATCACCAAATTTACATCCAATTAAGTGTTTGACATCAAAAGCTGTGTTGGTAGGGTTCATTGCAACCTGATTCTTTGCAGCATCACCTATCGATCGTTTGGTATCAGAAAAAAGGTGGTGTAACTTGGGGTGGTTCAGTTTCCCTGATTGTTGGCAATTATTTCTACTTTTCCATGCTAGAAGACACTCACACAATAGTTGGTGATGCCAAGATCAATGCCAACTGCAGTCCATTAGACACGGTTGCTTCAGTGCATGCATGGCTTACAAAGACCCAGATCAGAACAGCTCCCCTGTGTTCAATGAGCAGAACATCTTTTCTATAAGAGAAATCTGATCAGGTTTCTTCCAGCTTAGAACTTGTCAATGATTTGCCACCACTTTTAAAGTCTAAACGTCTTACTATCACAACAAAGCCCTAAATTATCCAGTCCCTTCTTAAGTCTATAACTTCTCTCTGAACTCACCCCTGGCATTATATGTTCCAAATATGTTATTTTTTAATTTCTAAAACACTGTCATGTGCTCTCACACTTCAGGGAAAGTACCACCAGCTGTTTCTTCTGATGAATATCCCTTTAACTACCCTGTCCCATCAACTTTCCTTTGCCCATCTACCTTTGTTAGCTATGTCAGCTTAGGCCTCCTGTCCCCCAAGTTCCTTTTGGACTCTGCCAAGGCTAAGTTACATGCCCTTGACATGTATTTCTACCTCTCTTTGTGCTTCCTCTGTTATGGCCCTGATATATCACAGTGTATTGCAATTGTGTCTTTAATTATCTGTCTCTTTTAATAGAGTTTATCATGCTCCCTAGGAGGGTTGAATCCAAGTTCCCAGAAGGATGGCCAACACATGTTATACATTATTGTTATGATATTAGATACATTTCATTTCATTTTATTTTTTAAATACATTTTATTGATTATGCTATTACAATTGTCCCATTTTTTTTCTCTTCTTTATTGCCCTCCACCATGTATCCCCCTCCCACCAGAATTCCCGCACCTTAGTTTGTGTCCATGGGTCATACATATAAGTTCTTTGGCTTCTCCACTTCCTATACTATTCTTAATCTCCTCCTTTCTATAATGTACCTACCATTTATGCTTCTTATTCCCTGTACCTTTTTCCCCATTCTTCCCCCTTCTCCTCCCCACTGGTAACCTCCTTGTGATCTCCATTTCTGTGATTCTGATCCTGTTCTAGTTGTTTGCTTAGGAGTTTTTTTTTTGTTATTGTTATTTTGTTTTGTTTTAGTTTCAGTTGTTGATATTTGTGAGTTTGTTGTTATTTTACTGTTCACACTTTTGATCTTCTTCTTTTTCTTAGATTAGCCCCTTTAACATTTCATATAATAAGGGCTTGGTGATGATGAACTCCTGTAACTTCACCTTATCTGGGAAGCACTTTATCTGCCCTTCCATTCTAAATGATAACTTTGCTGGATAGCGTAATCTTGGATGTAGGTCCTTGCCTTTCATGACTTAGAATACTTCTTTCTAGCACCTTCTTGCCTGCAAAGTTTTCTTTTGAGAAATCAGCTGATACTCTTATGGGAATTTATGATATATAAAGGAACATTTTAGAAGTTTACCTTCATATCCCAATATCTTTTCTAGAAATAAAACTATTACATTTTCTCTGACTGATGCAAATTGCAAAGCAGATTTAATAAGTTACTGTCAATTTTATATCTTTAATATTCTACTCTTATAACTGTTTATAGGCTTAAAAAATACACAAGTTACCTTTTGTCATTAGATGATCTATAAATATTTACTTCACATTCTAAGTAATATTTCTTTTATAATGATGCTTTATTCATTCATTTTTCAGGATTAAATGATCAAACATCTGTGTAATCAGGTCTTCTTTTCATCTCTTGGTAGTTTTCCTATCCTAGGAATTGTAATCTTCATGAAATTTCTCAATTTTCTTGTCTCAAATGTAATTTACTTGAATCCTGCACAGTGTGTTCTAAAAAGCAATGACTATTTATAGCAGATATTTGGAAGAACTATTAAGAACTATACAAATACTATTACTAGTATTTGTAATCAAATACTAGTTCAAAATGTGTAGCACCAATATCAGATACGAAAACAAAAAAAATATGCATGTGTGTACATCAAGAGAAAAAATCTCTATATTTGTATAAGATTTAAAAATTATTTTTTTCTTCAGTGCTGATACAAGAAGAAAATTGAATAAAGACATACTTGAATGCAGTTTATAAGTAAATGTCTATGATTGCTCATGTTTTGTATGTAAGGCTGTCACCATGGATCTAAAATGCATCTAATATCAAGATGAAGGTGTAGGTAGATACACTGTGCCTCCTCATACAACCAAAAGGACAGCAACAAATTTAAAAACAAAAGACAACCAGAACTGCCAGAACATTGAACTGCATGGAAGTCTGACAGTCAAGGAATTAAAGGAGAAACATTCATCCATACTGGTAGGAAGGGTGGAGACAGGCAGCTAGGACAGAGAGTATGCAGCAAGTCAGCAGCTGGCAGAGTAGGCAGTCCCACATTTGCATGCAGATAAACTGGAAGAAACAACTGGGGAGCAAGACAGATTGTGCAACCCAGGGTTCCAGCATGGGAAAATAAAGCCTTAAAACCTATGACTGTAAAAACCTGTGGGTTATGGTGGCAAGAGAAATTCTCAGCCCCACAGAAGAGTTCGTTGGAGAGACCCACAGGGTCATACAATGTACACAAACCCATCTACCCAGGAATTAGCACCAGAAAGGCTAAAATTTGCTTGTGGGAATCAGCAGAAGTGACTGAAAGCCAGCCTGGAGCTGAGCAAACAGCATTGTTCCCTCTCAGACCCCTCCCCTACAAAAAGCACCACAATGCAGCAACGTGGATTGCCCTGCCCTGGTAATACCTAAGGCTCCACCCCTTAGTATGTAACAGGTGCACAACAAAAATATATGGCCCAAATGAAAGAACAGATCAAAGATCCAAAAATAGAACTAAGCAATGAAGAGATACCTAACCTATCAGATGCAGAGTTCAAAACACTGGTAATCAGGATGGTCACAGAAATGGCTGAGTATGGTTGCAAAATAGTGGGAAAACTGAAGGCTATGAAAAGTGAAATAAAGAAAAATGTACAGGGAATCAACAGTGACGGGAAGGAATCTGAGACTTGAATCAATGATTTTGACCAGAAGGAAGAAATAAACATTCAATCAGAACAGAATAAAGAAACAAGAATTCAAAAAAATGAGCAGAGGCTTAGGAACCTCAGGGACAACTTTAAAAGGTTCCAACATCAGAATCATAGGGGTACCAGAAGGAGAAGAGGAAGAGCAAGAAATTGAAAAATCATTTGAAAAAATAATGAAGGAGGACTTCTCTAACATGGCAAAGGAAATAGACTTCCAGGAAGTTCAGAGAGTTCCAAAGAAGTTGAATCCACGGAAGCACACACTAAGGCACATCATAATTACATTACCCAAGATGAAAGATAAGGAGAGAATCTTAAAAGCGGGAAGAGAAAAGGAGAGAGTTTCCTACAAAGGAGTTCCCATAAGGCTGTCAGCTGATTTCTCAAAAGCAACCTTGCAAGTAAGAAGGAGCTGGAAAGAAGTATTCTAAGTCATGAAAGGCAAGGACCTACATCCAAGATTACTCTATCCAGCAAAACTGTCATTTAGAATGGAAGGGCAGATAAAGTGCTTCCCAGATAAGGTGAAGTTACAGGAGTTCATCATCACCAAGCCCTTATTATATGAAATGTTAAAGGGGCTAATCTAAGAAAAAGAAGAAGATCAAAACTATGAACAGTAAAATGACAACAAACACAACTATCAACAACTGAACCTAAAACAAAAACAAGCTAAGCAAACAACTAGAACAGGAACAGAATCACAGAAATGGAGATCACATGGAGGGTTATCAGCAGGGATGGGGAGAGAATTGGGTAAAAGGTATAGGGAGTAAGAAGCCTAATTGGTAGGCATACAATAGATGGGGAGGTTAAGAATAATATAGGAAGTGGAAAAGCCAAAGAACTTATATGTGTGACCCATGGACATGAACTAAGGTAGCGGAATGCTGGAAGGAATGAGGATGGAGGGTGATAAGGGGGAGGAAAAAAATGGGAAAACTGTAATAACATAATCAATACAATATACTTTTAAAAAAGTCAATGTATTTCCCTAAGACAGTAATAGGAAATACTGGCTATATTCTCTCAAATACATTAGCATTATAGATTTGCTTTGTTAGATTTTTTTGTGTATGCTAGAAAATGTATTTCAGTGGACTGTGAATCTACTAATAGAGATGAGAATGCTAAAGACTGTTTCTCAATTATTGTCATGATACATCAACTAGTTCTTTCATGTAAAGTAATTTTAGTACAACACAAAGACAAGCAGAAATGCAAAATGATTTGAATTGCTATCCTTTGTATTAAAATGTTTTCAAATGTGAAAAAAAGGTAATTCTAAGCTAATTTGAAAGCTAATTCTAAGTTTATCTTCACTTACCAGTTTTTGTGAAAACTGTAGTCCCCCCACTTAACTAATAATTCAAATTAGAAATACATAAATTTATGATATGTAAAGAAACATTTTATATGTTTACCTTTATATCCCAGTATCTTTTCTAGAAATGAAAACTATTACATTTTTTCTGACTGGCTAATGCAAATTGTGAAGGAGATTTAATAAGTCACTGTCCATTTTAGCAGCCAGTGTGAAAAAACAGAAAGCAGTCTATGGAGTGAAAGGAATGCTAAATATTCCAAATGTTGGTCAGCAGGTAATTCCATTTCTGACTCCGATGCCTCTCCGACTCACCTTCAAGCAGTTGTTCTCAAAACTCCCTGTCATCACCATTCAAATGCTTAACTCCCAGATAATTTTTCTCATGCTAACCCCATTGTTTCTCTTACTCTGACTCATAAGGCACCTGGTCATGGGACTTCACTTGGGTGCTCTACTAAGAATACCTTTGTAATATCCTGTGTAATAGGATAATGAAATTTTAGTGTTTTAAATTGGTTAAAACCTAAATTATTCTAATCCTAACTATTAAAGAAATTAGGTTCATTAAATCAAAATGGCAAAGAACACCTTGTTGCAAAAATAATATGTGCTCTTTAAATAAATAATTGAGTAGTTGTTCACTTGCCTGAAACATCTGATAATTATTTTAAATAAACCTATAAAGTTGGTGTAAAAAGTATGATTTACAATCAGTTCTCTAGGTAAGTCTATGAGAAGGAGATGGAATTTTTAAAATTAGAATTTCTGGAATAAGTGTGGCCATTTAAACTGTTGTTATTCCAAAAGAAAACTCATACATTAAATGAACCAATATATTTTCTTGGGGGAAATGTGGGAAATTCAAACTCCAAACAGGCAGGGAAAAAAAAAAACTTTACCAGTGATTGAAAATTACAACAAAGTAAGATGATGCAACAGTTCTTTGGCCCTCATAAAAGTTGGTTCTGTGGTAGGATAGAATAGATTTTATAAGAGAAACTAAGTTTAAAAAATCAAGAATACTAATGAAAAGCAGACTGTTAAGGTTTTAAATAACCTATTTTTCTGTTCTTCTTTTACTGTGTTTGGAAGTGGCAGCAGAAATTATGAAATATAAGTATATTAAGGTAGTTTGAAAGACATCAAATCTCTATCACAAGACAATTACTGGTTGAGTTCTTTCTTCATAACCAACACAATCTATCTTGTTCCTTTCTTGTCATCTCCTTCACTATTTCCACGTAGAATATTTTGCACCTGGCTCTTACAGACTGCCATCAAAACAAACCATTTATATAGGGCTCTGAGAGATCTGAATCTATTTGTTAATGGGGTTATTTCTTTCAGGGGGATAGTGGGGACAAGGGGAACATGGTCCTTTATACATGCTCCTTGACATGTACAGGAACATGTATAAGGACCTGTGGACATGGACAACAGGGAGGAGATTGATTGGGGGAGTGGGGGTGGGTAGGGGAGAGCAATGGGGAAAAATTGGGACAACTGTAACTGAACAACAATAAAAGATAGTGGAAAGCTATAAATAATGTAATAAGAAAAATACAGCTGTATGAACATTGGCACAACAGGGTGAAAAGATTCCTACTATTGCTTCTTTTCCCCATGGCCCCTTTTCAGTGCATATAAATTCATTCCTCTGGTGGTTTCATTTTGGGCCCCAGCTATGACTAAATCTTAGAGCTCAAAGAAAAACACAGCTGAAACCACTGCCTCATGGCTTAACTCAAAACCCCAAATGACAGGCATCCAAACAAAGCTGAGCAGGCCTTCAGCAAAAAGGCTGATGACTACAGACCCTGGCTGGATAGCTCAGTCCATTACCGCATTGTCCCAATACTCCAAGGTTGTAGGTTCAATTCCTGGGAAGGGCACATAGAAGAATCAACCAATGTATGCATAAAAATAAGAAGAACAGCAAATTGATATTTCTCTCTCTCTCTCTCAAATCAATAATAATGATGAAAGAAAGTATAGTAACAAGAGTTTGTCTGGAAGAGTGGAGCATTTGATAGTAAGTCAAAAAGAAGGGCTTTATTATAGCTCTTGTAGGATGTTTTTCATAGCCCTACTAAACAGAAACATTGAGTATTCTAGCCCCCTACTATCTGTAAGAAAAACATGATAAATTTCTCTGGCACTTGAAATGGACTGATTCTATGCTAGCATGCTAAAGCCACAAAACAATGACAAATGTACATGCAAAATGAAAAGCTGAGCTGTGCACAGAAATTTCTTTCATTTGTATTTGATTTATTCTTACTCAGGTCTGAAAGCTTGGGGGTTAGTGATTATTCTTGAACTGATAAACCTAAAGCCCATGAATTGTGATCCCAGGGTCTTGGGAAAGAAACATGTTCTACCTTCAAATATGTTAGGCATGACAATAAAGAATCAGCTGGAATATGATCATTTAGATGGCACTGCTCTTTTCAGAAATCTGATGGTAAATTCCTTCTGAGACTGTCACGGATGGTGCCAACGTTCTTGTGTTTAAAGCTCTAGGGCCCTTCAAAAAAAGAACTATACATTGCTTTTCTCTGTTGCCATTCCTCCACAGAACAGAATCATTTTTTTCTGCAAAGAAGTGCTGGAAAAGATGAAAAAGAAAAGCTGAGTACAAATATACTAAGCCAAAGAACACATATGTGTAACTCATAGACCGACCCAGACAACAGTGTGTTGACAGCCAGAGGGAAGGGGGCGGGAGATGGGTGCAGGTGGGCAAAGGGGAGGGGTGGGATATCTGTAAAGGTGTCAACAATAAAATTAAAAAACTAAAAAATAATTTAAAGGAGATATACTGAGGACTTAAGAGAGTATCTGCATTTTTTGTGAAGGCAGAAAATCCCAATTATTATAGGAGTGGAACGTAATAACTGAAAGATATGCTGAGCATTCTTTTTTTTTTTTTTTAAATTTTTATTTTAGTTTATTCAGTTCAATTTCTATCCTTTATTCCCATTCCAGCCCACCCACCCATTCCTCCCCTCCTCCCTCC
>CM052541.1:38507033-38542557 GCA_028533065.1 Trachops cirrhosus | reverse complement strand
CCGGGGCCTGGGCCTCACAGGACCCGGGGAGTGCCTGGCCTTTTTCGGGTCCACGGATGCGCAGTCTCTGGGTCCCGAGGGGCACTCACTTCTCCTACCTGCGGGGCTTGGGCCTCACAGGTCTCGGGGAGTGCCTGGGCTTTTCCGGGTCCACGGGTGCACAGTCTCTGGGTCCCGAGGGGCGCTCACTTCTCCTACCTGAGGGGCCTGGGCCGCACCGGTCCCGGGGAGTGCCTGGGCTTTTTCGGGTTCACGGGTGTGGGTGCGCGGTGCGCAGTCTCTGCGTCCCGAGGGGCACTCACTTCTCCTACCTGCGGGGCCTGGGCCGCACCGGTCCCGGGGAGTGCCTGGGCTTTTCCGGGTCCACGGGTGTGGGTCATGCTGAGCATTCTTAATGGTGCTATGCAAATATAGTTACAACAAACTCTCTTCCATGAAATATCTCGGGTATTATACTGCCATGACCACACTCAAGGAGACATTAGGGTCATAGGAGACCGTGAAATGTGCTGTGGTCCAGGCACCATGGGAATGTAGCTTCCACCTGTGTCTGTGTTTCTGCTCTGGTCCACTCCCTGGAGTTTCTTTCAGTTCTTGAGAAAACATAAACATTTTCAGAGTGGCCACTACATGTAGCCCTTGTGGCTAGGTCAAGAGAGGTATATGTTGATGAAGAGAAAAGATGAGCAGTGGTATTTTTAAATTAGAAAGTAGACAAGGAGCCTTACAAATTCAGTTGTGACCCAAAGAAGAAATATATAAAACCACTTATCTTAAAAAACACATAAGTTGATATATAAAAATTAGAACCTAGACAAGGAACTTCACTACTTCCCTTTTGAACCAAAGAAAGAATATTTTTAAAAATCTTGTGCCTTAGAGCAAGCATGATTTGATATTTCATCTTCATTTTGGAAGAAGAGTTTTACTGCATATAGAATCCTGCGTTAACAGATATTTTCTTTCTTTTTTTATTTTTATTTTAATTGTTGTTCAAGTACAGTTTTCTGTCTTTTACTCCCATCCTAGGCCACCTCCACGAGCCCTCCCCACCTCCCTCCCATTTCCACCCACCCTAGGTTTTGTCCATGTGTCTTTTACACTTGTTCCTGTAAACCTGTCCCCTGAAATTCCCTCCCCTCTCCCCTCCAGTCACTGTCAGCCTGTTCTCTATTTGTGTCTTTGGTTATATTTTCCTTGTTTGTTTGTTTTGTTGTTTAGGTTCCTGTTACAGGTGAAATCATATGGTATTTGTCTTTCACCACCTGGCTTATTTCACTTAGCATAATGCTTTCCAGCTCCATCCACACTGTCGCAGAGGGTATGAGCTCCTTCTTTCTTTCTGCTGCATAGAATTCCATTGTGTAAATGTACCATAGCTTTTTGATCCATTCATTTACTGATGGGCACCTAGGTTGCTTACAGCACTTGGCTATTGTAAATTGTGCTGCTATGAACATTGGGGTGCATAGGTTCTTTTGGATTGGTATTTCAGGATACTTAGGATATAATCCTAGCAGTGGAATTGCTGGGTCAAAAGGCAGATCTATTTTTAGTTTTCTGAGGAAATTCCATGCTGTTTTCCATAGTGGTTGTACCAGTCTGCAGTCCCACCAACAGTGCACTAGGGTTCCCTTTTCTCCACAACCTCTCCAACATTTGTTGTCTGTTGTTTTATTTATGATGGCCATTCTGACTGGTGTGAAGTGGTATTTCATTGTGATTTTAATTGGCATCTCTCTGATAGCTAGTGATACTGAGCATCTTTTCATGTGCCTCTTGATCCTCTGTATGTCCTCCTTGGAGAAGTGTCTGTTCAAGTCCTTTGCCCATTTTTTAATTGGGTTGCTTGTCTTCTTCGAGTGGAGTCATGTAAATTCTTTATATATTTTGGAGATTAAACTCTTGTCTGAGGGACCATTGGCAAATATGTTTTCCCATACAGTTGGTTCTCTTTTTATTTTAATATTGTTTTCTTTAGCTGTGCAGAAGCTTTTTATTTTGATAAGATCCCATTTGTTTATTCTTTCCTTTATGTCCCTTGCTCTAGGGGACATATCAGTAAAAATGTTACTGAGTGAAATAGCTGAGATTTTCCTGCCTATGTTCTCCTCTAGGACTTTAATGGCATCACGGCTAATATTTAAATCTCTTATCCACCTTGAATTTATTTTTGTGTATGCTGTAAGTTTCATTTTTTTGCACATAGTGATTGACAGATATTTTCTTTCAGTGCTTTAAATGTGATCTCACTGTCTTCTGGAGTCCATTGTCCTGACCATCTTATTACTGCTTTTTGAAAACATTTTTTTTTAATTGGCTGCTTTTAAGACACAATATTATCTGTTTTTAGCCTTTGGAAGTTTTGATATGGTATGCTTATATGCTAATTTATTTTTCCCTTTTATTTTCTGTTCCTGTTTGGAATTTGTTAAGCTTCTTCAATATGTATCGTTTAGTGTTTTGTCTTTATTTTTCATTTCTTAATTCTTGGCCATCATTTGTTCCTCTTCTACTTATGAGACTCCAATTACCTTTATTTTATACCTTTTGTCTGTGTCTCAATTATCTGTTCTGTTCTGTTCTGTTCCACTTTTTCCATTCATTTTTTTCTCTGTGTACTTCAGTTTGGATAATTCTACAGAACTGTGTTTTAGTTCACTAACTTTTTTGTATCTTCAAGTAGGTCCAATATGCCTCTAAACTACTCATGGAATTCTTAAATTAGGATGCCATCTGTTGAAATTTATGAAGTTGTTTCTCTTCATGGTTATATTTCTATGTTAAAACTGCCTATTTATAAGTTTATTTTGTTAATGTTTCCCTGTCTCTTTATCAAACATATTAATGAGAGTCTTTGACAGCTAACTTTAATAGCTGAACCGCCTGCCTGTTTCTATGTCCTCCTTTCTTAGTTATCAGTCCTGTCCTTGTGAAAAACTTCATTATTTTTATTGAATGCTAGATACCTTTGTTTAAGAAACTTCAGAGGCTCCAAAATGTTAAACAATTTTTTTCAGCTGTTTAAAGTGTTCACCTTTTTTATCTGCAAGAGAGTATGGGACCGATTACTTAATCGAATCATAAACTATGCTAGGGTGAGGTCCGATTTCAATTTTGCTATGGTTCAGTTTACTATGTTTTGTACTAGGTCTAGTCTTTCAACTAGGAATATGCAGGTCTTTGTCTCTTTGAAATTTATCTTCTGTTTTTAAGACGCTTTTGAAGGATTTCTATCCTTCAGCATCTCTCAAATGTCTTTAGCGTGGACAAGTCATATGTATGAAGCCCCTCAAGTCTTCAGGTTTGTTACTCTTGTCCCACACGGCCACAGAAATCTCCCCTGGACCCTCTGTTCCTCTGCAGCAGCCCTCTGCCGGGGCCAAACAGGACTTGTCAGCCTCTCTCTCTGAAATGTCTCACATGTGTAGTTTCTTTTGCTTCTGCAGGTCTTCCTGCCTCCTGTAACTCATCTTGTTTTTCTAGTTCCGATAAGCGATGTCATTGGCATGCTGTGACCTTGAGCATACTACCACAAGCAAAACCTTAAAATCCAATGTGAAGGCTGTTTCTTGTTTTCGGATTAGTTTCCTAGTTCTGAGACTTCCACAGTCTCATAGTAATAGTCCTCCTCTCATAAACCAGGCTGTCAGCAGCGGTGGTGGTGTCTTCCATCTTACTGCTTGGCTTCATCAAAGGTAATCTTTGTCACCTATTTATGATGGCTGTGACCTTGTACTATACCTTGAAATCTCAATTCTGGCTCCTATGGCCGAATTGTCTCTCAGAAATCCATTCTATTCACTGACTATGTTTCATTTTGGTGTTTTGGACTCAAAATTGTTGCCTCTACAGCCATCCCACACCCTGCAAGCCTCTGCTTGTGCACATGTTAACTCTGAGCGGCCCATCGGGACCCCCGGCTGGGATGCCACCCTGACCTGTTCTCTCAGCGCCGTGCCACAGTGGACGTAAGTTATGAACAGCCTTGCTGAATCATCATATCTTCCCAAAGCTTTGCCAAAATAAATACTAATCTTGTTTCACTTAGTCATTCTGTCCACCTGTCATCCAAAAACCAGTACTTATTTTTACAATAAGTGGATTACAAAACAAATGTAAAACTGAGAGGAAGTTTTAAAATAAAAACATTTACTAATGTAGAATATTTTTTCCATTTCATTTATTAATTTGGGTGTGCTTTGCATACATTTCTCAGAATGTAAGTCCCAGAACACATTTGACTGCAATTTCAACCAGATTGCATTATAGCAGTCACAAATTTTTCTCTTCACTAAATTTAGAAAGAAGGAAATCTAAAACATTCTCTCTGAATGTTTCAAAGAGGCTGCCCATAGAGATGGAGCGCATACTGCCTCTAAACAAAAACAAAACCACAGCCATGCCCATCATGATCCAGCAAAACACACAGGTCAGATGGGAAAAGTACCTACCTTCCCTGAATATTTTGAATTTTACTGAGAAAATTGACTGAGAAAACGCAACTATTGTTTCAAACACTCAGCATAGGAAAAGAAATGGAAAAAGAATATTTGCATGATTGAGACCTACAGGGGAGACCCAAAATAACCCAGAATTTATTTATAAAAAATATGTATTTATTCTTACATGTTTCAACTTCAGTTACCATCAAAGTGCTCTCCATTTGATGCAATACACCTATCGGGACATTTTTTCCACTTCTCAAAAAAGTTTTTGAACTTGTCGATTTTAATGCCTTTTAGTGCTTCTGCCATTTTTTGTTTCAACTCTTCCACATTGGCAAAGTGTTTCTCTTTGAGGATTCTTTTTCATTGAAGAAACAAAAAAGTCACATGGGGTAAGATTTTGTGAATAGAAAAGGTGAAGCATGGGGCTCATTCCCTTTTTTGGTCAAAAACCACTGAATACTCAGAGAGATGTGGGCAGGTGTGCTTGTAAATCACCCACCATTAAATGGGCAAACATGTTGAAAGAGTCTTTGAAAATAATTCACTGAAGCCTAATGCAGCCTCTCACAACAACACCAGCTGGTATACTGATACAGATGGATTCCTAGAACACTCACCTAGTGGGAAAGCCTGTACTAGAAGAAGTCCACCCTTCAAAAGATACTTCCATTTTTTAAATTCCCCCTTGTATTCTGCAATTTTATTTTCCATGCAAAATGCATTATTAGAGTCTCCTAAAAAAAGGCAAAATACTCTATACACTGGCTACTGTATGAAGTCTGTGAAGTTGTAGTGTTACTTTCCTGTTAGTAGGTTAAAAGAGGTGAAAAATCAAACTCTAGTAAGTAATACTGTGGCAGCTGGAATAATTTGGTTTAATGAGGGACTTTTTAAGTCCAGAACTATATAGGGGAAAGTGGTTCTATTCATAAGCGTTAGTCATAGTTTTTCTTGGTAACTAAATACCACCACAGCATCAGTTTCAATATTTTCATGATGGACATTTACAAAAAAATAAAAACAGGCAAGAAATTATTTTGTCAGCACACTTTGTAAACTTACATGGCCTTACTTTTTCAATTCAAACTTTGGTGTGAAAGCATGTAGAATTGTAGCAACTATACTAGATGATTCTTGCTGCCTAAGAAAACACTTAGAAAATAGTTTTTCATAAAAAGTTTGACTAGCATATGGGATTAAATATTGATAGGTAAATAATGAAATGACCTCTACACATTGGTTCCCACTCTTTGAGTATATTTAAGCCATTTGTTTTAAATATAAAGATGTATATGAGATGTTTTAGGTTTAGTTGAGATGAATGGTTAATACTTTATAAAACTCTTTTTAAGCAATTTATTTTGTTTTGTTTTTGAAAAACTTGTAATGACATTAACTTTAGATTGACAATGATACATTTACAGAAAAGGTATTAAATGGCATTGTATTTAACAAAAATGTTAATAGTATAAAAATTTTATTTTTTTCTCTTTATAGTTCAAGATAATTCAGGAGGTTAGTCTGATCTCTTTCCAAGATTTGTTTTAAGGCCTGGTGTTGAATAATTACGTGTAAGTCTCATTGAACTCTGCCATTACCGTCACTGCTGGGAGAAGGATCTGCCTGCAGAGGACTGTCTTAGATTCCCAACATGGTGTGGGGGCAATAATTCTTTTAGTTATTAGTAAAAACATAATAAATATGGAAAGCGCTGTAAGTTAATGATTCAGTGCTTAATTCCATATGCTGTAAAATTTAATTGGCAAAAAATTAAGAAGGCTTGAATCAGTTTTTACTCAGGTTTTAGTTAATGTGATACAGAGTCCATTCATCATGGGAAATGAGCCTATGCAGCAGAGGCTTTGGTGGTGTGCTGTGTGTTGGTCAGCTAGGCACGCCCTATTTTCCTAAATTTTAGAATTTTTTCACTTGCCCTATAGCCACTTCCCTAGGTAGGATTTAACTTGTACTACTTAGAGCATGAAGAAAGTGGGTGACAATCTCAAGTACACCTCTATAAAGAGGCAATCCAATGGAGGCCTCGATGTGAATGACAGAGACATTCAAAAGAATCCATGGCAACTTCCTGAAGTCCATTCCTGAACTTCCCTTTGGGACTGACGGTAGAGATGAGAGGGTCTAATATTTCCTAATCTATTATTGCAAAAAAAGCCAAGGGTCAACTAACAGATTAAATCCTTGTTTTTATGACAACTGCAAAGAAGAAAATCCATGTAAACGAATTTATCGTGGTGCGGTTAAATGATAGAGTGGATAAGTTGGTTCAAATGAGTGCCATTGACCACAAAAGCAATTAAAATATATTTATAATAAAGTTTTGTATATGTTTTTGGTGGCCAGAATCTTGGCTCCATGCCAAAGTGGTCAGCTAAAACAAGTATGAATGAAAACAAACCTATACTCTGCCACAGAATATTGAAAAATCTCAATTTTCTTTCTTCTGTTAGTGCAGGCATTCTCGGCTCTAACCCTGTCAGTTAATATTTATGTTTAGAAAATGGTAAAGGAATGCTTTGCTAAATGAACTAATCAAGCTGGCTTCTTTTGTGTGACTTGCCATCGCACAGGATGGTGGTGGTTCTGTGAAATTCAGTACTAGTGTAGTGAACTCCACCCGGCTGGTTTACGGCTGGTCACACCACTTTCTCTTCTGCCACTCCTCTCAGGTCAGTAAGACAAATGGAAAACTATTGCCACAGCACAGCAAGATGTCCCTTTGCTGCTTCAACCTGCCATTTTATAAATAAAGGGAAGGAAATTATCCATTGCATTTGAGAATTATTTTTACTTCTGTTTTATATTCTTGGCATGAAGTTAACTGAAATCACAAAATATGCAGTCACCCATGTGTTATAATATTTTTAGTAAAATAAAATAATGTGATTATACGGCAGACTACAATTGTAATTTGTTGACAAGTGACAAAAATTGACTAAAGTCCTGTCAAATAATTAGAACAGCTCTCAAATGAGTAAACTAGAAAAAAGCCATGTGTTTGAGTACTAAATAAAATGTTATATTATGTATTTGTTTTTTTTGATATTTCCCAAAATTCAGAGTAGGGAAGAAATGGAAGGTATTTTGGAATCATGCAAAACAAGC
Source organism: Trachops cirrhosus (assembly GCA_028533065.1). NCBI lineage: Eukaryota > Metazoa > Chordata > Mammalia > Chiroptera > Phyllostomidae > Trachops > Trachops cirrhosus. The sequence goes on along the minus strand of CM052541.1, from coordinate 38,534,983 downwards.
TTATAAGATAAAAGAAAAGAATATATTTTCTAAAAAGGACTTTCATCTGGATAATCTAATGAATTCAGGACAGACATTCATAAGGAAAACTAACCAATCTCTCTGATTCAAATAAAAATTAGAGCTTTGGAAACAATTGTCTGCAGTTTCTACAACCTTTCACTCTGTTCTGTGATGTGTAATATAATTTGTGATGAAACACATTTTCAACTAAAACCTTATAAGTGTAAGAATGTCCATCTTAATTTTGTTTGTATAAATGTATCTTTGCTTTTATTTCTGTATACTCAGGAATGTATAAAGGTGATGTTACTCATAAATATAGTAAAGTATAACCATTGATCTTATTTCAATGTCTGAAAATGCCTATCTTTTGTCCTTTTAGAATGCAGTTTTATAGATAGAAAGAGTTTTGCTTACTGTGCTTTTGTCTTCTGGCATTTCTTATTGTAGGTGAGGTATTTTCCCATGGTAAATGATTTTTTGCCAATCTGACCAAAATTTTTGACTAATTTGCCATAACAATATCAATGATAGTAATTAGCTATCATTTTTGCTCCAAAGTGACTTTTAATAAAATCAAGTGCCTATATATAAGATTATAAGATTAACCAATCAGATACAACCTTATAATGCAATGTGACCAATAAGATGCAACTCTATTATTTGACCCATATATTTATGGTTCAAGACAGGGCATTCACACAAGGGCTACTTTTGTGTTAGCTGTTGTCATTTTTTTTATTTGACAATCTGAGGGAAAATAGATATTTTCTATTTTAAAAATTATTGTGGTAAGCAGGTTGAGCATTGTTGCTTTGTAGTAATATCCACCCTTTTCTCTCCCATCATTCCTAATCTCTGACAACCACTGAGCTGTTCTCTACTTCTATAATTTTTTCATTCAAGATTTTTATATAAATTGAATCATCTAGTTTGAGACCTTTTCTAGTTGACATTTTTTTTCACTTAGTATTTTGTGTGTAATTAGATCCATTTAATTTTTTGTCCACTGCCAATCTCTGTCTTTTAATTAGTGTGTTTACACCAATTGTAGTTAATGTAATTACTTATATGTTAAGTCTTAAATGTCCCATTTTAGTTTTTTGTGTTCTCGTTTTACTATTTTTTTCTTCTTTTCCTATCCTTCTGTAGGAGTCCTGTAGGGTACTTAATCATTTTTTATGATTACATTTTGATATATCTATAGTTTTTGTGAGTGTTTTCTATCTGTATAGATTTTTTAGTGATTGTTCTATTATATATACATAGCTTATCAAAGTCTCCGGGTGCCAACATTTTATCAGTTTGAATGAAACTTTATCTTTCTTTAAGACTCTATACTTTCTCTCATTGTAATATGATATTCTTAAATATTTCCTCTATGGTCACTGGGAACCATGTCAGATGATGTTCATTTTGGTTTCAATTGTCAAACATAATGTAGAAAACTCAAAAGGAAAGAAAATTCTATGATAGTCACCCATATTTGTGCTCTTTCCATCATTCTTTCTTCCTTCTGGTTAGAGAAATTCCTTTAGCCGATTGTTTTAGTACAGGCCTGCTGGTAAAAATTAGTTTTCCTTCATCTGAGGTTGTTTTTATTTCCCCTTCATTCCTGAAGCATAGCTTCACTGGATATGGTATGCAGAGTTAGTAGTTTTTTCAGCACTAGAAAAATGTTGTGTTGCTTCTTTCTGAAACCATGGTTTCTGGTGAAAAATATGCACATTGTTCTTTCCTTGTGGTAAGGTGCCATTTTCTCATGCTGCTTCATTACCACCGGCTGGTTGTGAAAGTGCCACCGTGCCTCTGGCTTCCTTTAAAAGGAAGGAAGAAGAGGAGTAAATGTCTAGAAGTTTTCTGTCTTTTAGAAAGTAGGTGTCCCTTTCCTGGTCCTTTACTTAGAGAAAGTAGGCTTTTTTTGGAAATTTCTTTTTTGCTGGTTTCTTTTAGCATTTCTAGATTCCCAGTTCTTCTAGCATTCAGTCCTGAGAATGAGTGAAAGACAGCCCAGGCAACTCACTGATGTGCTGCTCCTCATGTCACAAAGCCCCCAGTTGGTCTGCTTTTTTCTCTATGCCTTTCAGTTTCCTTACGTTTGTTAGGCATAATTCTATAATCACACATATGATGTAAACATAAATAAATGATTATATATAAACAATGATATATTTATACATAATATCCAAGGTTTTAAAGCCATACTTAGCTCAGTCTAGAGATTTTCACTTTTATTGAGTTTTTTCAGTGATTAAATTTTGCATTTCTAATTGTTTTTTATATTAACCTGTTTTTACTTTAGCCAAATTTTACCTTAACACATTGTGAGTTACTTGTTTTAACACATTGTGAGTTTTTAAAAAAATGGATAAACTGTCTTTTTTAACTCTTGGTGGGTCCCAAATACTCTCATTATAAAGACATTTTTACACTGCTCTGTTTTCTTTCTTTCTTTTATTGTTGTTCAGTTACAGTTGTCCTGGCTTTTTCCCCATTGGTCTCCTTACCCCACCCACCGCCACAGTCAATCTCCCCGCTGTCGATGCCCGTGAGTTCTCTGTTCGTGTTCCTTTGATTGCCCTTTCCCCTTCTTTCCCCCGTTATTCTCTTCCCCCCTCCCCCCTGGCCACTGTCAGTTTGTTCTTTATTTCCACGTCTCTGGTCCTATTTTGCTCATTTGTTTATTTTGTTGATTAGGTTCCACTTATAGGTGAGATCATATGGTATTTGTCTTTCACCACCTGGCTTATTTCACTTAGTATAATGTTCTCCAATTCCACCCATGCTGTTAAGAAGGGTAGGAATTCCTTCTTTCTGCTGAGTAGTATTCCACTGTTATTCCATTGTGTAAATATATCTCAGTTTTTTGATCCTCTCGTTTACTTATGGGCACTTAGGCTGTTTCCAGCACTTGGCTATGTAAATAATGCCGCTATGAACATTGTAGTGCATAGATTCTTTTAAATTGGTGATTCAGGATTCTTAGGGTATAGTCCCAGCAATGGGATCACTGGATTGAAAGACAGTTCCATTTTTAGATTTTTGAGGAAATTCCATACCATTTTCCACAGTGGCTGCACCAGTCTGCATCCCCACCAACAGTGTTCTAAGAACTGCTCTGTTCTCATTTCATCTGGAGAAAATTCGTCTTAGAGTTGCTTTTCTGGCAGTCATCCTTACATGTTTCTTTTCTTCTTATGTTTGGCAATTTAATTTTCAAGTCATTATGTATGAGAATCCCATCCCTCACCACCCGTGCTCACCTTTCCTTATTAATGTTCTTGAGCCTTTCTTCATTCAATACCACAGACTTTTAATCTGGAATCAGATCTTAATTTGGATCTCAGGTCTCCTGTTCTACGGTGATTTTAGAAATAGAGCGAGTACAGTCACTGAGCCCACGGTGCCTTGTTCTGAATTGTCTGCTTTCTTCTGTCTTCCTGGATTCAGAGATCAGTGCTTTTTCTCAGCCTAAATAATAGAGCCCTGGTCGAGTTTTAGTCAGCAACACTGCCTTCCGTCCCTTCCTTCTCTTGAAGTTTGTCCCTTTACTCGGGAAAAGAGGTCCCAGCTGTCTCTGCCTGCTTCTACAGCTAAAGTATTTCAGGCCAGTGGTTTTTTACCTGCTTGTTGCATTTTTGCTTTTCTTATGTTTATGATTCATAGAGATATCTGCCTAAACTTTGACTTTGGTTGTATCACTTTAGTCATCTCTTTTTATATTTAATCTATCATTATTATTGCTTTTGAGCAGATGAATCTTCAAAGCATAAACTTACAACACTCTTTTTATTGGAAGTACTCCAGTTTCCTCTAAACTGACTTTCCCCCTCACATTTCCAAAATAACTGCCTAAAATAGAGATTCAAATGGCTCTCTGTTATCTAAATTCATCGAAAGTCTGTATCTTTTGGTTTATTGCTAAGAAACTAGATCTCTCCATATGAAAACATTCTGTATATGAGTCAGTGCTTTTTGAAGCCAATATTCTGAATAAATGATGCATTTCCACAGTTTTAGTTATTGTCTGAGGCTGATATTGATAAAATAGTATACTAAATTTGACTATCATTATTTTTAATTTCTTTTTTGATATACAAAGTCTGTCTAGAAGGTATCCAATATGTAATATGAAAAAATAGAGGCATTTATTAAAGATGATACAAGGTACAAGAAACATTGTACATAGGACGACGATGTCTCAGTCCCCTTCAAAGTAGTCACCTTGGGACCTCACACAGTTCTCCCAATCGCCATCAGCTGCCCCATCATATTTTTGTGAATCTCATCAGCAGTCTGAAATATCTTTCCTTTCAAAGGTGATTTTAGTTTGGGGAAAAGCCAGAAGTCTCAGAGCACCAAATCTGGGCTGCAGGAGGGGCTGAGTCACCGGGGTGATTTGCTGTTTTGCAAAAAAACTGCATGAGACATGATGCATGAGTGGTGCATTGTCATGATGAAGCTGCCAATCACCAGTTGCCCATGGCTGCAGCCTTCTGAATCATCTTGTGGAGGAATGCCCAAGTTTAATGCAAAATTTGATGCACATTCGTTGCTCTACTCTCTCAGTCATTTTCAATGTGAAGGCCACACAGTACACGTGCTCACTCAACAGTGTCTACCTCCCCCACTGCCTAGTAGAGTGAAGTCATCATTGTTCACGAATGCACATTCCAGTCCACTCTCCTTGGCTGCCAGGTTACATCAATGTCAAGCAAACTGTTCTTATTATATTAACAATGGCTGGACTTTTTCCAGACAGATGTCATACATTGTTCTTGATCCAGATACCTTCCCAAAATGTAAAAATCAACAACACAAAATATATACGTCCTTGTTTTTCTGCCAAGGTTACCTTTTAAATGACTGGGGCAATAGTTAAAAGAATTGTAGTGCCTGTACCATTACCTTGGACCTGGTAAACTGATTTAAACACAGCCTGTGTTTAACAAGTTTGCAAATCAATTACTTATTTGTTTGTATGTATTTATTTATTTTTTCAATTACTGTTTATATTCAATATTATTTTGTATTTGTTTCAGGTGTACAGCATATGGTTAGACATCAAATACTATTTATTCAGGACTTAGTACAAGTAACTAATTGCACTACTATTGTATTTTGTAGTATAGAGAAGCAGTGAACAGAAGGTCTTGTATTATGAAACATAGCTTTAAGATACTGGTATATTTATGTGAATCTGTTATTATGTATCAGCTATGCTACTGTGCTAAGAGCTGTGGAAAAAATCAAACATGGGAGCTAAGCCCCATTTCTTTACGGGTTATTTGAGGAGATAAAACAATAATGACCATAGTACAGGGTATATAATGATGTATACTATGAGACAGGCATAGAGGAAGTGCTGTGGGTATTGCATAGAGGAAGATGGCTTCTAATTGAGAAGAGGGGAGACATAATTTGGAAAGAGTTCTCAGAGGATATGTCATTTGAACAGAACTTCAAGGAATGGCAGTACAGTATTTGGTATGAGGGAGGGACATTCTGAGTATGAGGAGCAAACACACAGAAGCAGCAGGCTGGGGGGATGTATAATCACACAGGTACTACTAGTATTTTCTTTTATACTTTGTTCCTCTTTTTCCCAACATTTAGTCAGTAAACAAATCAAAGTAAGAGCTCTCCTTATTTTTAAACTTGTTTGGAAATCATTTCACTCCTCATTTTTCCACTAACATATCCTTGCTTACCTTCATCTTTCAACAACTTTAATTAAACATTGAAAATTTCTTTTCATAACCTTAATCCTGCATTTTTCTCTCTAACTCTTTAGTTGTCCCCATAACATTTTTTAAAAAATCCTCACCTGAGGATATATTTATTGATTTGACAGAGAGAGAGAGAGAGAGAGACACATCAATGTGAGAGAGAAGCATCGACCTCCCATACATGCCCCAACATCAGTGCCTGCCCTGAACATGAGTCAGACGCACATCCTGTACACATTTTTGGTGTACATAATGATGCTCCAGCCAACTGAGCCACCCAGCCAGGGCTACCATTCTTAAAAATTATATATTTTCCATGAACTTCCTTTCAGTTTCATTACCTACCATTTTAATAATGACTATCGGGTGTCATTCAAATCATATACAGAATCCCAACAGTAAAAACAAAGCATATGCACAGGGTGAATTATATTCATGTTTTTGTGATTTTTATTTATTTATTTTTTTACTTAAGTTTTTATTGATGGATGATTTATTATTTTTAGAGAAAGGATAAGGGAGAAAGAAAGAGAGGGAGAGAAACATTGATCAGTTGCCTCTTGCATGCACCCTGACTGAGGATCCAACCCACAACCCAGGCATGTGCCCTGACCAGGAATCAAACCAGCAACCTTTTGTCTTATGGGACAATGCCCAACCAACTAAGGCACACCAGTCGATGTGTTAATAGATGATATTTTAAGAAAAGTTTTAGATTTATAGAAAAAATTAACAGAGGCACACTGAGTTTCCATTTATCTCCCCCATTATGAGCATTTTGCATTAGTTATTGAAGTGTTATATTGTTGCAACTAATGACCAACAATGACATATTATTATTAATTGAAACCCATACTTTACTCAGATAGCCTTAGTCTTTACCCAATGCTCTTTTCAGGATACCCCATTACATTTAGTTGGCATGTCTCCTTAAACTCCTTTTAGCTATGACAGTTTCTCACACTTTCCTTGTTTTTGATGATTATGTTAGAGTCCTCCAGAGAATCAGAACCAATAGGGTATAAAGAGATATATTGAAAGAGACTTATTATGAGGGATTGGCTCAAATGATTATAGAGACCATTAAGTCCCACAATCTGTCATCGGTAAGCTAGAGGCCTAAGAAAGCCAATACTATAGCTCTACTCGAAATCTGAAGGCATTAGAACCAGGGTGGGGGCAATGGTAAAAATTTTGGTGTAATTCTGAGGTGTTAAGTTCAGGTTTTATAAGGTCTTTTCTGAGCTTGCATCTTTCTTTGGACATGCATAGCTACTTTCTAATTTCTTCTGATGTGCTGTGGCTTTTGAATTTCATTAGACTTTAATGTCTGGCTCACAAAATGGGAAAAAGAAAAAAAACAAAGGGAGGGGGAAAGGGCACTAACTTTTCAAATCCTCCAGAAGTCATTTCAGCCTGAGGCTGAGGAACTTCTAGCAACTGGGAGGCCAGGAGGAGGTGCAACAACAATGGCTGCTCTCCTCTGTGTCTCCACGTCTGAGATCAGAAGAGGCAATCAGTGGTCAGAGGACAGATCTCTCATATTCGGAGGACAGGATCCTCTTTACTTGTCCTGGCACCCACAGACTGTGTGCAGGCTTCTGTACTATGTGCCTGGCTGCCTGCCATGGGGTCGGGAGTAGGGTAAGGATAATTTGGCTAAAATTAATTAAAATTGACCTTCCAAGTCTTCCCCTGGAAATAGCAATTCTTCAATAGTCTCCAGAGTTCCAAGGTAGTTACATCAAGCAGATTTTTCTAATACAGTTGTCTGGTATTCCTGGTGTTTCCTTCTCCACTATCTTTCCGGCATCACCTCTCCTTTGAGATTTGTCTGATGTTTTCCTATGAGTAGACTGAGGTTATCGGTTTTTGGGAGCCAGATCACTGAGGTAAAGTGCCATCTTCATCACATTGCATCAAAAATTCACACTCTTAAGATAATTTCTGACTGTTGGTATTGACCTTGATCATCTGGCTGAGGTAATCCTTGCCATGTTTCTCTACTAAAAAGCATTTATATCCATCTTCCCCCTTTTCAAACTGTGCTCTTTAAAAGGAATTCACTCTGATGTCAGATGGGCACTACACTTACTAGGGTGATCATTTTGCAAGTTACATAAATGTCGTATTACTATGGTGTACACCTAAAACTAATATAAATTTGCATGTAACCTATAATCAAAAAAATAAATAGACAAATAAATAGAGATTTCCTATGTATACCCATACTTAAAGAGTGGGGAGTTAAGCTCTCATTTTGTCATATTTTTAGTTCCTAAAAATAAGCTTAGGATGAAATGAGGAAGGCAGAGATGGAAAAAACGCTGAAGTTCATGAAGAATAAGGGAGTTATCTATGGTCATGACCAAAAAGTAGAAGAATCATATTAGGAATTATGTGTGTACTCTAGTGACTTCTTTAAGAATCAAATTCCTCAGCTAGCTATAGTCAAGACTCTCTAGGCTTTCTGTAGTTTTCTATCTGTTTATATATCTTCCACTTCTTAGTTTCTATACTTCTTATTCTGTTGTAGTTCAGAAACTTTTCCTTGTTCTCTCATAGTCTTTTCTATTTCCTTCTCTTTTAGAATTTATTTTTATATGTACTTTTTTATCACAACTAATTTTCCCAAAATCTGATGAAATTGCATTGCGTATTTTTAAATACAAATTTCAGTTTCATTTCAATGAAATTGAAGCTGCATATTTTAAAAATAATCAGACAAGTGTGTTCACAAGTATATGTGAACATAAAGGTCACCCACATAACCTTCCCAATTTAATAATAATCTATTAAAGTAAATGGAAATGTCCTTACATCAGTCAGTGCATCTCAAAAAATCCACAATCTATTCTTGGCTCACTTTTTACTTTTGTGTGAGTTGCTTTGACTTGAGTTAGTCCTATTCCTTTTGTGAATTTAAATGTCTCAAAAGCATCCAGACCATTTCTATCTCCATCTCCATCTTCGGTGACAATATTCTTTGAAACATTATGCTTAATTGACTTTTGCATTTATCTCTCAAAGTAAGGAATTTCTTTTCAGACCAAATAGATCACATTACTGTAGTAATGTTTTACATACATTACTAGGGGGATCACATTTGATATTTACTTAAAAGATGATAGCAAAAGACTTCATATTACTAGACAGAAGTGTTCAATTCAGTATATTAACAGCTGCCTGATACTGAGCCAAGTAATTCTAGTAATTACATTGAATAACTGTGATTGCCATCCTCAACTAATAGTTTCCTTTCTGTCTGCCTTCCCCCATACAAGAGAGGTAAAATTCCTTAGAAGGTTCTATAATTTTTTAAAATCTAGTAACCAATATAATAATATTAGAATAAACATTAGTTATATATACTATTCATTTTACTCACTTGGCTATTTTGGTTTCTTACTATATGAAATATCAAGTTTATATATTGTGGATTTATATAAAAATTTTACTATATACATGCATATACATCCATATACATGCATATACATTGTTTTTTATTGTAAAACTAATGCATGTTAACTGGAAAAAGAAAAGCAAGCAATAAGGATAAGACAAAATGTGTTATCCAATTACCCAGAGATAACTACATTTTAACATATTGGTATATATCTTTGCATATGTATTCATTTCTCTATCATCTCTATATCTATATTTTATCTATCTTTCACTAAAAAAAATACCATTATATAGTTTCCAAATCCTTTTCATCTTTGTAGCATGTGTTCATGTCAATAAATACAGATCTATATCTTTAAGCAGATAGTCTTTGACGAACTCCTCATTCAGTGCTTGGATCAGTCTCTCAGCATGGGGACTAACCTAAGAGTCAGGAAAAGGGGAACTGGGTCAAGAAGCCTAGAGGCAGAATCCTAGCAAAGAAGGTGAGGAGATTAGGAAGAAGCCCAGCCTGGAAAGTCCTCCCTTCGTGAAAAAGGAGTGTGTGAGCACCTCTTTCTCCTCTCTCCCCTTCCTCACAACTTTTTTATACAGACTATGTAGAAGTTGCCCTAGCGCTATCATAAAAAATATTTCTGATAAAGTAACTTATTCTTTCCAGTGGCGTATAGAAAAGAGAGTGCCGACTCAGAGTCAGAATAATTGCGCTGAATGAAAAAGGTTTGTTCTGTGTAAGGGCAATCTTGAGGAAGTTCGAAAGAGAGGCTACAGTCCGCAGGCAGTGCAACAAAATCCATGAGCGGAGGCGGTTGTTTATGCCTTCGTGCTGCAAGGTTGACCACTCCAAGGGCTGTTCTAAGAGTCATTTTCTTGGTCCCCTTCCTAGACTACTAGAAGGTGGGCAATTTGGAATTTCAGGCAAGATTTTTTTTATTGTCTTTTGGAAAAGCTTTGGGAGAAGATGATCTCAGAAGGAAACCACCTCTTTCTGTTCCCCTTCTCAGCTGTTAGACTAAGCCACAAATGTTATATAAGCATAGGCCATTATTAAATGATGTCGATCTGTGTTGTTGAAAATATTAATGATATCAGAAGGAAGAATATCACCTTTCTAATAAATTACACCTACTTCTCTTGCAGAAATAGATGACAAGAGGGTGACCAACACACAAGCAGAAGTAAGTTTTCTTACAATTTGTATAAACAGGTGTTCAGATCAATAAAAAACACTATTACTTGATTTTTTGTAATATAAAATATGATATCAATATAACTGTGATGCAAAAACTATTTAGTTTGCTTTTCCTGACTGAACATGTAGTAAAATTTGCCATTAAATCTCTGCCTGTAGGGTATCTTAATTCTCTAACAATGCAATTTAACCCTTGAAAAAAGTTATAAAATAAACCATTGCTTTTAATGGTAAGATATGGTATTGATAATTTCAATTTAGTGACTGCTGGCATATGACCATCACGGGCTGGGGATAGCCAATGCTGAAATTCTGAAGCAAAAGTATGGGGGACAGGCACTGCTTACAGGGTTCTGGGGTGTGGAGGTAAGAGCAGATCATGAGGCCAGAGTCTCCAAATGCACATGTGGGGGTTCAGAGAATAGGAACCAGGGGAGGCTAGCGGAACTGATAATATAGAGTATATAGACTGCGTAAGTGAGTAAACGTGCACCCAGAAATGAAACAAATATTTCATATGTTGCACGCTGACTTATAGTTAATTTTCATGGCTGCATAAGTAGGCATATAGTAAATATGCAGAAAAAGGTAAAAAGACAAAATACCAAATACTATAAATTTAATTAGATTGTGTGTGGGAAAATGTTTAGGAAATTAAATTCTCACGTAAATATAGTTTTTATTACTTAAGTTCTACTGCGGTTATATAACAAATAGTTTTTTCTAAAGAGTTAATTTCCTACTTACTATTTGAATATGTGTGTACCAATAAATGCATAAGAAATCCAGAAAGCAATTGCTTTGCAAAATCAGTCAGCTGTGACTGAATACAGTAGAGGAATGGCAGAAATACCAACCATCAACACATTTATGCTAATATAGACTCGCCCTGCCTGTATCTATGTGTAATGGACTGGTACCAAAACATTCTATTCTGGAGAAATTTTCTTGTACCATTTGTTTGGTTGATATAAGTTTGGCAATTGTTTGATTTTTGTCTTTTTACTTTAAAAAAATACTAGTACTTATTTAAGATTCACTTAATTTGCTAAATAAACTATTATGTTAAAACATTATTTCTCAATCCTGTTTTCCCTTTATTTTCAATAGGTTTTAGTATATTTTTATTCAAATATATCTTGTAGTGTCAAAATAGAATTTTAAATTAATTAGTTGAGCCAATGAATTAATCTAAATTTATTGATACCTAAATACATTTTATTATTTTATTTTAAACAATTAAATATTTTAATAATAAAATAATCAAAGATTATTCTAATTTTTTTACTTTTTAATAGATTGTTTTTGTATCAGGTAAAAACCAACATCTTGATTATACTTTGAGGACAATTAAGCTTCAGTATGAACCAGGAAAGATGCTTCAATTTCTATTTACAACTTTGTAAAACAGTTTCTAGGAGTTTTTTAGACTCTGTACATTACATACTTTCTAATATATATGACAAGCCTAGAGTAATTCCCCCAAAGTATCCTGCAACTATTTATACTTGAGCTTTTCAAAGCAAAAATTGTTGCTCCAGATATTAAAACCCCTACATTTGACATATTGAAATGGAAATAGACATCATTAAAAAGGAGTATTTGACATAATCTGATTTGCGTATAGGCCGCATATATATTATTATGATAGATAATATTATATATACATACATCCACAGCATGGGTATAAACTAGGCAGGTACAGTTATATATAGATTTTCTTTAATAAATACAGTCGGCTCTTCCAATCCATGGGTTTCGCATATACAGATTCAACCAACTGGATTGAAAACAGTATCTTCTCATTCCTAGTCTCAGTTTTCCAACTCCAGATTCCCCACCATGGTTTGAAAGTACTTTTCTCCTCAAGTGGTTGGTTGAATCTGTTCCTGCAGAGGGCTGTTTGTAGTCAAGTCAACTGGCTGGGGCTTTGGTGTTCATAAGCCCTGCATTGTTCAAGTGTCATCTGAGAGAAAGAAATCCTGATCCAGTGTGCTTAGATAAGAATGCTAACTAAATAGCAGTTTTGTTAGAAAGATTTATCTTTAGAACATAGAAAAATATAATCTTAACATCATAATTCTAAGTAAATGTAGATATGAGATTGAACCTATCAATTCCAGAGGGTTGTAGGTCGGGTTGTTATTGACCAAGCACCCTCCTGATCCCACCAGAACCATTTGACAGTCCTAGGGACAGGATAATTATCTCACGGGCATAGCTTTCGGAATATATTTTGTCCTGGCACTTATGCTTTCCTTTTAAATGTAAAAGATTAGTGTCCCTTTTTGTCTTTCTTGTAGAATGAAATAATGTTATTAGATGAGAAAATAAAAAGCAATTTTAAGACTGCAGTGGATGAAGAGTTTTATGCTAAGATATATGCCATAGCTTCATATATCTTTTAACACTTTATTACCAGTGAACAAGTATATAATTTCTCATTGATTAGAGTTCTGCTTTTTGAGGGGGACATCAGAAAGCTTTTTGAAATACAGCACAGTGTTTATTTTCCTCAGATGACTGATGGCATTGTCTTTATATGCAAACATAAGACTTTTACTTTTTCTTTTTGTCCACAGTCACAGAATGCATCCCCTAAGCAAAGGAAGCAGAGCGTGTACACACCACCCACCATGAAAGGTACTGTTCAGGTACTGTTTCGGGGTGTTGCGAGTGTTGCGTTCATAGCTGGCAGGCTGTCTGTTCTCAAGGACTGTATGCTGATAATAACCTCGATCTAGTCTTACTTACTAATGTGAACTTTAGTAAGATACTCTATCTTTTTCAAACTTGGTTTCATCAAGAGTAAAATAGGTGGTTGAAGAAAGGATAACTAGATTCACATGATCCAAAATAATGACAAAAGCTTTTTTTAACCCTTCCTCTCATATTTTCCTTGAAGCTATTTTTCCAGAATCCCTAATTACTCTTTCCAATATTGGCAGATGATTGTCACTTTTTTCTTGGCTTAAAGTAGAATTTTAGGAAGATTTAATGTAAAGTGTTGCCTCATTGCCTTGTGTTGGGAGCAGCTCTAAGAAACCCAAACACCCATTAGCTGTACACATAACAGCTGTTGGAATAACAACTAGGAATGCTAACTCAGACTTTGGCATTATCGCAGAATTTTCTCCCCAAATTGGAACTGCTAAGAGAACATCTAAGTGCATCAGAATTTTGAACAACATCAATTCCAAGAAAGGCTTCTTTTATTTCTCACACCCAAATGTTCCTGACATAAGGCAGAGTGTGTTTAGTCCAGTAGCTCGTGTTCCAGTCTGGCGTGGGGCCACTGGCCCAGTGGTTCATCGTGTATTCATCCAGCTTGGTTTCAACTGCAGGAGAGGCCAGCTGAGCATCTTCCTCTGGAGTCTGGAGAGATGTCTAAATTGAGAGTGCAGATTTGCATTCTGTATTCTCTCTAGATTTGGGGCCTTTTCAGGGAGGTGGGATATAAATGGACACATTAAGAGCTATTTTCAGTAAACTTCCTTCCTGTGCAGCTATAAAACATGTTTGCTTATTTGTAAGATTGCGGTAAATAATCCAATCATCAGCAATGTAGTTTATGCCAGTGTAACTATTGAGACTATCAGGCATTCTTCTCTGAAGATAAATGCATCATTTTGAACATTTTTTCTCTATTGTAAGTAGGGAAAGTACAAGTATCTCTTGTACTTTCAAGACATAACAGTTTTCATAGAAATGGGCAACAATGAAAGATATATGTTCACTAACTTAATGATTTCTTCTGTTCTATTTTTAAGCTTAACTAAATAAAGTAATACTGTTCTCATGTCCTCAGAGAATAATATTATTTTTAAAGGGAAATATTAAAACCAAGGCCCCAAGGGCTCATGGTTTTTATTATATTTAGTTCTCAAATGTCATAAGAATGTGGGATCCTAACATTTAGGAAATTTAGTCACATTGTACGTTTTTACATATACTCTTACTACTGTCAAGCTTTCCAAGATGGTCATCCAATGATCATCACTTTTGGCTATGAGTTAAGGCTTAAGAGACCACAGTAATTCTTTCAACAGACTATCAGGGTGTTATTACAAGCTACTTAGATAGACCCTCATTTATAACTAGTAAGTACCTAGGTAAGTCTCTTGCTTCTGATAAAAGAAAAGAGGAAGCTAAATCAACATGTTTTATTCAGTTTACCTGTCCCTAGGAACTAAAAATACATTTTTCAAGACAGAATTAAAAAATGGTAACATATGGTACATGTGAGCACACTGCAAAGCTTCAATTATGAGAAAGGTGAATTATTAGCAAAGGAAATGTTATTGAGATACCAAATACAACACTACAATTGCTCTGAAATGTATAATTCTTCAAATTGCACTGGAACAGGCAATTGTTGAGTGTAAAAATACATTTGCTGGCCAAGCAAAACAGCAACAGATATGATTAAGAGTTCTGAAAAACTACTGACAAAAAGGCCAACTAGAGCTCATGAAAGACTCAGTGAGTAACTGCTTTACCAAAACGAAAACAAACTAGCAAGACTCCTTTATTTGCCTCTCTTATTAAGTTATGAAGAGTTATGTACTATATTAGGTTATATATTGGGTACAGATGCCAAAATGGCAGGAAAAGAGAGATGCTACATCCCACCTATGCCATTTCCAGTAATGCATAGTGAGGCTAATCTCTGATCTCTTACATTCATTTCTTCTCCCCTCTCTCACTTGCTATGCTATTTATGATTCCACCAGGTTTCAGGAAACACACATGTCTAGGTTACATCTTATAATGTAAGTGCTATATGAAGGCACGTGGGAAGAAATAGAGCAGAGGAAACCATTTTAACAGGCATGCTGTCAAGACTGATATGCTGATAACTCCCAAATTTCTATCTGCAGTTCTAATATTATCTCCTGAACTTCACACCCTCATTCCCAACTGGCTACTGAAATTTTTCACAGACTGTTACTAGGGTTCTAAAATTTAATGTATCTAAAACCAAATGCATTGGCTTTTTTTTAGTTTTTTCCCCCATCTTAGTAAATTGTGTTCAGCTGTTGAGAACAAAAACCTTTGTGTAATTTTTGACACCTCTTCCTTACCCAACCTGTTAGCTACCCTTGTTAGCTGTAATTTCAAAGTGCATTCTTTACCTGACTACTTTTTATATTTTCCACTGCTATTACTTTGTGCAAGCCAGCATTCTTTCCTGCCTGGGCTTCTGCAGTAGTCTTCTTACTGGTCTCTCAGATTTTGTTCTTGCTCCTCTACAATCTCCACCACGTAGAAACCAGAGTAATTCCTCTAACTCACAAATGTGATAACACCATCCCCTTCATCAAAATCCTCAGTGGCTTCCTGTTACATTCAGAATAAAATTACTAATTCAACCACGGTTTACAAGTGCCTGAATGAGTTGCATTTGCATCCTTCTTTGATCTCATCTTTTTTCACGCTACTCTTTGTTCATTGATGTCCAACATTATAGACTTTTTTTTTCTTTTTTGCTGTTCTTAAACATGCCAAACAGACTTGCATTTCAAAGCATTTATACTTCCCATTTGTTCTTCCTGGAATGTTCTTTATCCAGTGGCCTTAGATGTGGCTCAGCTCATGTTACCTCCTCAGATAGGCCTTTTTATCTGGTAATTAATTGCTCCTTCTACCATCACAATCTAGGTCCTTACACACTGCCTTGTTTTTTTTCAATAGTACTCAGTATAATGTACCTAGAATGAGATGTCTATGTCAGGCACATAGTAGGGGCTCAATAAATACTTGTTGAATAAATAAACTGGAATGAACCGAGGAATTCAGCCACATTGTCATCTGATCAGAAGAAGCAGGAATCTCCTGAGCTTTGATCTACTAATTGTCATACCTGTGCCTCTGCTTCTGTCTCTCTTTGCTTCTCTTGCTGTCTGATTCTCCCTTAACTTTGAGTTTCTACTCATTCATACACTTTTGTTTTCCAGGTATACTTTTTATCACTCCCCTCTCCTCTGGCCAAAGATAAAATCTGATTTGGTACATTAGTACTATCCAAAATGATTGAACATTGGGCTGGATTCTTAAGAAAGGTCATCACACAGACCACTGGAACAATTAGGGTGCTGCCTTTGGCTAGGGTCTGTTTCCTGAATCAATTAGTTCATGGCCAAGGTGGCAGCATCATATGGCAAACATGGAAATGTAAATAGAAAGATCTAAATATAGCTTTCCTTTTCCAGGGTGTTTCAAGGTTTGTATAACACATTTACTCCTAGAAAGTAATAATAGGTTTAATACTCACTCTGGCTTCCTATTCATAAACTTATAGGCACTTAAAGTTGTCAGGGAGCTTAAAGTTTAACTAGTATAACTATCCAGTGATGACTGAATATTTTCACTGCACTTAACCTCAGGGTATTAAATTGGCTATGTTCTCTTGAAGAGTCTAATATATTAGGCCTGGGGTGGAGCTAAATAATGAAATGTTTAAAGTGATTCTGCGACAACAAATCTAAAGATTGACCAGACTCAGGCATCTATCCAATCAACTACCAAACATGTCTTTCTTGTGTCCTGGGTAGATACCTCATGGACATCAAAGAGATCATAAGATCAAAATTAACATGTTCAAAATTTACCTTTTGATCTTCTCCAAAACAAGTTGATTTGTCCTTGAGTGTTCCCTTCTGCAGGAAGTGGGAGTTTCATCTTCCCAGGTATGTTCCTGAGTTCTGGGAGCCTCCAGTGAGCCACTCCTAGGTCTTGTGTATTGCATCCCATTAGCATCTCTTCACCTTGCTTTCCTCTTCTTTTATCTCCAGGGCCACCACCAAATTTCAAGTCACAATCATCTCTTTGCCAGAATGCCATTGCTTACTCTCCATCTAGTCTTTCTCTTTTTGCCTCACATTTATTTTCTACATTGTAGCCAAAGTGAACTTTTCTTAATTGTATTTTTTCCACTATCATTTATTCCCCCCTCGACTCTCTTCCATCTCCACCCAGCCACCTACCCACAGCAATTACCACACTGTTATCTGTGTCCATGAGTCCTTTCTCCCTTTGTTTTCCTCTTGGGTCAAGTAAACTTTTGACACACAAAAATTCTTAAGTTGCTTTCCAGTTAAAACTCTTCAATAGCTCCGCATGGCCATTAGATAAAAACTCCTATACCAGAGTGAAGTTTTCAAAGCTTACTGACCACCCCCCACCCCCACACACCCACTAGGTCAAAACCATTTTCGCATTTTGCCAGCTACTGAGTGCACCAGGCTCTTTGCCGATTCAGGAAAGAACTTGAACACTCCCTCCTTCACCTAGAGTGTTTTCTCTTGTCTGCTTCTTGTCATCAATCTTCCTTTGTCTCATTCCTACTGATTATTCAAATCCTGTCTTTAAAGGTCAGTTTCTGAAAGAAGCTTTCCTTAGCCCTCCATTCTAAATTCTCTATAGCTGTACTTCTCTATTGATGGTTAGAAATTGCCTATGGTTCTTTCGTTGCAAATAATCACGATGTCCAATTTTTTATTTAGTGTCTGTCTCTCCAGACCAGAGTGATCTATTTGAGTGCTCTATATGGCAGCAGTAACAGTGTCTACTTTGTCCTCTGTCATATCTGCAGGTCTTAACATAATGCTTGGTTCATAAGCCATGCTTACAAATATACTTTCAAATGAATTTTAAAAATATACTCAACACTACTGTTGATGAATGAATCATCTCCTTAGGAAAACCACTTTCTCTCTAATCTATTAAAAAGATCTTTTCTCTATCAAAGTCCCTAGAAATTTGTATTCAGGGACTCCTGTTCTATATCATGTTACCATTTGTGGCAATTTTTAAAATGAGAACTATGTAAGTATCACAAGACATCTATCAAGTTCTTGCTTCATCCTTAATTTTCTTCTTTCCAGGTTAATTGTCCAAAAGTCAATTATGCTTGCCATTTAGTCCTTTCACATTCATTCTCTCTTTTAATAAGCTCAACTTTGCCTGTGTCATTCTAGAAGTACATCATTGAAAAGCAACCTAATATTTAAGGTGTGGTCTGACCAGACTGAAGTCAGACTTCAGTTAGGCCTGTCACCTTCTCCATCCCAGATCATTTAATTCTGTTAATGCAACCAGAAATCTAACTAGCTTTTTCTGACAGCCATATACATTGGTGACAAATGATAGCTTAGTATAAATTCAAAACTTGCAAACCTTTTTCATGCATTGCTATTAAACCATATTATTCACCAGGCATTTTACCTTTGAAAATTATGTGTTTTTTTAATCAAAAAAGCTATTTTTTCCTCTTGTTAGAATAAGCCTTGTCACATGAACATGTCATATTTCATATCACGATTCTATCATCCATTCTATTTTCTATTATTTCAATTGTGTGTCATCTGTGGATAAGATAACTTTTTGCTATTTTTCACCACATCTGTAATAAACCTAACAAACAGAAAAAGGCAAAGAGAGGGTCCTGAAGCACACATCTCCCTCTAGTTGACACTGACCACCGCCCAAATGTCATCACCTCACCAGTTATCAAATGGACATATATATTCCATTCTTTGAAATCAGAGGGTATTATGAACACTCTTGTTAGATACATTGTTTTATTTCAGATATTTTATGCTGACTGCATTTGTCATCTATATAGATGAGTCATAACTTCATAATGCGTACTATGTAAAAAATGAAAAAAGTTGAAGTTTGCATAGATAACAGACTCACTTCTCTATTCACTTTTCCATTATACTGCTTTATAATTATATAAGTAGAAAGCTCTGAAGATTATCAGAAAAATGATAGCTGACTATTGTATACCTATGTGTACTTCTCTGGTGTTTATATGGTAGTCAGCCCTGTAATTTACAGAACAGCCAATTAAATTATTGTTGGATGGCTTGAATCATGTTTTCAGAAAAGCAAAGTAGGTTTTAATCTTGGGACAGGAAATGACTGACTCATTCCCACCCCCATTTCGTGTTTATGTGTGTTTTACTGGAATGCAATTGCCTTCAAATTGAGGAAAGCAGAGCAAGTGCTATTGATTTAAAAGAAAATCTGAACATAAAACAAAACAGCTGACTGAAAAATGATCCTGTATGGCAGGGCCTCTTTGTATTACATTACCATTCTTAATGCATAGCGAGTCGTTTTTTGGGTTTTTTTTTTTGCTCTTCTGAAAAACATTTTCTTCCTCTCATTCTTCATAGTTGCTTTAATGGAATATTTAGCTACATCAGTGTCCAGAGGTGGTTCTTTGAATGCTTGTGACAGTAACTTCCACATTTTTTTTTCTTCAAGGGTGGTTGTGATCTTGATCTTTTATCACCATTTCACCTCTTTTCATAGTAAAGCAGTAGATGCAAAGAAGGAATAACCCAGGGAGTGAAAAGAGTCAAACTGGTCCCAATAAGAGGTTGATGTGGCAAGGATGTGACCTGTAATATTAACTGAAGGATAATCTTCAAATCAGGGAAGGCTGTTGATAACAATTTCATGGCCCCAACATAAAAAGGTCATGGACTTTGGGGTCAAGTGACCCATGTTCAAACTTCAGCACCACCACTTACTAACTGTTATAATTGAGCAAGTCATTGAGTTTAATCTGTCTCTGCTCTCACCAGCGAAGAGGAGATAATAGCGAACACCTAGAATTGCTGTAGGTACAAAATGAAACAATATGTGTGAAGAGAATACTTAGAACAGGCATGTACTATGTGGGAAATAATTTGAATAATTATTTGAACCCTGGATTGAGTTAAGCACACCCCTCCTCCATTTCCACTGAGCCTGGCAGGATGGGGGAAGGAGCCTGGGGGAGAGGTCAAGGAGGGCTGATGCAGGGACTTGGAGGAGAATGAAATATCTGATGGAGCTGTGCTCTCATCCCAGTGGGAATGAGAAGCTGGGGTTAGAGGTGCCTGGCCCTAGTAAGCATGTGGATCACCAAGCCTGGCAACATTCACTCCACTTTTATTTGCACCAGTCTCAGGTTCATTTGTGGATTTAATCTTTTGTCTTGCACTTCTCTTTAAACAAAATCTGGCTTTTGCTTCAATTCACCTAGCTTCTCTTATTAAACACAGTGTCCCTTACTTTCCAGCTAACTAATAGCCCTCTCAAAGGTGTTGGTATTTAAATAAATAAATCTTGTATTACAAAAAAAGCTTAAAAACAAAGTGATGGTTAATGGTGAATTTGGGGATGCTAAAGATTATACAATAAATATTTCTAGCCAGAAGGATGAGCAGGGAATCACATCATAAAAATTCAGCCTGTAATCAATCAATGTAGGTAGATTGATGATAATTATATTGAATTGTGTCTATTTTATTCTTCCTGATTTCAAGCCTCTTGAAATTGTGACAAAAAATATTCAAAATGAGTAGACCAGCCTGTTCTCATCACTCTCTGCACATTGAAAATCAAAGTCAGGGAGAGAATGTAGCAAGATCTTTTAGCTTCTCTCTTCACACTGCATTCTTTTTTCTTTCTTTTTTTAAGGAAGAGGGGAAGGGAGAAAAAGGGGGAGAGAGAAACATCACTTAATACTCAATACTATATTTTGTTGCTCCTTGCACACCCCCAGCCAGGGACCTGGCCCATAACCCCACACTGCATTCTTTTTTAAACATTTCTGTCCCTGTGGGTGTTCTCTAGGTATTCATCACATTTGCTTTTCTAAATCATGGGGTTTTTTGTTTGTGCTGGCTCAGTTTATTTACTGTGTAGGGTGGGGCTTATTTATGCAACTGGAGACACATTTTCACAGATTTCTAGATAACAAGGAACATTCTAAATATATATACAAGTCTTGTTTATTTAAAAAAAAACAAAAATACACTTCTATTTTCAGATCCACTTCCTTCACTTCTGTTTAATTTCTTCCACTAGGTTTTATGTTCATCTTTCCTTCTATCTTTGAATGCAGAAGGCAGGGTGAGCTTGGAGACCTGATCTGAGCATGTACCTTCTTGAAAGTCACTACGATGTCCCTTTATTATGAGAACAACATTGAGAGTGAAGCAAGAGGAAAATGCCAGCAAGTATGAGTGAACTTCATATTTTACGTAGTATTCATGGATTATTAGGCTAAAAGGTCTAAAGGACCTTGAGATGAATTAAATTGCAAATTTGAAATTTGGAACAAGAAACTTAATCTCATGTAGTGCCACTTACATTTTGAAAAGGAGACCACTTATTTGTTAGTAGAGTTCTATTCATGTGTATATATATATTTACCTATTTCAAATTAATCTTTTAAATTTGCATCACTCTTATAAATAATATACAATTTTTAAAATTGCTTCCCATCACCCTGGCCAGGTGGCTGAGTTAGTTGAGCATTGTCCTGTGCACCAAAATGTTGTGGGTTCAATCCCCAGTCAGGGCACATACCTAGACTGTGGGTTTGATCCCTGGTCAGGGCGTGTAGGAGAAGCAACCAATCGCTGTTTCTCTCTCACATTGATGTTTTTCTCTGTCTCTCTCTCTCCCTCCTTCTTTTCTCTCTAAAAAAATCAATGAACATATCCTCAGGTGAGGATTTAAAAAATTCCTTCCTACTTTAGAAGCAAGAGAAGAGATGAACTTTTGGATTTGGTTTAAACAGTGTCCCTAAGTCTTCCCCAGATATGCAAATAGTAAAATTTATCGGTCTAAGCACTAATAACATATTGCCACAAATCACATATGAACCTCCACTATATGTCAAGTGCTGCATTAAAGTGGTGTGGCTGCAGAGCAGAGTGAAATCCCTGCCCTCTGGGAGGCCAGTCTAGAAGCAACACGCAAGCAGACAGGTAGAGCTGACTATAAATCCTTGAATAAGGATTTGACAGTTATCAGGGGATGAGAGGAGACACACTAGCCTTGGGGGAAAGGAGGCGGGGTCCACTTTCAGATCACAGTCATGTTTACACATGTGTCTGCAGAGTGCAGTAAACCAAGTCATGGAAAAACAATATACAGCTCTCTATTTTCAATCCTTCTGCTCATAATAACTTGCAAAGCATTTAAGGTGACACCATCATTTAGACAGTTAAATCCTGCATGGACCATCACAAGGACTTCTGCTGCCAGGCAAAGTCTAAATACATCCCACTAAGGGACTGTGTAGACATCACTTTTTGAAACATTTGGAAATCCTTTTGTATTTGATTACATTTTGGAAGTTCTGATTCACAGCTTTGTCTTCACTCTTAAGAATGTTGCTTTTTAAAACAGCTCAAATTATACTTTTAAAAATAAACTTTATAAAATTCAAGAGGAGGGACGACTCCCAAACTCATTTTATGAGGTCAGCATTATCCTAATTCCAAAACTAGATAAAGACACTACAAAGAAAGAAAATTATAGGCCAATATCACTGATGAACATAGATGATAAAATCTTCAAAAAAATATCAACAAACCAAATACAGCAATGCATCAAAAAGATCATACACCATGATCAATTCGGATTTATTCTGGGAATGCAAGGTTGGTACAACATTTGCAAATCAATAAATGTGATTCACCACATAAACAAAATGAAGGATAAAAACCACAAGATTATATCAATAGATGCAGAAAAAGCTTTTGATAAAATCTGGCACCCATTTATGAAAAAAAACTCTCAGCAAAGTGCAAATAGAGGGAACTTGCCTAAACACAAGAAAGGCCATATATGGCAAAACCACTGCCAGCATCATACTCAGTCATATTCAATGGGCAAAAACTACAAGTGTTCCCCTTAAGATTGGGAACAAGACAGGGATGCCAGCTTTCACCTCTCCTTTTCAACATAGTACTGGAAGTCCTAGCCACAGCAGTCAGACAAGAAGAAGAAATAAAAGGCATCCAAATTTGAAAGGAAGAAGTAAAACTGTCTTTATTTGCAGATGACATGATACTGTACATAGAGAACCCCAAAGATTCCACCAAGAAACTACTAGAACCGATAAATGAATTCAGCAAAGTAGCAGTATACAAAATTAATATTCAGAAGTCAGTTTCCTTTTTATATGCCAATAATGAACTAACAGAAAGGGAAATTAAGAAAACAATCCCATTCACAATTGCTACAAAAAGAATAAAATACCTAGGAATAAACCTAACCAAGGATGTAAAATACCTGTACTAGAAAAACTATAAGACACTGAAAGAAATTGAAGAAGATACACAGAAGTGGAAGCACACACCATGTTCATGGATAGGAAGAATCCATACTACCCAAAGCAATCTATAGATTCAATGCAATCCTATCAAGATTCCAATGACATATTTCACAGAACTAGAACAAATATTTTAAAGATTTATATGGAACCACAAAAGACCCCACACAGCAACAGCAATCCTGAAAAAGAAGAACAAAGTTGTACTAATCATGCTACCTAATATCAAACGATAAAATATGGCCATAGGAATCAAAACAGCCTGGCACTGGCATAAAAACAGACACATAGATGAGTGGAACAGAATAGAGAGCCCAGAAATACATGCACAGATACATGCAGAAATATTATACTGGACCCCTTTCTTACACCACACACAAGAATAAATTCAAACTAGATCAAAGACTTAAATATTAGCTCCAAACCATAAAAATCCCAGAAGAAAACAGGTAGCAAAATCTCAGACAGTGCACATAGAAACTTTTCTTCAGATCTATCTCCCCAGGCAAGAGAAACAAAAGAAAAAATAAACAAATGGGACTTCATGAAACCAAAAACTTTTTGCATAGCAAAGGAAATCGTCAAAAAAATAAAAAGACAACCCACAGAATTGGATACGTCTGATAAGGGGTTAATATCAAAATTTATAAAGTACTTACAGAACAACACACAAAAAAAACAAATGACCCAATTAAAAAACGGGCAAAAGACCTGAATAGACACTTGTCCAAAGAGGACACACAGATGGCTAATAGACATATGAAAAGATGCTCAACATCAGTAGTCATCAGAGAAATACAAATAAAAACCACAATGAGATACCATTTCACACTTGTCAAAACGGCTATTACCAATAAATAAAAAACAAGTGTGTGCAAGGAAGTGGAGAAAGGGGAACCCTTTTGCACTGTTGGTGGGAATGCAGACGGGTGCAGCCAGTATGGAAAGCAGTATGGAGATAGCTAAAAAAATTAAAAATGGATCTGCCTTTTGATCCAGTGATCCCACTTCTGGGAATACATCTGAAGGAACCCACAACACTAATTCAAAGCAGCCCTATGTTCATTGCAGCATTATTTACAATAGCCAAGATATGGAAGCAGCCCAAGTGTCCAGCAATAGATGAGTAGCTAAAAAAAATCTATGGGACATTTACACAATGGAATTCTACTTGGCCATAAAAAAGAGGAAAATATACCCTTTGCAACAATATGGATGGACCTCGGAGGACATTATGCTAAGTGAAATAAGCCAGTCAGAGAAAGACACATTCCATATGATTTCACTCGTATATGAAATCTCATGAACAAACTGAACTAACAAGCAAAACAGAGACAGACAGACTCACAGATGAACAGATGACAGCTAAAAAATAGGATTTTAGGATTCATGGATGTGGACTGACTCATGGGTGGTGATTGCTAAGTGCAGGGGAGTATTAAGGGACTAAATAGTAATGGAAAAATATAATGAAATTATATATTAAAAAATAAACTTTATATTTTAGAATTTAAAAGTAGTTTTAGGTTTACAGAATAATAATGATGGTAGTAGTATAGAGAGTTCCCGTATACTCTACAACCAGTTTCTCCTGTGATTGTGTTACAGAACAGACCCAGGGGGTGGGGTGAATGATATACTGTTACCAAATGGACCCACCCTTATGCTCCAGGGGTCCCCTACCCTGTATTAGGTTTGCCTTGCCTGCCACCAGGGAAAGATATCTCTCAATGCCAGAGATTGGTGAAAAGGAAAAGGATTATTTATTTAAAGAGTTATATAGACTTAAGAGTAATGACTTAATGTCTTCATTGAGATCCTAAAGTCCTTTAGAATATCCACAAACACACAACCTTCCTTCCCCCTCTGCCCAGTCTGACTTACCGTATCTCAGAAAAAGAAGTAGAAGATCGTGGTTCTTCTCTGCCCAAGTCGCATGGTCCCAAAAAGCGCCCTGGTCCCAAAAAGACGCCACATGGCTGCTGAGGCTGGGTCTAAATCCCAGCGCCAATCTTCCTCTGCCCCTTCATCTCCAACTCCTCCCACAATTGGCCACAGCTGCCAGCATTCCCTAGTAAGTCCAGGCAGTTGTGGCCCTGTGGTATGGAGCCAATCATCTCCAAGCTCTTACATAGGCTCTGTAACTAGGGTGTGTTGCCTCCCAGTTACACCATGAGTTGAAGTCACTCCCATCCCCCTGGCTCAAAGCGCAGCCACAGCTGTTTAACATATCTATGAAACCAGTTAAA
This sequence comes from Trachops cirrhosus, assembly GCA_028533065.1. Lineage (NCBI taxonomy): Eukaryota > Metazoa > Chordata > Mammalia > Chiroptera > Phyllostomidae > Trachops > Trachops cirrhosus. Next base: position 38,509,276 of record CM052541.1, on the reverse strand, counting down.
GGCTATAAATATGTTAATTGACCATTCTAGAGGTTATCTGCAAAACTGTCACTATTCAAAACAGCTCTCAGTGGCCCAGCTCCACTTGTCCCATCCCCCCAGCTCAGACTTCTGAAAATATTATATATATATAATATTTTCTGGACACCGAGGTTTGGACCCCATTAGAAATTCCTATTTGCACCCCCCGCCCGCCGTCACTTTGGCTGTACCCTGTTACAATGATATCATATATAAGTATGGCACATTTATTGCAATTAATAAACCAATATCGGTACATCGTTATTAACTAAAGCCCACATATACATTATTTGTATTTGTTTAGTTTTTGTCTTTTTCTGTTTTAGAAGCTCATCTAGCTTACCACATTACATTTAGTGTCATGTCTCCTTAGGCTCCTTTTGGTTGTGATAGTTTCACATCTTGCCTTATTTTTAACTAACTTGACAATTTGAGTAGTGCTGGGAAGGTATTTTCTTGAATTTTCCTCTATTGGAATTTTTCTGATGTTTTTCTAATGATGAGACTGAGGTTATGGATTTGGGGGGAGAAAGACTGTACATATAAAGTGACCTTTCCTTATATGATATGAAGGGCAGGAACTATCAACTTGACTTACTACTTACTGTTGATGTTGATGTCAATCACCTGGCTGAGGTAGGGCTTGTCAGATTCTCTGCAATAAAGTTACTCTTTTTTACCCCATTTCAATATTGTCCTCTTTGGAAGGAAGTCACCACATGTAGCTGACACTTGAGTGGGAAGTTGTGCTCCACCTCCTTGAAGAATACATACCCACAGAAATTACTTGGACTTCTACACAGGAGAGTTGTCTCTTCTCTCCCATTTATTTACTTACTTATTCAATCATTTATTTTTTATTAGTATTGACTCATGGATTTTTTTTTACACTTGGAGTTTTAACTCAGTACTATATTTTGTTGCTCAAATAACTCTAGCTTTGGCCACTGGGAGCTTTTTGAATCGACTCCTCTGTCCCCTTGACATATCCATCATTGTGTTTTTTGTTTGTTTGTTTGTTTTAGCATATCCTTACTTTATGGCACTAAAAGATACTTAAGTCTTCTTTGCATATTTCCTTTCCCCATCTCAGAATCAGCCATTTCTTCAAGGAGCCTTCAAATTACAATTTTAATTTCTGTTTGAGTCAGTATACTATAAAATTTATGTTTGCATTAGTATATAGTCACTAAAAATAGAAAAATCTGTCTCTTGCTCTGCAGAAACGTATGTGCATCACATCCATTAGTGTTAGGAGGGTTAATATTACACTGTTAGCATGCGAAGATGTACATACTCCACTCTTGTTAATACTAATGGGAGTTCCAGGAAGAGGGAAAAAAAAAACAAACAATGCCTAATAGCTAAGTAGGCAGATGTTGTCTTTATGGACTTGCCTTCCTACCTTTTACACAGTGTTCCCTGAGGATTTCTGGGATGAGCTTCGCATTGCCCCTTGATAGATGTAAAATTCGTAAAAGGTATGTAGGGTTCTTGGAAATTGGTTGTTTGCTTTACTTAAATCAGAGATTAGAAAAAGTAACGTTTCCAAGACCTTGTGTTTGTGTAGTGTTTCAACATATGCAATGTGTTCTGTGTGATTTGTTTTTTTTAACAGAAAACCATCTAAAGTTAAGTAGGATTTTTTATTTTAGAGGACACGGAGGCTCACGGAAGAGCAGTTTCCCATGTTAATGCCACTCTCCTTTACAAGGTTAAATTGTCACATGAGCCTTGTTTTACTTTTCTGTTGGAATAGCAATAGGCCTCAGTTTTTTCCTTTTTACCTTTGTACACTGTTTGCCCTTTAAAATCCAGAGATCCTTCAACTTTATAATTCAATGGAAAGTTTTTACAAGATATTTTATACCAAAGTTCCTACACAATGCTTAGTACCTTTGTTTTCAATCATTTTGGTATATTAAACTAACGTTATAGATCCATACGTAATAACAACTTTGTACTCAAACCGAACTTGCTGTTAATCTTGTCTCTCTCTAATCCACCTTCCCACTACCCTGACAGCTGACCATACAAATCAACCCTGTGTATTTTTGTTTTACAGCCCTTCAAACGTGTGCCAATTCCTTTAAAATAAAGCCTGGAAATAATGTGTAGGGCTGTTTACAATTTGGCTCCCCCATATCTGTCTAGCCTCACCCACCTCCTGCCACAGCCTCCTTTTATTTCATGATGAGACAATGCTGAACTGCATTTAGTCT
>CM052541.1:38340176-38506933 GCA_028533065.1 Trachops cirrhosus | reverse complement strand
CTCCCACCCTTGAACCTACCCTCTTTGGCTTTGTCCATGTGTCCTGTATACATGTTCCTTGATGGCCCTTCCCCTTTTTTCCTTTGAGCTATGCTACTGTGAGGCTCAGAAAGTGTTATGCATACCTCTGTGTGTTGTGGGGGAGAGAAATAATTTTCCTTCTCCCCTTCTGAATTTTCTGGCTGGTGTAACTGAATCAAATTAACATGAGACAGATTGACAGGAGAAAATAATTAAATTTATTACATATGTACATATGGGGGTGCCATAAGGGTACAGGACCCTAGGACAAATCTGGCAGTCGAGGCTTTTATGCCACCTTCAGCTAAGGAGAAGAGGGTTGAGGGTTGGGGTTAGGAACTTCAGAAAGAAGGAGGGCAATTGATGTGCAGATGGAAAAGCAAATTTTTGTGTAAGGCTGTCCTGGGCCATCTTAACTACTGGACACAGAGGTCCTGGATGAAATGGACCTTGCTAGGTTCCTTGCTGTCAAATACTAATTCATATTAAACTGTGGTCATCTATCATATCTTCCTTCCTGGAACAGAACTTCTGTCTAACTTCTTTTAGGCAGTTAGGGGGAAGATAAAAAGCTTTTCCTGAGTCTTTCATGTCTTAAAAAAAATTGCTTAAAATAATCAATACCCTAAAAGTCATATTCTGGGATAGCAAACTCTGCTTTTCCTCTACTCCCCCCAATCCCGCTCCCAATGTGTATCTGTAATCCCATCTAGACAGACCAAATTCCTAGGGGACCGGGCCATTGTCTTATTTGTTTTCTAGGGGGATTCTTACTTGTCTTCCACTTGTATTGCAGAAGGCTCTTAGTAACTGCTGAATCAATGAGTGAATAATCTTTCTGATTTAAAATGTGAATTTAATGGCTTAATTTTAACCATATTGGAAAAAATAGTCAATTTTATTCTCTCATTTATTTGCTCACTCTACAAACATTTATAAAATGCTCACTATCTGCCAGGTCACGTATTTGGCTCTTTTAGGTAGGTTAAGATGAGATAAAGTGTAGTCTTTATCCTGAGGAAAAATGTAGTCAAATGGAAAAGAAAGATACATAAAGAAGTAGATTCTATAAAGATTGATATGGACAAGGATATTTGAACACAGAAATGCAAATCACTAGCTGTACTTGTTACAGATAGTGAAGACATAACAGAAGAAGAAAACATCTGTCAGTTGAGGGACCGGTAAGATTTTCAGAGAAGGCTGAGGGGTGGATTCCCAGCGCAGGGTTGAGCAGATGCAGAGGCACAGATGTGAAAGGGCATGTGAACCCAGCACATGGTGAGGCTAGGGGGAGAGCCTGTGGAGCAGAGAGCCCTGGACAGATGCCACGGGCTTGTCAAAGGTCCTGTGTGTCGTGTGCTCAGGGGTTGGGACTTTATCCAGAGCACTTTTGGACACTTTTTAAGATTACTTGATGTGTTACAGTATTCTCTCAACTGCTTTGAAAATATGGGGGAAGGGATAAAGGACAAAGAAGTTGATTCACAAAGTTCATTTTTAGAGATTACTCTGCCTTAGATTTTATTTGTGTCATTTCATCTGCCAGTTTCTAGTGTTCTTATTTGTATAAGAATGACTAACGGTATGTGCCAACTTCGTGTTTCTCCTTTAATGCACTTTAGACTTTCTAAATAATATTTATGACTTGTGAAAAGTTGAAATACTCATATTATCTTCCAAAATAAATGAAAGGAAATCCAATTAGAAATGTGTTATAATATATAAATGTCAAGAAAAATTGAGAAATTGTTTTTTTAATGGGGCAAATTTAAGATAGGATTACACTCTTTACAAACTCGAGTTGGTCTATAAAAATTTCTAAATATTTTCACTTTTGAAAACCTTATCTCCTTGACTGAACTTCAAAATAAGGTCTAGTTTGCAAGATAACTTTAAGAACAGTTTCATTAATTCCTTTCTCAGTAGGTCCTCATGACAAAATAGCCCACATTTCAGTCTCCAGAGCAGGCTGCCCTCTTTCTGTGGCATGTTTATTATGGGATAATAAAGGTGTCACCATGCTGTCAATCAATGTGCAAATATTTATTAAACTTGTACAAATGAAAATGCAAAGCCCTGAGCTATTGTTATTTTAAACAATGGACTATCAAGTTCTAAAATACCCTAGGTCAAATTTGAGGAAGGTTTACAATTTTGGTTTTTTCATAAACAGACAAATACCTAGTAGAGATAAAAATGTCCAAACATTCATTTCAGGATATTACTAGACCCCCAAGATAAAAATTACATGATAAACATTGCATTTATGGTCTGTATCTACAACCCTTTCTTTTTGTTATAATTACCAATGGGAGCCATCCTACACTTTCCTCATGCCCCATAGGTATGCTGAAGCTATCTTTCTTTTTTAACAGAAATTTTATTCACTGCACAATTGAACTTTCTAAAATGCTATCCTCAAAAGGAAACTTAAAATTATCTTAGTGACTTCCAACAAGCTATCTTAGAGCAAGATTTTCACATGTTTCCATCACTATAACAACCAAATGACTATCTCAGCTTTAAATTGCCGGACTAAAATTGATAATGGACTTTGAGAGTTGGAAATGGCATCATCTTGCCTCTTCTGAATCTGAGGTCGTAGCTCAGTCTATTATTGAATATTTAATTCTTAAAACCTTATTGGTCCTCCTAGACCTTGGCAGTGCAGAGGCAAATGAAGAAAAGGAAGTGGAAATAACAAGTAAACTGACTGCAAGAGAAGTGAGAGCTGGTTGTCTGAGGGAAGAAGCAGAAATACCATGAATTTCTACTACATCACTGTTTAAACAAAAGATAATCAAAACAATGACCTTGAGTCACTCAGAAAAAACGTTGCACTATTTTTATTGTAATATGTATTTTAAAAGGCAGGAAAGTGAGAGTGTACGATGAAAGATTTAAAATCCTACCTTTTTTAGAGTTTCTACTCGGTGTGGTATGTGCTGCACATTAAATGAAAATACAAGTTCTGATGTTCTCTCATCCTTTCTTTTTCTGAGGGCGTGATGCCCGCTCTCATGATCTACAGTGGCCACTCAGTTAGTGAGGGTGCTAAACAACAGGAAATAAGGAGAGGTCTTGGACTCAGTAGCTCAAGTCATTCTAGGCTATGAAATCAAACTTGCCTACTTAGCAACTTTGCCTAAGTCAACACCTTACCTCCTAAATGCAACATAAATTTTGGTTAAAATCTTTCTCAGAAACAAAAAGGTAAAGACCAACTTCCAAGATTTCTTCCCTTTCCTACAAAGCATTTCATTTGTAAAGTGGACAGGGTCACCTTGAAACAATAGAGGCTGTTTTTATTTTTCCTTTTGGAGCGGTGAACTCTTGAGCCAGGTTACCAATGCCACAGTGATTCACTGTCATAGATAATAGCATTGAAATGTTTTTTTCAATGTACTATTTCAAAAAATAATCAACAATTATAATAGTAATAAATCGTTCTTCCATACTATGAGACTTGGAGGAATATTTCACCTAATTTTAAAAACTTGTTGACTGTTCACCCTGTGTAAGGCTCTATGTCCATTTCATGTGAAATTATGAAGTCTAAGGGTCCTAATTCAAATTTGATGTGTTTATTTGATTCCCATATTATTAGTTTTGCCTCTTAGTGTTCAGTGAAAAATAAATATATTTCACGTATTGAAAATTACCACCGGGTGGTTATGCTTACCTTGTGTAACAATAGGTCTTAATATTGATTTTTGTATGGCAAAAAAAAAGTTTTGAAAAGTGATTAAAAAGTATTTTACTTTGAAGTATGCATATGTAATGAGTGTTATTTTATTTCTAGGTTTTAAACTTAGTTCCACTATTTCTTATTTTGATGTTTAGCCCACAGGCTTTATCTATTACTATGGGAATTAGTCTAGATCTTTTGAGACAGTTCTTAGTGTCTCTGTAGGGAACTAGAAATCAAGCATTTTGAATTTCTAGAAGAAGAAAGCAAGAAGAGAAATCCTCTCCTTCCATCTGTTCATCTTTTATTTTTACATCGTAATCAAGAGGTACTGGTCCTTACCACTGGTGTGACAGAAGTAATACTGTAAGTAAAAATTAGGTCAGGGGAATGGAGTATTGGATCTGAGGTTTTCTGCTCTGTCGCCCCGTCAGGCTCCGAGCCTTGCTGGTGAGGGACGTGATCAGGGCTCTCCCACAGCTCCCAACCCTGCCGTTCCTGCTTGACAGGATTTCTCCTCCAACGATGAATTAATTAGCACTTGTGCAATAGTTTGTTCCAAAATAGTTTTCTATTGATCTTCCCCAATTATGTAGGCCTGTAATACTTTGCTTATGCTATTTTCTTCCACGTTACATTTTTCTAGTATTAAGTATTAACAATTCAGCTGGATTTTGATGACACACTTGTAAATCCTCACTTGAAGTATGGGAGAGAGATTCTTAAGCCTATTTGGTATTGTTGATCTCTGCTTACTCTCTTGTACCAGTCTTACTCATCCTAAACATTGTGGAAAACAATAATAATAGAATTAATTCTACTTTGGGTTTTCTTAGATTGGCAGAGTGTCATTTAATTACTATTTGTTTTTTTATAATTAACCTTCTATAATGCATTCTAGAACTAATGAAAACTTTAAAAAATATTAGTATATTTTCAAATTTAAAAACAAGTACAAACATCAATATGTACTTGACAAATTAAAACTAAAACTCTTCTTTATGACTTCAAAGAGCCCAAGATATAACTTAAATATTGCCACCCTAAGATGTTTGTTTTGGAATAACTTAAAATGTCAAGGAATTTAAATGATTTTTTCTAAGAACTGAACCAAGATAAATCAGAGAAACATAGCTTTTATTTTAATGCAAATTGATATATTAATTAGCAATAAAAAAATTCCAAAAGTAAATATCACAGGGCCTTGCTGTCAACATCAAAGCTGTCTTTCATCTTATTAATCATTGAATCACCACAGGTCCATGTTTTACTTGAAAGACCGAACAAATGGACAAAACTACGGGGCTTGGAAATGGAAGGGAGGTTGGGAGGGATGGGTGGGTGGGCTGGAATGGGAATAAAAGATTGAAACTGTACTGAATAATCTAAAATAAAATAAAAAAAAAAAAGACCGAACAAGTTAATTCTTTGTATATATATCAGCATCCCTCCTTTTCCAGACAGGCATTTTAATCTCTTCCAATCTCTGAGATAAATATATTTTTTCATGTAATTATATAATTAGTCAATAGAGCAGAACAGATCCCACGGAGCCACTCCACTGTGTGCTGTGTAAACAGGTTGTGTTTCGCCCCTGGTAATTGGCCCCCTAGATCCCCTAGGAGTGTTTTGATCCTTTAAATAAACACAACTTGGGCAAAGGGAGGCAGGAGGTGTTGTATTTTCTTTATTGGCAGTGAACCCAGGAAGAAGAACTTCAGGATCAGTGCATATTGACATCATTTTAAAACAAACAAATTGCTTGTGACTGTATAGCTCCCTCTGCTGTTTCACAAAGTTTAAAAAGTGCAAGTAGAAATAATGTTTATGAACTAGGGCCTCTTAGGAGAAAAATAGTATTTTCAGTATGCAACGAGGTTAAAATAAAGAAATAAGGAACAGAGAGGCTTCTCGTTGTAATATTTCTTAAGTTGTGAGGCATCTTACTCATTGTCTTCAATCATTTTACCATTACATATGTAATGGTTACATAGTTAAAATCCTGCCCATCTCATCTTTATGGCATTAGTGACCGACTCCAGTTGGTATAGCCAAAGCAGTTGAAAAAGAGAGGAGAGAAGTCAGAGAAACTTGATCTTGAATTCTAACCCTGACAAAATCTGTATAATCTTCAAGTTATTTATCCTCACTGTTCTTTCTTGTTCACATCTATAACTTGGAGATGAAATAGTCAGAGTTGTTGTGAGGGTTACAAACAGTAACGTATGTGTAATGCTAGGCAGGTGGCAGCTGCATATCAACTGTAGTTAACACTATTCCTGAGAAATCTGGGTTTCTGTTCCAACCATCCAATGAGTCAGAGTATCGAGGAGAAATAACCTCCTTCCCAAAATTCTGAAAGTGTAACACTTGATCAATCATATAAAACATGTACTTTTCGTTGAAAGAAACTATCATTTGACTTCACCATACTTACACAGTCCACAATGCAACCATATTATTTATTTATTTATTTGGGGTGACACTGGTTAATAGGGTCTTTAGGTGTCAACATATTTATTTTTTTTATATGGAGACAAGAATGGAAATATAGTTGACCCTATAGAATTGCAGGTCCCAAAAACCTATTAATTTAAGCTACAAAGAAGGTAGGTAAACAGCATATTGTGATGAGGGGGGTTTAGATAATGAAAGGTTGTTATAGATCCAATCATGGATCTATATCATGTTGTTGATAGCAAATCCAATCATGTTGTTGATAGCTCTTCTCCTGTGCATACAGTAAACGTGTTTATTTTAGTATATTAGGTCTTCATAACAGTAGACAATGGTTTTATAAAATTACATAGCTAGGTAGGAAAAGTGGTGTAAGCCTAATGTTTATATATTCTGAGCGACAGCTTGCCTCCAGGGAATGCTGTGCGGTCTCTGGTTCTATGTACACAGTCTAGGTCACTCTTTATTATCAGATAATAAAAAAATAGAGACAGTATAGATAGTGATTCTGTGCAAAAATGTGAAGCGAGGAAATCTGGGTTTGGATTGTTGTTCTCTTAGCTGTCTGACCTTGGGAGAGTATGTGGAATACCACATCTGTGCTTCACTTTCTTCACCTATAAAATGATGCTATAAAAGTGAACACCTTGTATCAGCTTCCTAAGGCGGCCGTAACACATTCCCACAAACTTGATGGCTTAAAATGACAAATTTATTTTCTCCCAGTTTGGAAGGCCAGAAGTCTGAAATCAAGTTATCACTAGGGCCATGGTCTCATCAGGAGCTCTAGGGAAAAGCCTGTGCCAGCATCTCCCAGCTTTGGCGGCCGGGATGTTCCTTGGCATGTGGCGGCACAACTCTGGCCTCTGCCTCCATCTCCTCGTGGCCTGCCCACTGTGCCTCTGAATGTCCTCTCCTCTTTTCATGAGGACTGATCATTGGATTGAGGATATTGGGTACCTAATCCAGTATGACCTCTTATTAATTATACCTGCAAAGACCTTATTTGCTCAGAACATAAGGTCACATTCTAAGGTTCCAAGTAGACATGAATTTTTGAGGCTCACTCTTCAACCCACTATATACCTCATAGGGTAGTTTTGAGGAAAAACTCACTTGTTGTATTCTCACTTCCCCCGTTCCAGGTCAGACCATCCTTAGCATTCACTCAGAAATAGCATAACATGGTCACACAATAAACCACAATGAATACACACACAAATGTACACATACACACACATTTCAGGGAGCAAAAAAATAATTACATTTTCTTTAATTCAGAGAATTCATCTATTTTATGATTTGATAAAAAGATGGGATATAATATACTATAATAAGGTAGCCTATTTAGTGTCTGTCCTTATCAGTAAAATGTGACTTTGAAAAAGTTATTTAAATTCACTAATCCTATAGCTGATGATGTTTCATTATCTGTAAATTGAGATTATACTTATCCATAGTTATACTTATGACAAGGTTGTCATAAAAAATTAAATGAGGAAACTATACATAAAATGCTTCAGAATAGTACTATGCCCCTAATACATGCTCAATAAACATTAGCCATTAGATATAATTTTAGTATCACATAGATGTTAATTCTCTAAAATTCTTGCACCTATTTGCTGCTTCATTTGATGGCTCATTGCTTTTATAGTGTATTTGCAGTTCTGTTGCATTTTCACAAGTCAGTGTGGTTTGGGTGCAGTGCATACCACTGTTAGGAAGAATTTGCCTTCTGGGTCACCAGCTGCTATTGGAGAGCTCCTTAGGCAAAAGGTGTATTCTTTTTGAGCCTAGTGTCCTCTGGTATCCTTATCTATAACAAGTGGGTAAGATGTATTATGAGAACTAAATAGCACACAGTAAGCACTCAATAAATGGTGGTTGTCCATATTATATAAGTTTTTTTCCCAGTCTCAGATTCTACATGAATATCAGTGTGTGCGATCCACTATGGTGTAGATGTTATATGAGATATGTGGACAGAAAATATTTGAGCATTGTGATAGAAGGTCTTGAGATACTTATATTATAATGCTAGAATAATCCATAGTCAGCACCTATTGAAAGTTGAGGTTCTGACAAATATTGGATCAGATGAAAGTGATCACTCAGTAAAACGAATGAGAGAGCCTAAATTCTGAGATACAATTAGCAGGGTTACAATAGAGGTGAGCTTTCACATGGCTTTTTTTAAAAGCCATATGGATGGCTTCTTATAAAAACATTGTGCAATCAATAAAAGCTGCACTTAGCAGCAATTACATTAACTGAATATAATGTGTGTGGTTGAAAAGCCACTCAGACAACTCTTCACATACACACTGTGTAAGGCCATGCTTGTCTTAATATAACATGTTTTATTGTGCATATTACCAATATCCCACATATTGTCATACATGTCCAGGAGAGAAGCCACATGTGCAGAAACTTTGTACTTAATGGGAAAATAAATACCCAAAAAGTTCTAACTACATACACACACATCCTTTTTAAAATGTATTTTTTAGCAGCAAAAAAATAAGCACAGAACTATGACTTTGACAAAGCAGATACAAACATACTGAGATCTGCGTAGGGTTATGTATTAACCTTTAACTGTCATTCTGATATTTTCTGCTTGTAAGGAGCTCATGAGCTGTTTAGGAATTCTCACTGCACCCATAGAAGGACAGATAGGTAAAGCAACAGACAAATGCATGCCTGTGATATTGGGGGTCATTTGCTTTTAACGTGATAATACTTAGAGGGATGGTCAGAGGGAGCACAGTGACAAAAGTGTTTTGTAGCAAAGTTTACACCAGACTTTTAAGAATGATCCAGATTCTATCTGACAAAATCATGATGCATTGTCTCTGAAGAACATTTGCATGTGTTTGGCTTAGAAAACACAGTTAGAAAGTTACCCAGAAGGACAAAAGGACCAGGCTCACTGAGTTTCTGGTATGACCTGGTAAGAGAGCCTTAGTCATGGAGGACTGATTCTGAGCTCATGGTCCATTCTGTCACTCAGTTTCTTGTTCTCTTTACTGGCATTCTGTCTGGGTCCTAGAAGGATATGCACTAGAAGAATGTAAGTGCTAAATATATGTTGACACTTCTGCATTAGAAATAATATGAGAGGCTAATAAAAACAAAGAGAAACTAAGAATTGAAAGAGTTGTTTCAGTAAAGGCTGTATTGGACATTAAAGGTCTAAGCAATCTTTACCTGGGGGCCCTCTAACCAACTGCACCATGAAGGGAGAAAGGACATTCTTTCCCTCTTTGCCCCAAACCAGTCTGTGTGCCTTGGTGTCAGGGGCACCTTAGTTGACACCACTTTATGAAGCAAAGATGTACCTGATGGGAAGCTGCACCACTGAGTGGAGTCTGGTGACACCCAGTGGGAGACCGCGGTACCTGGTAAGACAAAATCAATGCAGTCCAACTGGAACCCACTTAGGCTACATCCTCACACGCTGGAAAGCCCTGATACCCTGGGACAGGGTCAGGGCAGAGTGGGTCTTTAAAGAGGTCTTAGGGGGTTTTAAGAGTCAAAGAGATTGGAAATATTCCTGATTTTAAAATGCTATTAGTTTCTCAGGTTGCTAACATCTAGGAAAAATGAAAATTAAATTTTTATATTTCCAATTGTTTATAGATTTTTGGCTTGAGTATTCCAGTTGACAGAGTTGAAGAACTAGATTAAAGATAAAATTAATTTCCCTCATATATTTTATTTTGCAAGTTTTCTCTTATATGTACTTATCTCCATGCACATAAACACATAGACACATGTACTTCTATCCAGTATAAAGAAAATATTCTGAATAGTAGTCCTTAATTGCAGGAAGTGGGTAGTTACAAAAACTGTTTGCTAAACTGTGCATCAGTAATTTATGTAGCTTTACCCTCCAGCCCCCAAAGAAATATAAACATGAATGTGGGTGCCAAACATGATACTTCTAAGAGATAATTCAATTCCAGTTCAATTCACTTTAGACAAAATGGGAAATGTCTTATACTGTATTGCCTTTAGCTTCTTACACTAAAAACAATCCCTAAAGAATTTGCCACATGGAATGTTTTTGGTGCCCAAGGCAAAACTGTCTTCTCTGACTGTAACAGAATTGACCTCAGTTATACTTACTGAAGTTCAAATGTTTGGTATTTCTTCAATGAATAAGGTACACTGCAACACACCACAAGGGAAACTGTTTTAAAATAGAAAAGAGACAGAAAAGAAAGCTGATCACGTAACACGCATGTTTGGTCTACTTTGCCCTCCAGCATATTTTAGTGTTTTGATTAAATCAAATGTAATGATGAATACATAAAAAATAAACTCAGATGGAGCATAGAGTAAAAAAATTACATGATGATACAAAATAACTTAGAAGACAATGTGGATGCATATGAAATATATTTATAAAATGTATCTAAGACACAAATGAAAAGTTAAGAAATTACAAAAAATAAAAAAGGGAGAAAGAAGACTATAAAAATGAGCAGAAAGAAATTCTGGAAGCCAAAACATCATTAAAAAATAACTGGCTGACTGGAAAACATGGCAGACAGAATGTTGTCACCATTATATTAAGAGCTCTCATAAATCAAGGAGAAAATATATTAATACTTTTTAAAAAAAGAATTAAAGATATGAACACTTTATAGGAAAATATCAGTGCCCCATGAACAAACAAAAAAGTTAAATATCTTTTTTAATTGGAGAAAAATAAAACAACCTATACATTTTGAATTCTCTTTAAAAAGATAATATTCAAACTTTGTGAAAGTATAGGAAAGAAACATTCATAAATTATTATTGGAATATAAGTTGGTACCATTTTCCAAGAAACAGAAACACTTTTGAAACGCTTGTTTCAGAATTCTGCACTTATGAATTTGTTATAAACATGACACAGGTGAAGTAACCATCATAAAACATTAAATAAAAGAAGCTGGATTTACAATGACACTTGTTTTATCCCTCTTATGATCTCAATTTTGTAGTGAAAATGGAGGAAAATACAATATTAATTATGGTTACCAGTATGAGATGCTATTTTAAATGAAGACAGGATCTGAAGGATTAAAACAATAAGGTCCCCTGTGTGTATATGTTATTAATGAATATATCTATGCTTATCTCTCTGTATATATCTCCATGATATTATACAAACATACTTCATTAATTAACATTGTAACCACCTTTGTAAGCCTTACTGTATGACTGATATAATTTATGATGGTGATCCTAGGGAGTAAATTTTTCTTCTAGTTTTCTTATCAGGCAAAGAACATAGTCTTCTGTAAACAAATTGGATGGTCTGTAGTGATACAAAAATAATATAAATAATTTTTTTCTCTCTTCCTCCATTGAGATGAGTTTAGATAGCATTGACTTGGATATTACTATAGTTAACACTATACATTCTGAATTAAGATTAGACTGTTAAAGTTTACATCTTTAACAAGTTAATATTTGTAAAATTAGAAGAAAATTTATTGCTAGCAGGTTATCAGCCACTGCATAGCACTAAGAAGATCTATTGAAAAGGGTCTCTTGTGACTTCAATCAAATTTTTCATGATTTTTCTGGTCTTTCTCTTACTGTGCTTACCATAACAATTGTTACCACAAGATGTACTTGGCAGGATTTGTTACCGTTGATCACGTCCTCCTTCATAATGTAGTTGTCTCTTTGGATTCTAGGCACCACATCTATCAGATTTTCTTCTCACCTCACTGGTTTCCTCCTTCTCCTCCCTTCCTCCCTTCTCCTTTTCCTTTTATCCTCTTCTTTGAGACCTGTCAATGGTGGTGTCATCCATAGATTAGTCTTCATCCTTATCTCTATCCATATTCACCCCTTTGGTAATCTCATCCATTCTAGTGGCTTCAAATACCTTTACGTGCAGGTGATTCCCAAATTTATATCCTTTAAATTTCATATTCACATCTCAAACTATCTTGGAAATACAAAGAATATTAACATGGATAGGTAACATCTCAAACTTAACATGTTCCCAACAGAAACCATGATCTTCTCCTGCTCCCTATCAACTCCCCCACGAAGGAAAAACAAGCAAAAACAAACAAAGGAAACCTGCTTCTCCCGCAGTCTTCTTCCTGCCAGAGAATAACATCTCCATTTCTCCAGTTGTTCAGGCCAAAAACTTGAGTCTCCCCGGCTTCCTTTTTGCTGTCACATTTCCCATCCAATCTATCAGGGAATCCCATTGGCTCTTCTAACAAAAGATATTTAACCACCTCCCCCAACCCCTATTGTTATCATTCTCATTTGAGCTGTCAATACTCTTCACCAAGATTAATGCAATTACCTCTTAATGGGTCTGCTTTTACTTTTGTACACCACAATCTGCTCTTAATATACCAACCACCCTGATCCTTTATCATCCTCATAAGGCGTACAAGGCCCAGGATCTGGATCCCCATTGCCTTTCTGACCTCTCTGTCAGCTACCTTCCACTAGCTCATTCTGCTGGAGCATGGTAACTTCCTTTTTGTTGACTGAAAATGCTAGTCGTAGCCCCGGCTGGCGTAGCTCAGTGGATTGAGCGCGGGCTACGAACCAAAGCATCACAGGTTCGATTCCCAGTCAGGGCACATGCCTGGGTTGCGGGCCAGGTCCCCAGTGTGGACCATGTGAGAGGCAACCACACATTGATGTTTCCCTCTCTCCTCCCTCCCTTCTCTCTAAAAAGAAATAAAAATCTTTAAAAAAAAAAAAAGAAAATGCTAGTCATTCCCTTGCCTTCGGGTCTTGGCACTGCCTGTTCCACCTACTCTAGTACTTCTTCCTCTAGGTTGCTTTATGACCAATTCCCTAGGTTCCATCAAGTCTTTTCTCAAATGTGTCATTTTCTTGATGAGAGTTACATGGACTACCCTATTTAAAATTACAGTCATTGAACTGAACTCTTGAGTCTCCTATCCTGCTGTACATTTTCCCACTTTTTAAAAAAATTCTTAGTAATTTTATTTATTTGTTTATTAGTTTATTTTTTAACTTTATTTTTATTGTTTACACTATTACAGATGTCCCCATTCCCCCTCTTTGTCCACCTCTACCCAGTGCCCATCCCCCTCCCTCTGGCCATCACCACACTGTTGTCTGTGTGTATGAACCCATATATACATATGGGTTCTTTATATACATAAAGACATATATATGTCTTTTGACTAATTCCTTCACCTTCTTTCATCCAGTTTCCACCTCCTCCATCTGCTCTGACAGCTGTCAGTCTGTTCCATGCATCTGTGCCTCTATTTCTATTCTGTTCGTCACTTTATTTTGTTTATTAGATTCCACATATAAGTGAGATCATACGGTACTCATGATTCACCAACTAGCTTATTTTACTTGGCATAATAATCTCCAGGTGCTGGTGAGGATGTGGAGAAAAGGGAACCTTAGTGCAGTGTTGGTGGGAATGCAGACTGGTGCAGCCACTGTGGAAAACAGTATGGAGTTTCCCCAAAAAATTAAAAATGGAATTGCTTTTTGACCCAGTGATCTTACTTCTGGAAATATATCCAAAAAATCCAGAAACCCCATTCAAAATAAATTTATACACCCCTATGTTCACAGCAGCATTATTTGTAATATCCATAATACTTTTACCTTTCTAGCATATTTTATTTATGTGTTTATCATGCTGTGTGCTTATTATCTGGACTTTCTCACTAAAAAGAAGCTCCACAAATTCAGGAATTTTTCTTTGTTGTTTACTTGGCTTTTACAGTACACAGAAGAATGCCTGGCATATAATAGGTACTCAAGAAGTATTTATTGAGTGAATTAATGGAGTCTGGATGCCTATAAGCTCCATGAAGCAGTAATTGTGCCTCTGTTGGTCACTACTGGATCCCCAGAGCTTAGAATGCTGTTTATCCCTCAGTATACTATACAAAGATTGCTGAATGAATGAGAATGAGAAGTGGGTTTATCAATCATGACACAACTTTTGGTTACAAGTCCATAGTTTATGATAGCACATATTTTTGTCTTTGTTGCTCAAAATTAGAAATACTTCTAAAGCTTTATAATTTACACAAAGTTAATAAGTATTTGATGAGCTCTATAGACATCACCACAGGCTAGGACATGGAGCTGTGGTAGTCAAATGGCTGCAAATAATGTCATTAAAATGACCTGGTCCGAATGGGAAAAACATCCTGGAAGAGAAGAGTGATCTCTTGGTTGCTATGTTTCACATGATTCAATTTT
Organism: Trachops cirrhosus; assembly: GCA_028533065.1. NCBI lineage: Eukaryota > Metazoa > Chordata > Mammalia > Chiroptera > Phyllostomidae > Trachops > Trachops cirrhosus. The sequence continues at coordinate 38,492,526 of CM052541.1, read as the reverse complement.
TTTCTAGTAGTTCTTGTAGTTGCTTTTAACTTTTGTGGAGATTTCTCTACTAACTTTTATTTTGAAAATTTTAAAATCTACATGCATTCCCTAATTGTAAACAGACATCACATGGAAGATTTAAAGCTTTACAGATAGATCTCTTAGACCACTGCCTTGAATGTTTTTTCTCTGTGGTTTCCTGGGGTTACCAGTAAGAATGAAAGAATGCAAGCAAACCTTGTAACAACTCCTCATTCATTACATACTTGGGGCTTTACTTTCAGTAGATTCTGACCACCATGACTTAGACTATTAAAAATAGGTATTTTACGCACGTTTCTGGGACACTTCCTATAGAAATTTTCTACTCTACACTTAAGTTTCAAGAAACTTCTAAACTGTTACTGAACTGGAAACAACAGCTTGATAAAGTTTGGAGGAGGGTTGTTGATGTTCACCCATAACAGCCTCTTAAGTGGTGTTTATCTGCTTGTTGGTCATCAGAGTTCATGGGTAACTGTTAGGGTAATGGGGACATTGAGTGAGGCTTTAACCAAGGCATATATGTGACTTCCCATGAATAGCCTGATACATGCTGACTGAGGGTTTGGCAACTTTCTTATCACTCTACTCCTCTTGCCTGAAAAGTTGTGTGGATAGTTTAACTACATCTTTTATCATTATTATTATTATTATTATTAATTTGTCTCTACTCCTTAGCAATGTGTTCTTTTCTTTACATGTTTGGTTTAACATAATAAAGACTAAGACATACAAATCTGCTAATAGAGTTACTACTAGCAAGCATGCTATAAACATGCTATATTTATATGAATCACAATTATTCTTTGGTACATACAACACTTCTTATTTAAATTAATTTACACTCTCTTAGCAAAGTAGCAAAAGGAATGAGATATCTAGGCCTTTTTAATAAAGTGAGACGATCTTAAATGTGGAGAAAAAGAACAAGCAGTTGGGCTTTCTTCTATCTAGACAGCCAGGTCAAACCAGTCCTGTGCAGAAACACCATTTACGTCTTCGTTTTGTAAACTAAATTCTATGATTACAGTGAAAACCCAGCTCTGAACAAGAGGTGTTTTTTTCTTTTTTTTTTTCTTTTTCTTTTCAAAGGCATGTGCAGCTGGAGGCAGACGACTCTGGAAATAGATCCCAGCTGTTTAGATTATTTCAACCAAAGAACAACTAAATACTGCCATGAAAAGGGCTATCAGTTGGAAATTTGGTTTGAAGTATTAGGTTGAAAGCCAAATCCTTTAAAACCACTCCCACTCCGCAGTAGCTCAGAAGGTAGTAAGAGGAAAAGATTAATTCTTGTTTGTGGTTTTAACTGGCCCAACTACAACAGGTCTCTTGGTATCTTAAATTGTTTCAAACATAAGTTCAAGCATTTTCTAGATGTACATATTTCCAAGTTGGAAAAGCTAGTCCTTTTCCAGGAAATGTAAATTTTGCCTGTTTTGAGATAAATGTGTCATGTGTCATAATTGTTTGTGGATTGGATATTTGGTTTCACATTCAGCTTTTTTGCCTTTTTACAAATGCAAACAGGTAGATATTTCTATAATAGAAAGTCTCATTGCTATTTCTAAGTCTCATTCCATGGCATAAAGCATGTGTTATTTAAAGCATACACAAGTATTCAAAAAGTAACATGGTAGATAACCAGATGGTAATTTCTTCTGACAATAGGCATCACTGTATTCCTATGTAATCTGGTAGTAACCTGTCTTAGTCATCATATATTGGGTTGGCCAAAAAGTTTGTTTGTTTGTTTTTCTGTAAGATGGCTCTAGTAGTGCTTAGTTGTCTTTAACTGTACTCAAAACAATTTTGTTAGATTGTATTGTGACAGCTTCATGTCACCATGCATTTAAAAAGACATCAAAATTGGTGAATTTTTGTGCAGCTATTTTAATATTGAAGATGGAAGAAAACATGACATTTTTGGCATATTATGCTTTATTATTTCAAGAAAGGCAAAAATGCAACTGAAACTCAAAAAAATATTTGTACAGTGTTTGCAGAAGGTGTTGTCACTGATCAAAAATGCTTTGAGAAGTTTCGTGCTGGAGATTTTTCGCTGTAAATGCTCTACAGTCGGGTAGACCAGTTGAAGTTAATAGCAATCAAATTGAGTTATTAACTGAGAACAATCAGCATTATTCTATACACAGGAGAGAGCCAACATGCTCAAAATATCCAAATGAATAAAGTTATTGGTGAAAATGAAAAATGTGTCTTTTATTTTAAAAAAAACCCATATGGACTTTTTGATCAACCCAATACTTTACTACTACTAAAATGAATAATCTCTGAAAATAAGATTGAATAATTTTATTCTCTAGACAAATAAGTCTCCTCAGTTTTACTTTGTGTCTGGAATTATCTTTCAATAAGAAATATATTTTAAAACAATTTATATTTATTTAATATAAATTAATAAATATAAAATTAATATGAATCCCATTGCAATTTTTACACACATTTGTAGCATATTTTGTCAGTATTCACATATTCATTAATATACATTTGAATTTCACTTTTGTTTGAATACCTGACCAACAGAAAATCATTTCAAGGATAAATATTGGGTCTCTCAAGAAAGAAGGATTTATTTTCCTTAGTACAGGTGCTGTATGTTTCATGTAGACATTCTTATCTATGGAACCTTAACAAACCTATCCAATAATAACATTTTGTACAAAGATATATGCTAATTTTGATTGGGTAAGAGTTTGAAACCATATCCAAATTCATTTTTATACCTGATGCTATGACATATGACTATAAAGCAATTCTCTTGAACCGTAAATTTGTGTTTGTACATGTGTGTGAGATGAAGCTGTGTAGTTGAATATACCTTCTTAAAATAAGGTTGCAGAGAGTTAATTGGTAAAGGATGCATTTTTAACCTTAAACAAGTGGTAAATTGTGTGACATTTGCTATTTATAACAGATAGAAACCAGACAAGAATTTCTTTCTGCTCTAACCTCTGATAACTAGATAAATTCAGTTTCTTTATATGTGTTCTTAATATTTAAACTGGATCTTATTTGAAAAGATAGTCTAGGATGAATAGATAAAAGCATTTCAGTGTGATCTTCCAGAAATGGCAATATAATCTTAATTTCTTAAAGAATAAATTTAGGCAGTATGCCAGGTTTTGAAAGTCAAATGCTTTTAGATGATAACTAGTAAGTTTCCCATAACATATAAAGTTACAAATTAAATTTTCAGTACCTAAATTCCCTATTCACACATGCACTGTCTTCATAGTTACATGAAAATATAAACTATTATTTAAAGTATAAAAACTTTAAAAATTGAAAAGAATAAAAAGCAACCTGCTTCCCAGGGTAGGTGAAATTGTCCAAAAGTTTTACCTTCCTTTCCCAGAAACAAATACTCAGAGCAGTTAACCAAAATGAGGATTAAAAGAGAATAAATGAGTGCATGGTTTCGGATATATCGAGTTTATGGTGCCTGTATTCCTGAAGGACTTTTCCTAATCTTAAGTAATAAATTACCGTGAGGGAATACTACCACTTAAGAAGATGGTAAAAGAAGAAAAGTAGAGCACAAAGGAGAGAGAGGAGGATTAATTAAATGCAATGGGAAGACCACCAGTAGAATTGTATATTAGAAGGCAAGAGAAATTGAATCCTTAAGCAAGAGTAAATATTTAACAAAGCCTGAGGTATGGTGAAATAAGATTAAAGCTTAATAGAAGCCAGTTGGATTGGGCCAATCAAAGGTCATCTATAAAGAGCTTTGGTAAAGAGATTGGAGTGCAAGTCATTTTGGAGTTGGTGGTTGAATAAACGGGAAGTGAGAAATTGGGACCAGCAACATAGACAGCTCCTTTTTTAAAGGATGAAACATAACGAGAAAAATGTGCATGGTTAAAGTAGATTTTTGTTTGCTTGCTTATTTAGAAGATAGAAGATACAGGAGTATATTTTATAAATTAAGGGAAAACAAGCAGTGGGGAGTGGATAGAATGAAGCTCTAGATTGAGGGCAAAGGCAGATCTCAAAGGAGACTGGAGTTGGGGATGTGTGTGGAAATTCTTCCAAGACCATCAGTATTCCAAATCCCCCTAACTTGCTCTGTGTTTCTTTCCCTACAGCATTGATTACCTTCTATGACACTATGTAATTCATGTGTTTATTACATCTATCACTTGTCTTCTCCACCTCTCTACCCTTAATCTCTTCTGTGATCTTTTTATTTCCTACTATTCCGTCTTACCCTTTAAATGCAAGTATGCTCCACTTTGGCTGGGGTAGCTCACTGGATTGAGTGCGGGCCTGTGAACCAAAGGGTTTCTGGTTTGATTCCCAGTCAGGACACATGCCTAGTTTGTGGGCCAGGTCCCCAGTGGGGGGCACACAAGAGGCAACCGCACATTGATGTTTCTCTCCCTCTCTCGCTCCCTCCCTTCCCCTCTCTCTAAAAATAAAATAAATAAAATCTTTAAAAAGATAAATGTAAGTGTGCTCCTAGGACTTTATAAATTTCAGAGAGGCAGAGATCTTTATCTTTTGTTCATTCACATATTTCAATTACCTATAACATGGTTGGCACTCAATAATAAATACTTGTTGAATGAACAAATTTTGGAATGTAGAATAAAAAATGTTGGGATTAGCTTGAAAGATTTTTTTTTACAAGAAATGTAGCAATAACTAATTGTATGCATTTTACAAGAAAGGTAGGGGGAAGAGAGATTTCATACATACTGAAAGTTAAACATTTACTATATATGTTAGAGATTATTTGTGGAAGCCCATGAGCCCCATTTAAGTTCATGATTTGTTTATCCCATATAATAATTTTTTTGTTATTCTTAGCTGTCATCATTTAAACACAGATTTAATGCAAAGGTTCAGATGTATGTCTTGTCTTGGAAAGTAAGAGGATGGGGCAACACTTGACTCACATTTCTACATCACAGCAATTGCCTGGCTCTGATTTGAGGCTGTCCGCTCACTACCTTCCCCCAGCCCATAGGCACACAAGATAAAGCAAGTGACCTTCATTTGCCAAAGTCCTCACCATTTACTATAGTAGCCTTAACTCTTAAGTCTATTGTCAATTGTCATTTATCATTAAACTTGAGTTATTGCTTTATACAGTATAGCTGCTTTATTCATTTACATTATCTGCTTGGCTTCTCTAGGCAGATGTGATTGCAACCCATGATATTGATATTATCCAATGAACAAATAATTTGTGTCCCAATGAGGTTTTCTGATGTCCTTGAAAACACAAGTATACCTCATTTTATTATGCTTTACTTCATTGCACTTCATAGATGTTAAATTTTTTATAAATCAAAGGCAAAATCCTTCACCAGCAAAAAGATTACGACTCTCTTTATTGCTATACTCACTTTATGGTCATTGTCTGGAGCTGAATCTGCCATATCTCTGAGGTCTGCTTGTTCATTAAACTCCTCACCAGGGCTAATCAGGCCCTGTATAACCTGTCTTACCCGCCTTCACAACTCTCCACTTGGCTTTAAATGCACTCCTATTCCAGACTTCAATGCGCTCTTCCTTTTCCTTAAGTGTATCAAACTTCTACCAACCTCTATGCTTTTATACAGTGGTACCTCGGTACTCATTGTTAATTCATTCCAAAACTCATGACGAGTGCCAAAACTGGTGAGTTACCAGACAAGCAACAAGTGATGAAGCATTTTCTCTCATGGGGTGTCATTGTGACCCATACAACTTCTGCCAAATGTGAAGAGTCTGAGGAAGTAAGGAGTGCTGAAATGTTTTTTTCTCATCAAAATGTGACAAGTACAGGTTCAAAGAGTTCTGAAGCTGACAAGTACTGAGGTATGAATGTATTTTCAGTTTCCTTTACTGCAATTTCTTTCTTTTTTATACTCAGCATGGCTGGCTCCTAATTTTGCCACACATGCAAACATTTTTTAAAAAGCATCCAGCTCCTTCTTTCAAAACCATAATAAGATGTTCTGAAATCTCAGTGTATTGAAATACATTGTATTCTGACTTTTCAAGTCCTCCAACAAGGACCTTCCATGAAGGTTTATTCAAGGCAAAGGAGATGATTTCCTAATGGCAGAATTAATTTAAACTCCTAGTTAGAATCAGGTGACAAAGACTGCACCCAGAACAGCTTGGAATCACAAGACTATATTTCATTTTGAAGAATGAATGCTATTTGGTAAGATCTTAAAACCCCATTCATGCAAATTCAAGGTTACTCATTCAATGTACCTAGCCAATAGACATATCTTGAACACCACTCATTTTCCTGAAGAAAAATTATTTCTAGCACATTATATGCCAATTAATAAACTTTCTCATATTGCTTAGAGTTACAAATGGTGCCCCTCTGACATAGGTTTTCCATTTGAGTCCTTTAAATGCTAACAAACTATACCTGGAGTGTTAGTCCATATTAGTATATTTGAAATATGAATCAACCATTCCTAAGAGGTAGATAAAATTAACACACACTCCTATATGCATATACTCACATATATCATGTCCTCTATACTGATATATTTTAGAGTAAATCATAGAAAAACATAACTATTAGGGAATCACTCACATATAAAACAAATGACTGAGAATCTTGTCCTCACTACATACCCCCCATACCATTTTTCAGTGAATTGACATGGGATTAAAGAATTTGCTACTGAGACTAAGAATGCCTGCTTCACCCCTTTACTCTTCCATTGGTTCAGATGGAATCTGAAGAAATTATTTCTGACACCTTCCATTGTAACTTGAAAAGTGTTTGGTCACAGAGACAAAGCCCATCTTGATTTGGCTTAAAAATGGATTTGTTGGTTTTGCATTTCTGGATCTTTCTGGGTCTAATAGGCATTGCAAGCTTTCCTTAATAATTATCATAAACCCCAAATAATGTCCCTCCATCTTTTCCTGCTGCACAAAAAAGTTTCATTTCACACATGTGTAAGTAGCAACATAGAATTTACTGAATTTCACAACATACACTGAGGAGAGGGTTTAATGTCAAATATTCCAAGTTCAATGTTCTTCAATTTCTCATGAGCCATACTCTCCTTTTAGATCTTCTTTACCTCACAAGTGATCAAGCACATGTCCTCTCTTACTCTTCCCTTCCCTCAGAAGCTTCCCAGTTCCTGCTGATTCCTTCTCTTCTTCTCTTTCCAAAGCACATGTTACCTTTTTTTCACCTAATAGCCCTACCATTTACTTTGAATCCTAGATACCAATTGATAGCACAGACCCCAAAGGCCCAGTTTTCACTAAGAATGAGTTTATCAAAGCAGTAAATGTAGGTCTTTTCCTTTGGAGAATTTGTGTGTCAGCAGCCTAGAAAAAGAAAACTAAATTTCCCACATTGTTGCATCTGTTCTTAAGTAAAAATAGATGGAGTTCCAAACACCTTATGAATATATTTTTGGAACACAATCTCTCCTTAATTCAGAGAGTTCTTGAGTAATGAAAATAGGACAACATATTCATTAATTTTAGGTTTTTGTCAAATATGATGGATGTGGCTTCTTATGATGATACATAAGAATAAACTCAAAATGAATTAAAGACGTACATGTTAGACTAAAAAACCATAAAAATCCTAGAAGAAAACAGGCAGTAAAATCTTACACATTTCTTGTAGCAATATTTTTTTCTGATATATCTCCTTGGATAAGTGCAACAAAAGAAAAATAAACAAATGAGACTACATCAAACTAAAAAGGTCTTGCACAGCAAAACAAACAGTCAACAAAATGAAAAGACAACCCACTGAATGGGTGAACATGTTCTCCAATGATATATCTGATAAAGGGGTTAATATTAAAAATTTATAAAGAACTTACAAAACTCAACACCAAAAAAAACAAACAATCCAATTAAAAATTGGGTAAAGGACCTGAACAGACACTTCTCTAAAGAGGACATACAGATGTCCAATAGACATATGAAAAGATGCTTAATGTGACTAATCATCAGAGAAATGCAAATTAAAATCACAATGAGCTACCACCTCATACTTGTCAGAATGGCTATCATCAATAAATCAATAAACATCAAGAGTTGTGGAGGGTGTGGAGAAAAGGGAATCCTCATGCATTGCAGGTGGGAATGCAGATTGGTGCAGCCACTGTGGAAAGTAGTATGGAGTTACCTCAAAATGTTAAAAATAGAACTGCCTTATGACCCAGCAATTCTACTTCTGGGAATATATCCAAAGAAATCAGAAATACTAATTTGAAAGAATATATACATACTTATGTTCATTGCAGCTTATTTACAACAGCCAAAATTTGGAAGCAGCCCAAGTGTCTATCAGTAGATGAGTTGATTAAAAAAGCTGTAGTACTTTTACACAATGGGATACTACTTGGCAGTTAAAAAAAAAAAAAGGAAAACTTACGTTTTGGGACAGCATGGATGGAGGACCTGGAGACTATTATGCTAAGTGAAATAATCCAGTCAGAGAAAGACAAGTACCAATGATTTCATGTGTATCTGGAGTCTAATGAACAAAATAAACTAACAAACAAAATAAAAAACAGACTCATAGTTATAGAGAACAGACTGATAGCTGTCAGAGGGGAGGGGTTGGGGCACTGGGTGAAAAAGATGAAGGGATTAAGCAAAAGAAAATAAACTTCCTAAACAAAGACAACAGTATGGGGATTACCAGAGGGAAAAGGGAAGTAGAAAGGGTAAAGACGGGGTTAATGGTGATGGAAGGAGACTTGACTTGGGGTGGTGAACATATGATACAATATACAGATGATGTATGATAAAATTGTACACCTGAAACCTATATAATTTTATTAACCAATTTCATGCAAATAGGTTCAATTAAAATAATAAAATTAATTGATTTTTCAAAGAACTTAGAAAAAACACACAGTACATTTATATAAGAATATTCTATAAAACCATTAAAATGTATTTATTAACAGAGTTCTTAATGATTCATCATATTGTATCAAGGTGAAATTTTTATGATATGATATTAAATGCAAAAAATAAGAAAGATGATTGCATTTTGATCTAACATAATAAAAATGCATGGACAAAACTGAGGGGAAATGCTAAAAGGTTAATAGTATTTTTCACTAAGTAGAGGGGTCATGAATGATGTATTGTCTACTTTGTACTTTACTGGGTTTCCAACAAAAGTCACATGTTTATAAAATAAATAACAAAGTATTCCTGCATAATCACAAAAAAATTTGGATTTTCATCAAATATGATGGATGTGGCTTCTTATGATGATATCTGGTATGTAACAAAAAGGTACAAGCTGTACTGTCTCAACACGCACTATGCTGCAGTTATTTGTGTGCCAAGTATTAACCTAAGAACAAATATCTAAAAATAATTGGGAGATCATAATAAGCTCCCTAAAATAACTTTGTTGTAAAAAAAAAACATGAACAATCTGATTCTAGTAATCGACTCTTCAACAGATGTAATCTGTCTCTCTACATTCTTTTGGTGATCATAATTTCTAGGAAAAAAATCAGGACAAAAGTCACTTGCAATGTTGCAATAATATTGATGCAGGAAGTAGTTCAGAGGTTGGAATGCCTAGGACATTTCCATAACTTATGGTAAAAGCAATTCAGCATATTTGAAATTACAACCTGCCTTACTTCTCAGCATCATCAGTTCGACAAACAGGCAGAGAACAGGACCTTTCTCTATGTGATGCTGTAAGGAGCAGCATGATGTCCTAATTTCCCGAAACATCTTCACCTAGCATGGTTTTTCTTGATACCTGGATTAAAATTGCCATTACTTGAAACTTTGGAGATATGATGAAGAAATGTACATTCTTCAGGAAAGATTGTTAAAATGTTAACTGTATTATGTTGCAGGGGAAAGAAGAAAATCCTTAATTGGGATAGTTTGTTACTAGAAGAATGACATCTTGGCCCAAAGGGCATGAGCAATTAAATCCCGTAGTGGGAAAAGAACTAGATTAGAATCCAGGAACTTTAAGTTCTGGTGCTATTTATGACATTGACTTGACAAGGCATCTTGGGTGACTCATTTCATTATTGGCAGTCACAATTTCTCCAACTGTGAAGTGGAGATCATAGAAGTAACCCTTCCTACTTTATAGTATTATGCTGAAGATAGAATGATCTGAATTTTTGTCCTTTAAAAACTCGAGTACTCTAGTAATATAAAGTATTACTATTATTAAACAGGATGATAGAATTAAGATCAGGAAAACAATATGGACAGCAGCAGAGCCTCATTTCAGGTTAGCTAGTGATAACTGTAAATATTGATGATATAGAATGAAAGTGCAAAGGAAGGAAAGAGGACAAAACTTCCAAAACAATCGTACAATCTAAATTGGATTGTATGCCCCAGGAGGAAGCTGGGGCATGCCATGCTTAAACTGAACTTTGCTTTTACCTAGAATTGGCTATGCTCATAATGCAAATATAAGCAGAGTGAATGAAAAAATATATATATGAACAAAAAAACAATATGACATTAATAATATAGATCCTATTTACTTGTTTTTTCAAAGTCTTATTGAAATAATGGTAAGGTAGAAGCACAAGGGCTAATTTATTAGGAGATTTTAAAAAAGTTTTTGCTGTTTTTCTAGAGTCTTTGGCATCAATATCCAGTATGTTGTCTTCATAATTTATTGAAGTAAATGTTTAATCTGAGAAAACTGACAAATTATAAACCTAGGTTGGGACATTTCTGTACAAAACACATCTTTTACAATCATTCAAATTCCTTTATCTGCTCATTTAAAAATCCACACAACAAGAACTATCCATAACTGCTCAGGGCTTTGTAGTAATAAAATTATTACCTTGGTACCAAAGACAGCATGAAATCAGTTATAATTTTGACCTCTGGTCTGCATGTTTGTGATATTTATCTTTAAAAGATACCTTGCCTATATGGAGACAATTAATGATTTTGTGAAAAAAGACCTAAATTTTCTTATTACTCTAATTTCAATAATGAGTCTAAGGTTTAGAAATAACTTGAAAGATATTCTTGAGACACAATGAAACATTTTCCATCTTTGGTCCTCAGCTTGGCATAAGTTTCATTCAAAGTTGGAGGTATAGATGACAAACAACAAAAAGGAGAAAAAAGTATTCCAGCTGCCATTCATCTCCCCTTCTGTCTTCCATCCCAAAAGATTCCAGGGAAGATATAAGACAGAAAGAATAGACTATTCAGGACACTTTGGGTTTCACATGTCAAAAACTATCCTTAATTAGCTTAGGCAAAGGGAAATGTGTTGAAAGGTTACTTGGTTTCTTCATGTTATTAAGGGAAAACAAACCATTAGGACAGCAGTGAGCTCCAGGAAACAAAGAGAATGAAATGAGTCTGCCATCTTTTCCATTTCATTCCTTCTGCCCGTCAACTTCCTTCTCCCTATGGCCCCCTGCAGACCGACTGTCTCCTTAAGGAAGAAACATGGTTATCAAGAGCAAACAAGTTTAATATTCTATACCATTTATAATTTTAAAAACTTGCTCATGATGACTTGGTTTCAGACAGCAAGATCATGAGGGAAGGATTACGATTGGTCCAGCTTGAGGAAGGTGCACCTGGCCTCGGCACAACGGCCAGATGGCAGGGTGATGTGAGAGCTAGGAAGTGCTCATTGTTACCCCATGTTGGAGTGTGGAGGAGACCGGATCCTGAAGGAAAGTGAGTGGGCACAATAGCCATTCACTACAGGAAGGGGCAAGTAGAGAGTACTGCCAAAAAGACTAGACAATAGATACTTATAAAGAACAAATCAGGAATCGGGAATATCTCAATGATAATGTTATTTGTTGAGTAATTAACAAATCTTCCTTAAAAACTTATATCTCTTATTTTTGTTCCCTTCTAATTATATTCTAGTAGTACTGTTGGTGAATTTCCAGAACATGCAGCCTCTGATTGTAACAATAGATTATATTATGAAAATTCACTTGTAAGGGATTTGGATCTGAGGTTACATAGAAAATTACCCTACTAGTGGTATTTTTTTCAGGTCAATTTATAGAAATGAAATCTGTACTATGCCTAAATGATTACACTAACAGTCCATTTAAACACCATGGAACATCCAATAGAGTACCTCTCTAAAGAGCACAGCTTCCTCATTTTACCTCTTGGTGGTTTTACATCGGCATCAGGCAACCAGGTCATGGTTAGTAAGAGAAGACAAGAAAGAGAATTCTGCTGGGACTCCAGGAACCAGCAGTTTATTCACTCTCTGCCTGCTGTGGCATGATGCAGAGAACATGGAATAAAGGTCTGACAAATTATGTTCTTCATTGAGCGACTGCTCCTTGCTGTGGGACTTTAGAGAAGACGTGTTGGTTTTCGCTTCTTAATATAACAGTGGTGGCAGTGTGTGCATGTACCTGTGCTGGCAGGCAGTGGGACTGCTGTTTAAATTCAGGACTACCTCTGCGAGCTCTCTCAGCTGTAAAAGGTTATGCTTCTATGATTGAGAGACAGCACTTTTCTAAAGCACTGTAGCTGCTTAAGGGAAGGAAGCTCTCCAGGCTAATAGGTATGTGGGAAGGAGACTAGAAGAGAGAGAGAACAGGAACACAGGCTTTAACCTTCCATGTCCATTGGTTTATACAACTTCTTTTTAGGGTCTTCTGGAGGTCAAGGGGAGGGGAGGTCTGGCCACTCTCCTTTTTTATGTTCCCTATATTAACCAATGAAAGTATCCCAAAACAGGATTGCAAAAATGATGTAATTTTCAGGACTTTGCATTTGACAAAACAAACTTTAAAAGGTGCCCTCATTAAGCTATTCACAATTATGATACTTAGAAAAAATGAATCATTCATGGTACAATCCAGGTAGTTTGGTCCAACAATCAGATGATATGTGAAGTTTTACGAAAGTTACTTTAAGAAAATGTTGTCAATAAACTTGTCAATAAATGCATCTCTTATTGTATATATGAACTCACTTGGCAGTTATACCAAAAGTCTAATCCATGGCCAGTTTTGCAGTAAGAGGCCATAACCAAATGACTCTTCTTGCATCTTCTCTATGAGGTCCTGCTCATTTGTTTAAGTAAATTGGAGGCTGTTTCTAGTTAGTAAATTGAAAATTCTAAGTGTATCAAACCAAAGTAACAGTGCTGTTCATTCTCAATGATTTCATTTTACCTCTAAGAATCTGATTGGTTATCTTATCAGATATATATATATATTTATACATATTAATATATCCAAAGCATATGTTTTTTCTCAGGGTAGTATATATATTTCTCAAAGTAGTTTCTGTTATTTGAGGGAGAAATAGAGTAAATATCTAAGCAAAGGTAAACAAACTAGATGCACAAGAAGTTTGGGGACCAAGTTGAAATCATTTAAAATACTTGGTAATCTATAAACATACTTTAGGAGAATTCTTCTCCTCAAATCATGGGTTTAAATAAAATTCAACATGGGCTTTAAAAAATATCACATTAATTTTAATAATTTTAGAAATTTTCTAATAAAAAGTGTTTGTAAATTTTTATAAATTGAATGCAGTATATATACTCCAAAAGTGAGATTGTTTCCCTTTCAAGAGAAAAATATATAAATTCAAAAGCCATGATTTTAAAACAATTAATTTATAATGTCTGAGAGGGTCAGAAGGGGTTCAACTTTGATATAAAAAAATAATTTTTCAGGTAAGTAATGCTTTAGTGTTGAGACACTAAGTAAATTAGGTAAGTAAATACTTTTTCCCCCTACTTACTACATTTGAATACTGTAGGGCAAAAATAATAGAAATATTTTTTTCCTCCATACAAGCTCTATAAAATTGCTACTCCTTGTAGAATTTAAGTATATAATTGCTTCTTTGCATCAAGTATTTTTAATAAAATCAAGATTTAAAAAGCAATAACTGGAAATAAAAGAAACGATATCAGCTCAGCCAAGAAGAGATTGTTAAATTTCTATGTAAAAAGAAGAGACTGTGATTTTACATGTGGACAAGTAGACCAACTGTTGGGCAGCAAATCAAAGAAGAAAGTAGGTCAGCGAGCCCCACGGCAATGAAATAAACTACTATTATTTAAAAGAGTGGCCAGAGAATAAAACTGCCTGTGAACAAAAATGCCTGCGAGAATAATGGTAAACTGAATGGAAAAGCAGGGTCAGAGCAAAACAGTTGCAAGGCGCAGAGTGTGAACTCCATGTTCTTGGGTCAGGCAGAGGACGAACAGCAGAACAAACTTGTCTTTGAGAAGCTTCCTGGCGACCAGCAAGCTGGTCATGAAATGAGAAGCCAACGCACTGAGGCCCTCCTCAGAGAAAGGAGAGGAAAACCGCGTCAGGGGATGGAAAGAGCTGAGCAGATTTGGAGAGTGAGTGTAACCATCGACTCGATAGGATTGGCAATTTTCAATTAAAAAATAAGTAAAAAGAGAATCACTGAGGGGACCAAAATCCATGATCAAATTCATTTACATTACTTACGTTGTGAAAGCCACAGACCCAACTGGGGTTGATTAACTGTTTCATGACCAGAACAAAATGAGAGTGGGGAAAGTACTATTTCTTGTTTGCATCTTTAAAGATTTACTTTACATTTTCTTGAACTAGGTGGACTTTCAAAATTGTAATTGCTAAGTGAGTCTAGACTGGTAATTTAAAACAGTATAGGAGACTGGGAAGAAGAAACTAACTCCATATGAAAAACGCCGGACCCTTTTCTGTTTATCATAGGAGATGTGACAAGTTTGATTGGGCAGAAGTTCTTTCATCTGAAAAAAAAATTGGCTAGGTTGAAGATTATTCATACTTTGAATAGGAAGTATTTTTAATGACAGTTGAGATTGAAGTCAGTCATTTTTTTTACTTAAAAAACATTGAGCACCTATGATATTTATGCATTGTTCTAGGCTCTGCTAATCAATGCATAACATAATATATTGGTTGTAATTTCATGGTGCTAGCATTATAGTGGGAGGGGCTTACCACTAGCCAATAATAAATATGACACCAGGCAGTGATAAGTGCTCTAAAGCAGCAATTTTCAACAGGTCTGGCTGTAAGAATTTTTAAAACATCTAATACCTGACACTTTAGTCAGGGGCACTGACCACTTTTTTCTTTAGGTTGTCAAATAAAAAGATGACAATAGCCAACATAACAATAGCCATCTGGTGTGAATGAATCAAAATTATAACTATATAATTTTCAGCAAAAATATAATACATAGTTTTGCTGTGCCACAGAATTTTAGTAATTAGTTTATGTGTGCCATGAGATGAAAAGATTAAAAATTGCTGCTCTAAAGGAAGAAAAAGTAAGATAGAGCCTGGCCAGTAGATAAAAAGTAAGGGAATGAAACATGGGGTGTTTTAGATGGGATGATCAGTGAAGGCTTCTCTAAAATGATGCCATCTGAGCAGAGACCTGACAGCTCAAACTGAGGCGAAGGAAAAAGGCACATGGGTCTCTCAGAGGAAGAAGAATCCAGTGAAGAGAGGGAGGAGGACTAGGCCCTGAGGCTATATATTGTCTGTGAGAAAAGATCAATGTAACTAAGCAAGTGAGAAGAGAGTTGGAAGGAGACAGGTCCAGGAGACAGGACTAAATCATGAAGGATCTCAATGATTATGAGGTGTTGGAAATTTATTTTTCACTCAATCTTAGCCAAAAAGCCGAGAAGCTATGGAAATTCATTCTTACGAAAATGGAAGTCATCAAAGGTTGTTATCAGAAAACTGATGTAATTTGATTTGTTTTTAAATAGATTATTCTGTAAATTATTTGGGGAATTAACTATAGGGTGACAGAAGAATAAGTGAGGAGACCAGTAGAATGCTACTGAGGTCCTCTAGGTAGAGATTAGTGATGGACTGGATTAAGGTGATAGTACTGTAATTGATGGATCATGATTAGATCTGGGATATCATTTTGAATGTAGGACCTTTAAAATTTGGTCATGCATTGGAACAGAGCATGAAAGGAACAAGAGGCAAAAAAAACCTACACTTGACCTGATAAAATTCTATTAACTAAGATGTAAAAGATTTGGAAAAGAATAGGTTGGTGGGGGCAGATGCTTGCTTATATTTATTTGTTGGAAGACTGGGAGCAGAATCAAGATTAGGTTTTGGATATCCTAGGTTTGGAATGCCTATTAAGCATTCAAAATTTGTAACACAGTTAGGCTGTTGGTTATGTGAATCTGAGCTCAGCCCTCAAATTGGGACTGATGATATGTAATTAGGAGTCATCAATTTATAGATTATATTTAAAGCAATGGTACTGAATGAGATTATTTAGGGAGTGAGTGTAAATAGGGAAGACATTCAATAACCAAGTCTTGGAACTGAATGGCATGTTGGGTTAAGAGTGAATAGAACTGGCTAGCAGAATAGACCAACAAAGAGGCAGGTAGGAAAACAGGAGTGTTACCATCTTGAGGTCAAATTAGTGATTCAACAAAAAGAGGTGACCAATTGTACTGAATATTGCTCAGATTTTATCTAAAATGAGTGTGAAACTGACCACTGGATTTACCCAGATGAAGTCTGTTGGGAGATTTGATAAGAACTTTTAAAAAGATCGATGAGTCTGACCAAAGTGTGTTAAACAGGGATGATAAAGTGACGTAGTCTCTTCAGTATGCTATGAGGAGTTTTGCTATAAAGGGGAGGAAAGATTGTGGCAGTGGCTAGAGGGGGCTCTTGAAATGGGAGATATTAAAACACATTTTTGTGGTTATGGGAATATTTTTGTGGAATGGAAGAAATGGATGATGCAGGAGAGAGAGGTTATAATTTTTGGAGCATTCTTCAAAAGGGGAAGGTGTATTGTAGAAAATAAGGGGTGAGAAAATGAGGGGAGAGTCTTATCAGAGAAGGCTGAGGTAGGGACATATCCAGATGCATTGGCGGATTTGGTCATACCAATGTCAGTTCATTACCAATTGCTTCAATTTCCTCTGTAAAATTAGTCAAGTGTGAGGAGGGTATAGGGTTTTTGGAGATTTGAGGAACAAAATAACTTAAGAATGACTTAGAAAAATAAAGTAGATCTTCCAGGAAATCTTGAAGCCCATTTTAAATAAGTGGTTAAAAATTTTATGTGAAAACAGCCATCAGGGTTTCAGCTTTTTGTCCATACAGTGCCTGAACTTGAGGTTCAGGCATCATAATGATAGAGAATGGGGTTTCATAGCAACTGTAGCTTTGTCAGGTGTGATGATTTCCTTTATCTCAGATGCCTTTCCTTGCTTTGAAATCTGCTCTGTCTGAAAGTAATATAGCAACTCCTGCCTTTTACAATTAACATTAATTAGCAAAGTATATCTTTCTCTACCCATTTACTCTTTATCTTAATATTTAAAGTCAATTTCTTGTAGGCATTTTATTGTTGTGTGTTTTTTTAATTCACTCTCACATTTTTTGTCTATTCATTGGTGCATTTAGAACACTGACATTCAAAGTGATTATTGTTAAAGTTGGATTACTACCATGTTTTCTATTTGTTGCCCTTGTTCTTTGCTCCTATTTTTGCCTTCCACTCCTTTTTTTGCCTTTCCATTTTCTCTCTTACCATATCTATTATACTTTTTAAAGTTGTTTTTAGGGGTTGTCCTAGAAATTGCAATATATTTTACAACTAAACCAACTTTACTTTCAAATAACACTATCCTACTTCACAGGTAGTGTGAATACCTTAAAATAACAAATGAATTGCATTCCTCTCTCCTGTCCCTCATATCATTACTGTCATTTACTTTACTTACATGTAGGCATATATATGCATATATACACATATAAAATGTATACATTAGCATACATAATTGAATACATTGTTGCTATCTGTTAGATCAATTAAGGATAAGAAAAATTAAAGTTTTCATTTTACCTTTATTTATTCTGTTATCGATGCTATTCCTTTCTTTATGTAGATCCACATTTCCGGCATATAATTTTCCTTCTATCTGAGGAACTTCTTTCACCATTTCTTGCAGGGAAGATCTACTAGCAACAAATTTCCTTTATTTTTATTTGTCCAAGAAAGACTTTATTCCTTTCTGACTTCTGAAGGATAATTTCAGAAGGCACTGAATTCTGGGTTGGTGGAATTTTTTTCTCAAAATTTTAAATACTTCTGTTCATGCTCTTCTTCCTTGTATGGTTTCTGAGGAGAAGTTGGATGTAATTCTTATGTTTGTTCTTCCAAAGGTAATACTTTTCTTCGGCCTTATTTCAGAGTTTTTCCCCTTTATCTTTGACTTTCTCTAGTTTGAATATAATATGCCTAGCTGTATCCTGGCAGTTATCCTGTCTGGTGTTCTCTGAGCTTTCTGGCTTTGTGGTTTCATTTCTGACATTAATTAGAGAGAAATTCTCACTCATTAGGGCTTCGAACATCATCTCTGTTTCTTTCTCTTTCTTCTCCTTTTGGTATTCCTGTTACAATTATGTTACACCTTTTGTAGTTGTCCCACAGTTCTTGCATATTCTGTTTTGCATTTTTGTATTTTAACTCTTTACTTTTCAGTTTTGGAAGTTTCCATTGTCATATCACCAAGCTCAAATATTCTTTCCTCACCCAGGTCTATCAAAGAGCCTATCAAAGACTTCTTACATTTTTATTACAGTGTTTTTGATTTCTACTGTTTTTTATTCTTCCTCAAAATTTCCATTTATCTGCTTATACCATCCATCTGTTCTTGCATATTGTCTATTTTTTTTCATTAAAGTCCTTAGCATATAAATCATAATTAAACAAAAATCCTGGTCTGATAATTCCAACATTCCTGCCATATCTGACTCTGCTTCTGATGCTTGTTGATTCTCTTCAAACTGTGTATCTGGCCTATTGGTTGCCTGGTAATTTTTGTGGACAGGTGAACATGGCAGACTGGGTAAAAGGAACTTCAGTAAACAGATCTTTAGGAATGTAGTGGGAAGGTGTGGGGAACACATGTTCTGTAGTCTATGGTTGGGTCTCAGATCTTCTAGGGAGCCTGTGCCTTGGGTCTATGGACTTCACCAGTGCCTCTTAGTGTCCCCCTCCCCCACCAGGTGACACAAAATGACTAGAGGGGAGTGGACTTGCTATTTCCTTCCCCTAGGTAGGTTAGTGTCTGATAAAACCTCAGCACTACAGGCTGTAATAGAGTAGTTTCTTCCGACAGCAGACCTTGTTAAGAACGGAGTGCTCTGTTTTTGAAAATGGCCACTATTCCCATTCCCTGTTGAAGGATGAGATTTTTTTCAATAATTTTTATTGTGAGCAACAAATAGAGCTCCAGGAGGTAAACTTTACAAAAGTGTGAGGTCCTTATGGATAGCCACCCCTGCCCCACCCAGAGTTGTGGGTCTTTTGTTTGTTTGTAATAACAGAAAGTTTATTTTGAAAGTTACAGAAGTAGTAGAAGTAAGTCAGCTGGGTTGTATAGGCTCAGGAAACAAATTACAGAAGCAAAAGGAGGGCCCTTGGAGTTTAGAAGAGAGAAAAGCAAAGGCAATGTGTGTAGGGGAAAGATGAGGGGACAAGAAAGGTGTGGGCATGCTCTCAAAGACAGCATGTGTCTCCCCACCACCGCCCACCCAGAGTTTTTAATCTCTGAGCCTTGTCTACGCTGAGCTTCTAGCCATTCACCATGTATAGTTTAGGTTTCCCTACCCTGGCACTGGTTCCTGCAGGGGTTTCTGCTCCAGTAAGTTGCGTTGGTCTGGATTTGCCTGTCTGTCTCTCCATACTTTGGCATGTTTTGTCAGTGATTTGCCCTGTGACCTTACTTCTCTATTGAATCTAAGAGTTGGTATTTTTTTTTGTTTGTTCAGCTTTTTGCTTGTTAATAGAATAGAGTGGTGACTTCTAAGTTCCTTACATCTGAGACCCTACAGTGATTCTTTGAAAATGTAGATCAGATCATTTTGGTCCTCTACATGAAAAAACAAATCTGCAATGGCTACCTAGAGTAACAGCCAAAACTTTTATAAAGTCCTATAAGGTCCTATACACAGTCAGGCTCCTCCTCCTCCCTGTCTGCATTCATCTCTCTAATTACCTTCTATTCCGCATCATTCATGTCATTCCTAACACTCCAGGCTCATTGCTATTCTTTGACCATGTCAGGTGTGCTCCAGACTTAAAACCTTTGTAATTCTTGTTCCATCTGCCTGGGATGGTCTTCTCCCAGATAGATCCATGAGTGATCTTTTAGTCTAGCCAGAGTTTTTTTCTTCTTGACAGCAAGCTCTGTTGTTATCTAAAGGTTTCTCCATGAATTTAGAATGATTTGGTTGTGTGACTGGGCATACACTGGCATGAGGCCGTGGTACCTGGTAATGACCATTTTTTCAATAGGAAAGTACCCTGCCTGGAAAACAGCCTTGAAATACATCAGCACAGGACATCCTCCTGTGGACACAGTTGAAAAACACATACAGCATTTGCTTCCATGGCTGTAAGTGCAATTCTTGTTTCATTATTTTATTTTTAGTGCTTTCAAGGCTAACCACTGACACTTGCTGATAGATGCATTCTTTATTTTAGACATGCTGTTGTGTTCAATCAATGGCAGCCAAGTCTTGTGGGCTAGGGAGCCATTCTTTTCTCCTTCTAAAGTGAAATTGCCCAACACAGTTTAGCTCCATTATGTGTAGGCTTAAAAATTTAACTCTGCTTCTGAGTTCATGGGGAATGCATTAGCTTAGAAGAAAAAGAGGGTGTTAGAAGGGCACTTGACTGTAGAGGAGAAAAGAGACACTCAGTCTATCAAAGTGATTCTTATGCTAGGTTGAGTAGCAGGATTCTTTATATATATATAAAGATATATATATATATATATATATATATATACATATATATATAAATAGAGAGAGAGAGAGAGCATATGTAAAATATTTGGCCTAGCCCCAACCTCAGACTTACTGCTAAAGATGTGGACACTTTACATTTTGATAAGTGAGACTAGATTACCCTCTAAAGATTTTATTTGAACCCACACTTCTAATACTTGTATGTAAGTATACTTCCTCCCCACCTTCTCCTCAGTGTTTGCTGATAAATCTTTCGCTAAGTCTTTCTTCTTGGGCACCAACTTTGATAAAAAATATATGATAGATATAAAAATATAGTTAAATATATAATACTTATGAATATAAAATAAACATGCTGCCCCTATTCCTATGTATTATGAATAGAGAAGAATATTACTCATTGATTCTCCTGTAGAGGAAATGCTTCCCTAAGTAGTAGGGGGTTAAGTGAAATGTGTTATTCACAGTGTATCTTAACTGACTAGTCACCATATTAGAACAGAGAGTAACTATGTCATATTTACTTCATATAACATCCTTTGAAAGAATCTGATAATAAAAAGGGCCTCATGATTTTGTCACCAATTTTTTCTTCAGGTCTTAACTTTTAAAAAGATCAATGACAGTGGAAGATTGAGTCCTGGTGACTCACACAAACAGTCCCTAGTAGGAATTAACAACTCTGGTTTGTGTCCCAACGTAGCCAGTGATTGCTCTTTGAATTTCAGCAAATCATTTTGTTATCTGAAATTGTTCCTTCATCTTTAGACTGAAGAGATTAGACTAGGATTCACATTCATAATCATCTGTGGGTCAGGGACCTCTCTATGATTCTGCTGAAAACTATGGCCCTTCTTTCCCGAAAAGGCACAAATACAACTATAAATAGAATTCCAAGAGGGGTCAGAGGTTCTCTATAATCCGCCCACAGATTCCTTAGAGGGCTTTAAGATGATTTCTAAGGTCTAAAGTATGTGGTTAAAAAAATTGAATCCATTAACTTTGCTAACTCCCTATGTGAATTACTCTTAAAATGTAGATTTGGGCCACTCATGTCATTTGAAAGTTATAATTACTTTTTATAACTTAGAGTACTCACAGCAGAGTGAATTTTTCAGTTTAGAAAAACATCTTTTGGGCATTAATAAGATCTCAGGGTCAGTGAAGTTGTTAGTCTACACTGTTACTCAATGCAGTGTCCCTTCTATAGCTTACCTCAGGCTCAACATTAGCTTTGACTTGAACACACGCAGTGATGGGGGGCTCACTCATGTTTGTTGCTGGACATAGGTTAGGAATTTTCTTCTTTTTATTGAGCTATCATTGGTCCTTACCATCTAAGTTTCCACCATTGACCTATTTCTGCTTTCAGGAGCTGCATAAACAGATGTTATTTCTTTCTTCAGACTTTTAGGAATTCTGTGGCAGCTTCTTTTACCCTGTCTTAAGTTTCTCTATGCTAAACATTCCAGTATCATATATAATTCTTCTAGAAAAGTGATTTCATAACATCACTATTAATCCCAATTACTTTCTTCAGTAGAAGTCTTGAAACTCAGAGCCCAGAATTAGGCTCATGATCCAGAAAAGTTCTGACCAGCACATGGTTAGAGAATACTTCCCGTGCTTACACTGCCACCTCTGCTGTCAGGAAGGCCGCCAACACTGTTGAGAGCTCCGTTCCTGGAAACAGGTGACTCTACTGGGTCATTTTGAAATTGTGGTCACCTGAAAACCTTAACTATAATCAATCTAGCTTGTCCTTATTCTCTACATTTTAGAATGAAAATAATCTTTCTAAAAACAAAACTCCCTATGGACCTCTACTATAATTGCTTAGGCCATCTTTCCAGCTCTTAGAAACCTTTTGGAATACTACCAGTCTTGCCATTCATTATGTCATTTTTTCTACCAAATTTCCTGTAATCTACAAATGTCATAACCCTGCCTTTTTTTCATCAAAACGTATTGGTAAACATATTGACCTGTGGTTTGCCAAATATAAGCCTCCCTTTATGAATTCATTACTCATAATTCTTCACTCAGTCACTTCTTCACAACTTCATCCAACTATTTAACCTCCTAATCTACAGAATGGAGAAGAGCATAAGTTTTGTGTTCTGTCTGGAGGCAATGCTTCTTTCCTTTTCCTTCTTCTTTTACTCAGCCTATTTCTTTTCTCAAACTCTATTTTTTCAGTTGTTCATGTAGTCATACTGCACAGCCTGCTCCTATACATATGGTCCCCATTTGTGTGTTCATTTTGCTGTGGAGAAAAGCACCTACATTGTGTTTTTTGGGAGCCCTTTGTCTTCCACCTGGGTGCAGGGCTGGCGGAGTCTGTGCTGGCTCCAGCAGGTCCTTTGCCCACGCCAAGCGTCGTCAGCCCCTGTGCAGGTGTGTTCTCCTTGCTCATTAGCGCTTGGCAGAGGAGGCGGATCCAAGAATTTCATCACCACCACCAGACCAAGTTATTTTCCTCCACCTCCAGAATTGCTCAAATAGCAAATGAGAGTTTAGAGAAAATTTTAAAAGTATATGAACCATACAGTTCAAAGATTCCTTTCTATTTTTCAAAGCCCCATTTCCTCATGATCGCCAAGCTCCTTCCTGTCTCTATAGCTATGTACAGGTAGCCACATATATCATGTCCAATTGACAGGGCATCATTAATCAATTGTTTGTCCTAACCATTCCATTGTTAATTTACCAGTCTTACATTACTGGCACCAACTTAATAAGAGTTTATATGTATAAGAGAGGAAATTAGTTTGATTTCAGGGATTAAATACTTTTGTGTACATTGATTTGATTTCTCAAAAGTTACATAGGAATGAGATTTTGTAGATCCCATTTTTCGGTTAGTGTATAAGTAACTGGCCCACCAGTTACTTAACTGAATAAAATGTATGGACTGGTAGGGAACCAGTGGCCAAATGTTCCACTTAGTTGCTAGGAGACCAGTCATTTTGTGATGTCACAGTTCCTCAGGTTGAGGGCCACTATGGCTTGAACTGCCTATCTGTGTAGGCCTGCCAAGACAGCCTTTGAAGCTTCAGGCTTGAAATTATGCCGATGTGGAAGGCAGCTGAAGAAAGGTTTCCTTGACATGGCCCACATTTCCTCAGAATGTCAAGATGTTTCCCCTAATGTTGGATCTACTGATTCAGAAACCTCCCTTACATCTGCCTTGTGTGATGACCCATACCCTGAAGACTTGGACTTGAGGTCTCTGGTTGAAGAAAATGCCTTTCAGGCTTTGTGTGAAGTGACCTTGATAAAAAGACCCCGTTACGCAGTCTGTGCCTCTGAATCAGATGAAGATAATGATTTTCTTTCTATGACCTTTCCCAGAAAACTGTGGAAAATAGTTGAAAGTGATCAAATTAAGTCTATTTGGTGGGATGAGAAGGGAACTTCCATAGTGATTAATGAGGAACTCTTTAAGAAAGAAGTTTTGGAAAGAAAGGCCCCTTTCAGAATATTTGACACTGATAATATGAAAAGTTTAGTTCGGCAGCTTAACCTGTATGGTTTTAGTAAAATGCGACAGAATATTCAAAGATCAGCTTCTCTAGCTGACTTTCTGGCAGAAGAAAAGGTACTCTCAGTCTTAAACAAGGTACGTAGAAATTTTCAGATACAACTTACATAAGAAATGTATAAACTTTTATTTTGTAGAAAATAATTTTCATTTATAAGAGCTGAAAACATATTTTTGAAATCAATTACACCTTTCAAATATTTTGTCTAAATGTAGGACTACTTGAGCATCAACATTCAAGATTATAGGGAATTTTCCTCATAACTTTGAACCTTATCAGTGAACTCTATTTCAATAAAAGCCCTGAAACCTTTTGAAGTAGCATCCCTAGTTACTGGAAATATACAACACATTTTTATTTGGCAATCATAACTAAATGTCTGTGCTAAATAAGTACATTTTTAAACATATTAGCAGTGTACTCAATAGTCCTCAACATTTCTGACACCTGTGCCTGGTTTCAAGCAAGGTAATTTATCCTAAAGTTGGGGGTTAGGAGGGTTGGGAGGGGGTCTGGAATAGGAGACAGCGGGTGGGGCTCAGGCAATATGGTAGCAAAGTTCTGCTCACTGGCTCACCTTCTGCTGTGTGGCCTGAAGCTAACAGGTTCGGGGTAGTCTGAGGCCCCAGGTTTGGGGACACCTGGACACATCTTGTTCTATGACATTAAGTTTTTGTGTTGAAACTGAAATCATAATCATAGAGTTAGGTTTGTTACAGTCTTGTACCTTGGTTGAAAATGTCACTAAAGTGCTTTCTCCTTTGCTTTTAGTTACAGTGCTATCATAATCCCAATTTTAAACGAGGGTGTCCCCAACTGTTAGTAAGGATTAAAAGAAGACGTGGGATTAAAACTGCTTCTTCAGCAACTTCATTAGTTCAAGATTTCAACAAGAAGCACTTTGGAGCTGAGGGTCATGTGAATAACTCTAATTCTGGTTATGTTGCTGAAAGAAGTGGGGAAAGTGTATTTTCACACTCCACAAATTTAAATATGCCTCTGCTAAGAAATCCTGCTACCAGCCAGCGAATGGCTAAGACAACTGAGCCACTCAGAACTGCTTTTGCTCCTCCATCATCTACTTTACTTCGACCATCAGGACAAATTTTAATGAATCAAAATGCTCTTTCAAGGCAGTTGACCACCTTTCCTGTGCATTCACATAGCAGCTACACTCAAGCCAACATTCACATTGGGAATTTCATAACCACCACAACTGCTTCCGAGAACCACAATATTTCTCCCTTACACAGAAGTTATTTTGATAAAATCGGGGAGCCTTCCCTCTTTCCAAACACATATCTTTATTCACCAGTCATTGATGGTCTTCCTATTAACCTGCAGTCAGCAGGCAACCCAAGCTTCCCAATGCCAGTGACCGCTGACGCACCTGCTGCCTCTCCTTTAAGGTCAACTCCTCCACCACCTTCGTCAGAGGTACCTCATTGTAATTACAACTGATCTACCAAAGAACTCCAAGATGAAGCCACAATTAACATTTGTATTGGCAAATCAGCAAAATGCCAGCAAATCTTTTTGAACAATAAATTCCCATGTTCATCTTTAAAAAACAAAACAAAGTATATGCGTGTTTGGAGAAGGGAGGAGGGGTGGGGAGAAAAATTATTAGACAGTCCTCACAGACTTCACACTTTAATCTCAGCATTATTGTACCTATAACCAAATAAATATCACTCATCGAAACATAAAGATGTAAAACACAAATTTACCAACCATCCATTATTCCACGAAAAGATGACATCAGTGTAAACTGCATAGGGAGCCAAAACATCTATTGTTTCGTAGAAATGTTCTATAGAACTGCTCTGTGATGTCACCAACTCTTGCCTCATCAAAACCTTTTATCTGGAAACAATGTCACACAAGAATAAGGCTAAGAAAGGCACCTCTCAGAGTTTGCCCAAGTGAGTGATTTTACCTTTAACAAGGCTTACTTATGTGACTTTGTGACCATTAGTACTGTAAAATCAATTAAATGTGGCTCAGAGTAGGGTGGATCAAGTAGATCCATACCCAAGTATGGAAAGTTGATCAATAGTCGATGATGGTTTAATAAGTTGGATATTTTGATGACTAATTTTGTTAATATTTAACCCTCTAATATCGACAAATTAATGTTGGCATTAAGTTATTAATCCTACTTTAAAGGAAATTGTTTTGAACACCAGTTTATTACTCTGTATTAGTTACCTTGTGGATGAAAGGGGTAGGCTCTGGTGGCTACCGAACCTTTGCAAACCCAGAAATGTACAGACGATTTCACCTCAGGAAAGAGAGTAGAAGACAGCTGAATGATTGCTGTGCTTTATTATTTCAGAGGGAGTCCCAAGATCATATGAGCCAAGTTAATAGGTACTGTAAACCTCTGATAAATCCTAGAGAATGTTAGGAAAATCTGGTCAGCATCCAAAAAGCTAAAGGTGAAAATAAGTTGGCATCTTCTGACAGTGGAATTTTTATGCCTCAGTCAGTCTATACTGAGGACTAGGATGTGTCAGACCTTCTCTTAGAACCACTTCATCCTTATAACCTTGAACTAATTTTATCCTCTTGGATTCTAAATTTCACCATCCAGGTATTCACCATCCACCTCATGGAGTTGTGCGGTTAGTGACTGGAGTGTAAGACTATCAGTGGTTAACTGGATGCTCTTCGAACTCTCTTCTCTCCTTAGCATTCAGACCTCTCTCTTACCCATGTGATTTGTAATAATGTGAAGTAAGTTCCATTTGTTAATAACAAATGTCTCTCTAGAGTCTTGGGTCAACAGGAATTGTGAGTGATCTGTGTTTTCAGATCAAATTAAAGTATTTAAATATTATTACAACTGATCAAATATTTTTGCAAGATAATTCACCAAACCCGAGGATGTCATTCTTTGCCAAACAGCACTCTGAGGCTTGCTAGCTACAATACATGAAAATCCACACTTTTTTCAGCTTTTTTGTTTCATATCAAGTATGAGCAGTAGCATCTTTTCATTTATCCATTCTCACTGGTATGTTTTTCAGTAATACATATAAAAATCTCATAAACAATTTTCCAAAATATGAAATATGTATAAAATTTTCCATATGCCCAGAGTTTCAGCTAGTATGTTTTACCAGAATAGACTCAAGTGAAACTAAAGATAATTTTATAGTAGTTGTCTTCTGACTTATGAGTATATTCCAAATTTGAATTAATTAAAAATATGAATATACATCATTGTGGAATGGCTTAAAATGTATACCAAATTGTTTGTTACTTTATCAATTCCATCAACCATTTATGCAATAAATATTAATGAGCACCTACTGTTTGCCAGGCAATGTGTCTGGGACCACAAAGTGAGACTATATAATCCTGACTTCAAAAAGTTTGCCCTAATGAAAAAGATATGCAAACAAATACAGTTCTGTAAGATGATTGACTGATACAAGAGAAAGTGATCCAAGAGCAGCAGGGAAATATGAGAAAGGTCTGGGTCCTCCGACTTGGGGAACTAGCAAGCCTTCACAGCAGAGGCATGCTGAGACCAGGAGGATGAGTGGGAGATTACCAGGTGGGTGAGAAGGAAGAAGCGATTTGTCAGAGAACAGAACAAGAAAAGCACGGAGGCCTGAGGGAGCGTGGGGTGGTCAGGGAATACGGGAGAGTGGGTTGTATTGTTAAAGAGTAAATCACTGTGAAAGGCGGAAGCAGGAAGGGCTGGTGAGAAATGAGGCCAAACAGGTCGGGAGAGGCCAGATCATACAAGCCCGCAGAGCAGGCAAAGGTATGCCAATGTTTTTCCTCTCTGTAGGTGGTGGGGGAAGTTATTGAAGACTTTTGAGTACAGAAGTTTCATAATTATATGGGTATGTTCCTTTTCCCAATAACAATATTATGATTCTTTTGTTGTTTACAAGTTACAAAAATGGCAAACACCAACCCCTTTGTTCCCAGGAGTTTCAATGGTTCTTGTTGTAACAGAGTTCAGGAATGCCAAAGAAAATATTTGAAATAAAATGATATATCAGAGTTACAATAAGAGCCTGTGAGCAGATTTTTAGTTAACAGGTTTTTAACAGGCTGTGATGCAATTGTTAATGGAGAAGATTGAATTATAAGAGATAGCCTGCATCTAATGGAAATTTGGCCGTGTGTGTTTGTATTCCTCGGTGAATTAAAAGGCTTATATACGGTTAGATTGTTGAGATTCTTAGAGAAAATACATATACACGAGTGAAAACTTTCCATTCATTTTCTTTATCTCTAACAGCAAAGCAGTGAATCTGTCCAGATAAACTTCACTTAAGTTGAGCATAATTTTTTATAATTTCAGGGGTTAAACACCTGAAAGGCCAGAGTAAATCAGCATTCCCCGAAGAAGAAGAAGGCATCAATGAAAGAGAAGAGCAATGGGACCATTAATTAGGGGTCTGCAGCAAGAAGACTCCTTGGGAATAACTGAACTATTCACTTTTCTGAACAGCCCATGGCAAGCCACTGCTTGACTTCCAGAAGCATTCTCCACCTCTGCTCTCCACACTCATACACTAGTAGTGCACCTCCTTGGAAGCCCTCCCTGATTGGACCTTAGAACTAAGTACAGGTTGTTCCATGTCATTCACAAGTTGAAAACAAGCATTTATTTTAGAGCGATTTTTCTTTTCAATGACATTGACATTTGCAAATGTGTGAGTGTTCTAACTTTAATATTGCTGAGCTTAATCCCTGATGTTCTACTGATATAGTTTGCCTTCTAAGGTCAAATGTAAATAGCATCAATTTAAGAGTAAAAAATAAATGTTAAATACATTTAGACATGAATATGTGTCTGGGTTTAACTTACAGAGTAATATTTAATAAATATTAAAATTTAATACTTTTTGTTAACTTTTAAGTTAAGACCTATACATGGTATTTATTTCAAAATGATGAATAAATGCCAGATTTCTTGATTGAAATACCACAATATATTAGTGTTTAGACTAAGTATTATGAAAGAAAAATGCTAAATCTAAAATAAAATATGCAAAGTCTGCCTTGCCACATTTTTTGTTATTATTTGAAATATGAGCTATTTCCTACTGCATTTTAATGAATCATTAGCATTTTATAAATCTTCTATTATCATAAAATAAGAAAAGCCATTAGTTCATGCCTATAGTCATTCATTAATTCAATAACTATTTTTTATGAGTTTATCTCTGGAAAGGCACTTTGTTGAGGGCTATGAAAATAAAGAAAAATAATTTCTAGAACTGGCAGAGAAGATAAAGCATTAGTATAAACCAAGGTTTTCTAAGACAGTATATATTTATTAAACATGGCTTTTGATAATTCAAAGTTCTGGTCTCCTAAACAACGTTATTTACGGCATTTCATTGTAAAAATGTAGTGGGGATGGAGGAATGCCCAGCTTGGTTCCCACATTGATGATATTAGTGAGGTTCAAATGTTTCATTAATAAAAAAATGAAAAGATTTCTGAAATTCAGTAAAAAGAGAAATTAATACGGGGGGAAAATCAAATGTGAATTCCATTGTGAGATCTTAATATCAAGATTAAATGAAATAAAACGATTGTTTTTAATTTTGAATGTGATGTTTATAATATAGAGATTAAGAGAAAATATGTATGAATTTATAATACAATATAGTAGAGATGATCATTTTCCTTCATATATTTTCCACAAGAAAATAAATGCAAAACACAGTGATAAGTGGTATCTCAAGTATGAATGAGTACTCTACTTTCGAGTTTCCCTTTCCTTCCTTCCTTCCTTCCTTCCTTCCTTCCTTCCTTCCTTCCTTCCTTCTTTTCTTCTCTCCCTCCTTCCATCCTTCCTTCCTCTCCTCTCCTTCTCCTCTCCCCTTGGCTTTTTTTTTCTTTTCCTTTTTGAGCCAGTTTTACCCAAAAGTTTTTGGAGTTTCTAGACCGCCTGCTATGACTGCCTGGTTTCCTAAGTTTCACTCTACTTAAAACCTGATTAAGGTACATATTTGCTTTACACGATGTTGAATTATTTGTGTTTGGAAAATGTCCCAATACCCCTTGAGATTATTTGAGCACCCTCAGGTGCTTAAATATAAAACTGCCCTTTGCTTTCCTTGAACAGACACTTTCATTGCTGTTTGTTTGTTTGTTTGTTTGTTTAAAGATTGAGACAAACAAAAGAAATCAAAGTTTTTGCTGATTTTGTAATGTCATTTGGGAAATAAACAGCATGGCTTCTGGATTCTTCTCTTCTGCTTCCATTCTTTTAAAAAAACACAAAGATAAAAATTAAAAGCATAAATTTTCCTTGAAAATCTTGGTTTCTTCTATTTTATTCTCTACTCTCATAACACAGGGATCACAATTAAAAGCATAAGTTGTCCTTGGGAAATGTGTTGGTTTTCTCAGAAATTTGAAGGAAACCAGATGAGATAATGGCTCTTCGGTTTCCTTTTCACACAGTACTTACAGTTTACAACAAAAGTTTTTCAAGAAGATAACTTGGCTTCAGTTTGGCTGAATGGGCAAAGAAACTTTCTGATCAAAACAAAAGAAAAACTTTATCTTTCCCAGACCACATTTACAGTGTAACACAATGGATAGTAGATGGGCTTTGAGTCACTCTGACTTGGGTTGAGATTAAACCTCTGCCAAATTTTAAACTCAGTTTTTCTATTTGTAAAATGGATACAATCATTCTTACCCCTATTGTTTTTCTTGTGTGTGTGAAAATTAAATAAGACCTGCAAAATGCTTTGCTCAGCTTAGTGAGCATTTAATAATCGATGTCTATTATTATTATTAGAGTGAGAAGGGACCTGAGGCTATCTGTCCAGACCTCATCTGATATATGATCCTCTTCAATGTCACAGACAAGCGATGGATCACCTCACTTATTCTTGAATAGGCCGGATGAGCTCCAAACCCAGCTGAAGAGCTCTCATTTTCCTTCTGCGCGTTAAGCTCTTTCTCTTGCCCTCTCCCTCCTTTCCTATACCACAGCCATTCGGACTGATGTCGTTTCCTAAGTGATCTCATCTCTGTGATAAAACATTTCCAGTTCTTGGCCACCTGCTTGCGGATCCTCTTCAGTTGTGTGTACTGAATCTAGGAGAGGTTATGTCTGGGTGGGCAAATTGAGGATTATTTTTTATCCCTCCAAACATGAGAAACTGAAGCATCACATGTGGCAGAGCAGAGAAGGAATCTAGGCCAGAGTTCTTTGTATTAGACAATAATTTGGTAACTCTTTTTTTCTTCTCAGAGTTTTCCAGGGTAAGGGTCCTCATAAAAATCAGAATTCTCAGACTATTTTCTGTTCTCAAAAAAGTTGTCACCATCCATTTTTAATTATAATCAATTATGCCAATATTTTCTGCATTATGGAAATAGATTATTTTAGGTTGGCCGGGGACAAAATATTTTTATTTTTCTATTTGTAAATACTGTTATAATATGTTATAAAAGATACATAATCAGCAACCCCAGATTTATAATTTTATAGCTATTATTGCTTAGAATGAGGTAAACAAAGTATATTTTAAATAAATTTAAAGAAAAATATTAAATAACTACAGCAGAGGTAGAACCTCAAAATCACAAAAGTGATATATAATTTAATGAAATTTTGGAAACACTGGTTTTGGTATCATCATAGCAAGTAAGTGTGAACATTTCAGAGTTCATTTAATTATAATATGAATTTATGAATTCATAAATAAACCACATATATTACATTAATTTAAAAATTCTGTTTCTTTACCTGCATCTAAAAGCAGTGTGAAGTTAGGCTGGATGAAGTTTCGATAGCCTCACTCTAATAATAAAAATAGGCAGCAATTATTAACAGTGAAAGTGCAAACTGAAGAGAAAAAGCATGTCTGGCTACTTTGAGTGTTCACGCTCATATATAATTTTGAGTTCTTGTTTTCTCTAAAGAAGGAGGATGGGGGAAGAAATGTCTTCACTTTTCTAAGTCCTTGATTTCACAAACCAGTCTTCAAAGTGCCAGCAGGCATATTAATTATTAACAATGTTTACATTGTTGAAATGTGAAATGTGCTAAAGAAATTAAATTACTAGATTTCATATCATCATAACATTCTGAAGTACTAAATATCAGAGGAAGAAGAGATCAAAAAACAATGGATCACACTGTGGTTTTCGATGACACTATAAGTACTCACAGTGCAAAACTTTGCAAATATCCCACATAATTCATCCAGAAAAGGGGATAAGTTTCTATTCTGCAATGTTCTATGAATTAAATGAAATAATCTGCATGAATGCACAGCTGCCTGATTGCATTTTGTACAGAGGCTACCATTCAAGTACAACTCTTTCCTTGACATTTATATTGTGAGGCCCCTTCATTCTGTGGACAGACCAATTGGTTCAGCCACTTTCCTCCTTGCAGTTTGTACTTAGTTCATGCAGATAATTCAGCCTTGGTCTATAGTGTGAAGATGTACAAGAGTGGGTTAGAGAGAAAAGTAAGTAAGCAAGAGAACTCAAAGAATTCTACAAACTTGATGAAGGAACTGAAGAAATATTAAAATGGTATGAATTCATCTTCATTTTTTGTTTTTCCTTCTACAAATATGACTTAGCATTTTCCCCCTTTTCTCTGACTTTTAGTAACAATGAGATTAATTTGAGAGAATGAGCACAGTGAACCCTAGGAGTATATTATACCACCATATAAAAATTATAAAAGTAATAGAATATTAGAGTATGTTCAGCATGTGATTTTTCATTATTATCCAGAATAAGCATTTGGCAGCAAATAATAGAAAATGCAGCCAACAATGGCATAGAGGTTTGTTTATGTCACACTGTAAAGCACCCAGGACTAAAATTCTGGCTCAAGAGACTAATGGGCATCCAGATACTTTTCATTTTTCTTACCACTCTTAAATTTGTTCCTTTATGGTCCCAAGCGAACTGCTGGCTTCTAATCTGTTCCAAGCAAACAGACTGGTGGGAAGAGGAAGGGAAAGGATCCAGAGCAGAGAAGCAAAACTATCCCAGAATCCCTCAACTAATGTTTCATTTGCCTGAACTGCATCACAAGACCACCCTTGGTGCAAAGGACTTGGAGAAAGTAAATATTTTCAAATAAGCTCTTTACTGCCTTCCAACTAAATTAAGGGTCTCCTCGTAAGGTATAAAGTGAGAATGGATATCAGTTGAGCAGTCCACAGTATCTGCTTTCCCAGTGAACAGAATTCAGGAACTTTTTCCCTGGGGCACCTAAAAGAAGCATGAGCTACTTAGACATCTCAAGAAGTTGAAAACATTAATACTCTCTGGATGCTTTTTACTTCTTAAAATGCATAAATTTGATAATATTTATGATAGACCTGAAGCTGGATAGAACAATTCAGATATCCCTCATTATTCTACACTATTTTTAGCATTGTAACTTGGTATAGTTTTTAAAAGTCTATGTTAAAAACAAGAGACCAATATTGTAGTTTATTATTCAATAAATATGCCTGAAATCCTATGGCATGCTAGACATTGTTTAAATGCTGACAATTCAGGTACTAACAAGGTAGTTAAAGTGCTTATATACATGGAGAATATATATATCAAATATATATATTTGTTAGATTATATATATACATACATATATTCTAGTGTTTGAAGACTATCAATATATATACAAATTAACAAATAAATGAGATCAATTCAGATAGTGATAAATTCCTGGAAGAAAATAAACCAAGGTGATGTGGCAGAGGGTGGCAGCATCTGTTTCATAGCTGTGTGACACTGGGCAAGCCCTTTAATGGCTCTGCAACTCAGTTTTTTGATTAGTAAAATGTGGATAATAATATGGGGAGGGGGTTGTGACCAGGTAATCCTGTGAGGCTCCTTTCAACTCTCAGATCTGTTTCTCTGCTCTGATTCTCTTCCAGAACTGCAGGCAAGTGCAAAGGAGAAAAGGAAAAATGGGAATAGACAGAAAGCAGCAGTAGTAAGGGAAGCTGGGATCTGAAGAGAAAGGGGGTACACAGTGTGCTTGTATGACAGCCAGCGGAACGGAACTGTTTGTGCTGGAAATACACACACATTTGTATGTATGCACGTGGTAAGAACAGCATTGTAACCAATTATGCTTTCTGTCTTTCAAAACTTCTCTTTATAAAATGATCTAAAAAATATCAGGTTTTTTCTTGGCTTGTTTTTAAAGATTTAAAAGTCCTTCCAGAAAAATTTCCTCATCCTATTAACTAATTGGATAATTTACTCTGTCCTCACACAAGAGCTTGGTTGCTATTAAGTGCTGCATACCAGATTTTTCCCTTTACAGAGATTTACGTGACACGATGCTGCACTCTCTGGAACATTTCCACTGCATTTTGGAGTATGTAGTTATTTTGTTTTTCTCCTCCAGGTGCAAAACGGGTTGATAACAACCAGAAGCTGTCTTGTCAGCACTGTGCTCCTACTCAAGCTTGGAAAGATACCAACACAAAACAAACATCACCACCACCTTCACCTGCAACTCCACCTGATGTGTTATTTTCTCCCCCCGGATTGCTTTCTGAAGCACTTTAGATATTTTATACATGAATATCGACATGTGTTTCAGAAATGTTCTTCTGTTTTGTATATATTTTTAATCATTCATACTATACTATTTGCCAAGTATCTCCTTTTCGATTTATTTCTCTCCATGGCTAAAAGGAAGATCTTGAATTTGGGGAAATTCTGAGTAATTTATTTTTAGTTTTCTAATTTTGGAATTGAACTCTTTCTTACAACAGAGAGACTTTCAAATAGATTTCCTTTGTTTTTAAAAGTTTGTCATATTTATTTATTCCTTTGTTTCTTTTTCAAATTTCATTGGTTTCAAATAAATTTAATTCTATAAATATACAAGATCTGTCCAGAAAAAACCCAACCATTATTAATATAATGACAATGGTTTGTGTGACATCAATGTAACCTGGCAGCCAAGGAGAGTGGACTGGAATGCACATGTGTGAACAATGATGACTTCACTGTACTAGTCAGTGGGGGTGGTAGATGCCGTTGAGTGAACATGTGTACTGTGTGGCTGTCACATTCAAAATAACTGAGCGAGTAGAGCAAGGAATCAGCATCTAATTTTTTGTTAAGCTTGAACATTCCTTCATGGAAACTATTTGGATGATTCAGAAGGCCGCAGCTGTGGGCAACTGGTGATTGGCAGCTTCATCACAACAAGATGTCCACTCATGCATCACGTCTCATGCAGAGCTTTTTGGTGAAACATCAAATCACCCAGGTGACTCAGCCCCTCTACTGCCCAGATTTGGTGCCCTGCAACTTCTGGCTTTGCCCAAAACTAAAATCACCTCTGAAAGGGAAGAGATTCAATACTGTTGATGAGATTCAGGAAAATCTGATGGGGCAGCTGATGGTGACTGGGAGAAATGTATGAAGTCCCAAAGTGACTACTTTGAAGGGGACTGAGGTGTCATTGGCCTATGACAATGTTTCTTGTATCTTGTTTCCTCTTCAATAAATGTCTCTATTACATGGCTGGATACCTCTGGACAGACCTTGTACACTGATAGTAGACTACATGCCAACTAGTAATTTAAGCATCAGAGTTACAGAAATGAAAACGCTACTATTATTGCTCTCCCCGCTAGTAAATATTTGTTTGATTCTTTATATATCTTAGTTAATAATTACATTAAATGGTATGACAGGTAGGATTTATTTTATAAATCAGGAAACTAGCATCCACAGATAATTAGTGGCCCTACATGAACCAATAATCTAAGATACCCTTTACTAGAGTATGATCTGTTTGAGAAGTTGTAATAGGTTTTAGGATGGGACGGTCCATCCCATCCTCCCTAGGAACCATAGGTTTTGCGTCTTCTTACAATTTCTTACAGATTGACCTGAAACTAAACTTTCTATGTTTCAGATAAAAAGCATTAGGGATAATTTTGCTAAAGAGCCTGGAGTGGGAAGAGGAACCTGAGTTCTATGTTAATTTTTTGGCATGGACTTCAAATTAAAATGACCTATGACCAATAAAAGAAGCAAATTTAGACTCTTTCTAAACCATTTGGTTTAGTTAAAAGCAGTTTCTATGTTTAAATCTACACTTTAAAAAAACCTTTGATATTGTAAGAAAAGGAGAAATTGCTGCATTTATAACAATCTTAAGAACAATCTTTACTTAAAGAACAAGGCATCAGTCTTTTAAAGGAGTTTCATTTTCTTAGTTTATAATAAGTAGTAAAATTGTAAATAATTTCACATTGCTGTTTTTTATGATCTTTCCCCTTCTGCATGCCCCCTTTCCCTCAGGATTTGAGGAATGATAATTTTTACTTAGACTTTGTATGCTAACATTTTTTAATATAACAAAATTATATAAATAAGCATAATTACCCCAGACACAAATACATATTTGTGGAATATACTATGGGTATATGGCTTTAAAAACATGCATTAGAAAAACAGCATGCTACATAGCAAGGATCCAAAGAGAATGTTCTCACTGAGGCATGACTTTCACCGGAATTTCCAAACACCGTTTCTCTCAAAAGTAGTGATGGGGTTCAGGACAAACTACTTCAGAATACGGCACCTTGGCATATTGAATATTTTAAGCTGAAGGAATTTGAGAAAATGGTAGAAGCTGGAAGATCACTCTGACCTGCCCCCTACTTGGGCCCTGAAAGAAGCCATAAAACCCTCACCAGAAAGGTGCCCTCCCTATACTGGGAGGAAAGCAGCATCCTTGTCTCTCAAGACAGACTCTGAGAAGAACCTGACCAAACAGGCCTTGTTAAGTTCTCCCAGTTGCCTGGACTAACCTCGTACTCCTTAAACTATCGTATTTCTCCACAACTGTCCATTCTTTATCAATGTCCCCATAAACATACTCACCTCTTCAGATCTTCCTTTTCTTTTGAGGGCTCCTGTGCCATGTGAAACTTACATCAAATAAATGTGTGCTTTTTTCCTACTCATCTGTATTTATCTATTTAATTTTCAGACCTAGCCAGGAACTCTAAGAGGCTTGAAGAAAACTTCCCTCCCCTACAGTAGCAAAAGTGTCACATGGCTTCCTATACACTGAAGCAATGGAATAGTAAGAAGTTAAAACCAAATAGCTCACAGATGTTTGGTTCAACTTCTCTTTAATAATTGCAGGAGCATATACTCTTTTTTTTTTACTTGATAGAGGAAACTAGCATGTGTCAAAGCATTGCAGTAGATGGACAAGTTTCCCATCACATCACCCCTGCAGCACAAATTCTGTGGATGTAGTCCCCTGATCACATTAATTATATTCCTAGATGCTACTTTCATCTTTCTTCTTTTGCCCTAATAGGACATAGATTCTCCATTTTGAAAATTTTACTTATTTTTTGTATTGTCAAATGTTTTAAACATTATATGGGTCCTTTATTTGCTTTAGAGAACACCCAGTAGGCTAAAAATTCAAACGACATAAAGGTCAATGATGACTAAGACATAAGACATATGACTAATAGTAAAGGTCATACTATTAAGTCCTGGGCTTCTATATGATAACAAGCTTAAGCTACACATTTGTATTGCCAGTATAAATGAAGTTTTCATAGCAACGAGTTCTTTGGGACTGGTTGATATCTAAATAAAAATTTTAAAAATAATAATTGTATAGTATGGGCAGAATAGTATTGAAGATCAGATATTGTCATCATTAGATTTTGCTGCACAGAAGTCACAGTGCACCAAACCTGGTTCATTGGTAATGGTTTGAATCAAGTCATTAGCAACTGTAGAACGATGTTCCTTCTGCTCTGTTAGGAGAAGCTGCCAAATGAACTTTGCCACATTTCATGCCAAGATCCTGGATCAAAATCTCAGACACAGTATTTTTGGAATCTGCAGATCAGCTTCTAGTTCTTGCACTGTCAGTCATCAATCTTTGTTGATTGCAATCCGTACACATTCAACATTCTCAGGTGTTCTGCCTGTTTGCAGGCCTTTCAGAATGTGGATCACGTTCAACAGACTCTCAACCCTCTTTGAAGCGTTTGTGCCACACTTTTATTTGTGCTGCACTCATTGCATCGTCCCCCAAAGCCTTCAGAATCATCTGAATAGTTTCTGTGGAGGAATGTTCAAACTTAACACAAAATTTGATGCAGATTCATTGCTCTACAAGCTCAGTCATTTTGAATGCAATGGCCACACAGTAAACATACTCAATGCTGTCTGCCACCCCCACTGACTAGTAGAGTGAAGTCATCATTGTTCACGCATGTGCATTCCAGTCCACTCTCCTTGGCTGCCAGGTTACATCCATGTTGTGCAAACCATTCTCATATTAACAATGGCTGGACTTTTTCCAGAATATATATATATAATGTATATTAAAATATGTAATATATATTCTTGAAAATATATCCAGACTATATATATATATAGTCTGAAATAAAAAAAAAACTTCTTTAGAGGGAGAGATGAAATGTAACCAATTTGCTATTTAATTAAACATGAAGAATTAAAATTTGGTTAAATAAATACTTTCGTGAGTCATCACTTCCATATTATCTTCTATTAAGGAAAAGCTAGATAAGAATGGAGGGAGATGCCCAGAATAAACTAGACAAAGGGAAGAAAGTGAGGACGTCCTACAAAAAGGGAAGAGCTGTGGCACAGTGCCAGGTGGAAAGAGAAAGGCAGCCAGAGGAAGAGAGCCTGAGGGCCAGGCAGGGCCAGCCCCTGCTCCTCCCTACCCCGGCCGCACACTTGCTCTCATTAAGTTCCTGCTCACACTGCCCAGTCGTCTCCATCTGAATGTGTCTTTTGCACCGTGCCTATTTCTAGCAGCGCCCCCACTTTTTTTCTGGTGTGTGGAAGACTACGGTTTCAGTGGTGACCCAGTTGGCTTTTAGGTTGCATATGACTTAGCACAGTAGGGGAGAAGCCTGTTCTTCTCGAAAGGGCAATTGCTACATTGTGAAAGATCCTCTTCTTTTATTATTTTCTTCAAAAAAAAAAAAGCCTTTCTTATTTTGCTACTGAAGATTCTGTGAAATTAGTGGAGTTTCCTGGGGTGCATACCTCTAATTTACTTATTTTTTTAACAAACTGCTCCTGTTGCATCCAGTGTATCTGGATGTCTAACAATGTGTTTTATTTAAAAAACCTTTTAGGAGTCTACATTTTATGCTGATATCTTTCTCTTTAATATTTGCATAAAAATTGTCTCAAAATCCAATGTCTACATGATATACATTGACATATATAATATAGCTATATATGTGAATATATATATCAACCTATGTCTCAATCTATCTTTATCTATATATATAATTTTGCCTTTCCACTCCTTAAGGAAGAACATAAATGCTGAAGTCAACGATAATATGGTCCTTGTTATAGAATGGCTGGCTTTCCTTCTGCATGGAAGACAACCTCTCCATCATACGGACTTTTAGGATATTGCTACTGAAGTGAAAGTCATGCAGTGTTCCTTAAACAAAGAGCCTGAATTGATTTTAAAGGAAAAGAATGGAGCACCTGGTAGATTATTTTTATAGCTCATACTGTTTCACTTTTTCTTATGTGTCATTAAATAGTCTCAACAACTTACATGAGCCCTTCCAACAATCCTATAAAATAGATGCCGGTACTCTCTCCATGTCATAGACGAGGAGATTGAAGTTGCCCGAGATCACAGAGACCATATGTAACAAACTCTGAAACTGGACTAGGACCCAAACTCAGTTCTTAGATGAGATATTTCTTGCCTTAGTTCTTCTCCCAAAATTCAACAAGATATAGTAGAGAATGGATAAATATAGAATAATATAAATTTATGTTAGTTGAGAACCAACAATATGTCAGGTACCATCTAGCTCCTTTAAATATTCTTCATTATCCTTTTACTGTGACAGGATATTAAAAAGCTAAGAAAATTCTTAGGCAAGTGGAATGGGGAAACTGAGACAAGAAAATTAAAGAGGCCAAAGAGTCTGAGCAATTTAAAGTCAGTGGGTGAATTGCAAGGTTTTATCTCCCTTAACCAGGGACACTCGAGAGCAAATGGTTTATACCTCTCTTCCCTAACCAAAGGATATGCCACTTAAATCTCCCTGGTCTGGGAAATAGAGAACCAGCTAAAGTCATATGTGCCAGCTAAACCCAAGGACAGATGAAGTCAGAGAAACAAATATCAAAAACCCCATTAAAAGACAGACAGACCCAAGATAAAAGTAAAACAGTATAGCAGACCAAAATATACTCCTAATACCCTCTGCTCCAGGCATGTGCTCTGTTTAACACATGTCAGCATCTTAAAAAGGCACCTGGAAAGCTGATGAATATTCTGCTGAAAACTTCCCCTAAGATTCTCACCCACAGAAGAAAGATAAAAACCCTCAAGACAAAGATTAAATTTGTCTCACTCTAGAGTGAGCTTGTCCTTCCTGGCCGTGAACTTGTCATTTCCTCCTCAGCTCTAAGGATACCCAGGAGGCTTACTGCCAGAGGAGCAGTGGGCAGCAGCAGCTCGAGCTGGGCTTACCCCCTCCCCCATCCTATCTCCAAGGCCCCTTTCTTCTTACTTCCCAGTGAGCTGAGAGCAACCCCGCCTTGGCTCACTCCTTTCCTGTAACATTTCCAGGGAGCCAAAGCAGAGCGTGGCCTAGGCTGTCTCCTGTTACTCTCCTTTTACTTCTTCTACCCTAAGTCCTTCCTTCGTTTCACTGTTCCCAGCTTTAAAAAGTGTCCTCTCAAAACCAACTGGACCTGTGTTGTGAAATCTTTCCTACACAAAGTCAAGAACCCACACACTACAGGCAGGACTGAGGCTGACCCGCTCCGGACCAGCATCCCCATTCTATCAAAGCCTTCATGGTGAGAGATGAGGAAATGTTGAGGTCTACACCTACCAAACATTGAAGATATACTAAGAATGGGGTTCATTCTTTCTCCAAAGTTTGTATGGTTCCCACTATTACTCACCAAGGCTATAGGAGATCACCTAGGAAATATGACCTTTTCTCCTCAGCAAAGTTGGTGAGATTACCTACAATTAATATATCACTGCACCAGCAGACTCATCTCCCCAAGGGTAGACAAGAGACAGATGGGAAGATTGGACTGTTTCTCGTGTATAATTCAGGTTCACTTTTAGTGTGCTATTAAGAATTAATTAAGAATTAATGTACTCCGCATTTGCCTGCTCTGAGAAAAAACGCAAATGGCTTTTTGAAATTTTGTGGATCTAAAGTGCTTGAAAAGTGAGCCTCATTTTGATTCAATTAACTAGGGATGTTATCTGAAAAGAATTAACTCTGCTACATATCAAACATTTAGAACAAACAAGAATAAACTTTTCTTTCTGCTATTCATTTATTCATATTCATTTGTTTAACAAATATTTACTGAACACCTACTATGTGTAAGGATCAGAGTTTCTTTACCCAAAATCTGGCAGCAGGCAAGTGACATGGAGAGCTGTAATTTTCCAGCACAGAGGGATCGAGATCAGTGTTCATCCAGAGAAGAGGGTCCGAAAGTTCTGACCAGAGAAATGAGAAGGAGCATTCTGGGAGAGCTGGCATATGCACAGATCCTTGGAGGAAGGTGGAACAGTGACAGATTAAGATGGCAAAGTGAGCGGCAAGATCCACACAGTTCAAAGGCATGGTGGAAATCCAAAGGCAGTGAATGTAGGGAAAGCTAAGGCTGAAAACATAGGCTGGGGTTGGACTGTGAAGTGCTTTGAATACTATGCTAAGGAGTTTAAATTTTACCTGTATGTCAGTGGTTCTCAAACCACTACGTCAGTGAGTGGTACGTCAGTGGGATCTCTGGTCCAATAGCATCAGCATCGCCTCAGGCCCTACCCCTGGCATACTGAATCAGAATCTCAGGGTGCAAGGCTGGCTCACCAATCTGTAGTTTAACAGATCATCCAGGTGATGCTGATGCATGCTAGAGGTTGAGAACCAGTGTTGTAACCACACCTTCCAAACCACTCCGTGTGCTGGGAATGGCTGACAGGTGTGCTGGAGATACTGCCTTTCCGGGTCCTTTGGTGGCCTGGGCCAAACCTGCCATAAGGACTGTTGGTGAGTGCAACCCTCCTCAGCCTCAGCTGAGAGTGGCTTTTACATTTTTAAAGGATTGTTAAAGAAGAAAAGGAAAAAGAGGAGGAAGAAGAAAAATATGAGGAATAAGGAAGAGGAGGAGAAAAAAAAGAAAGTGGAGGAAGGGGGACAGTGCGGAATGTAGTCTGCAAAGCCTAAAATATTTACCATCTGATGCTTTCCGGAAACTGTTTG
The DNA here is from genome assembly GCA_028533065.1 of Trachops cirrhosus. Taxonomy (NCBI): domain Eukaryota; kingdom Metazoa; phylum Chordata; class Mammalia; order Chiroptera; family Phyllostomidae; genus Trachops; species Trachops cirrhosus. The sequence continues at coordinate 38,449,882 of CM052541.1, read as the reverse complement.
CTGACCTCTGGTGGAAATAAGGAGAAACTGTTTTTGAGAAGAGCAATAGGCTTGTAGTACAGATTAAGGACATTTAAGGTAAAAACGGTGTGCAGAAAAGGAAAAGTAACAGGAGCTGGAAGCCACGAGGCCAAATAATGAACACAAGTGAGATGGTAAAGGTCTAAATGATGCCATAGTAAGGTTCTCAACAACTGAAGATATCACCTACTATATCCAGTTCAGCCACTCTCGGGATTTGGTTTGCTTTAGTTTTGAGAGAGTAGTGCAATTTTGGGAGTGTAGAAGCCTCTTATTTAGTGTGGGGAAAAAAAAGCAACCTCATGTTTAAATGCATACTGGGTGTTTGGAATTACCTCCATAATATTTAATTATGGTCTAGAAGCAATATGCACATAAATATGCCAGTTATCTTTAAAAAATGCCAGTTCCAGTTTAGTAGGTCTAGATGCACCTGAGATTCTAAGTTCACAGGTGGGAACCACACTTTAAGTAGCTATACTGAGCTCTAATGGTTATTTGAAAAGCAAAATTTTAAGCTCACATAGTAAGTATGGGAAATGAATAATCAATCACTCAGTCGCAAACATGTGCTGTAATATACGATGGAATCGGTCACCAAAGCACCCCCCTCTACCCCCCACTGTTGGTCACTGGAAGTTCTGCCCTCTCGGAGGGAACGAGTGCCTGAATGTGGAATGAAGAGTAGATGGACTAAAGGGCAGGAAAGAAAATAGCAGATATGTGAGGTGGGGAAGATAAGGCAGACCCTCCCACAGTGGCCAGAGGCAGTCTAGCCTGATGGTTTGGGAGTCACACTCCCTTAGACTTCAACTCCAGGCTCCTCCACTTCCTAGATGACCTTACACAGATCATTTTACTTTTTTTTGTTTGTTTTTCGCCATGGTTCCTCCTTCACAGATGGGAATATCAATTCCTCAGAGTGGTTGTAGGGGGTAAGGGAGAAAAAGTAAAAAAATAAAGTGATGTAGTAGTGAGACTATAATAAACTATAACAAACAGTAAATAATTATAACCTTAATTATGAGATAAAAATGTATCAGCTTGAGAGGCAAAGGAAGCTCTCCAAACACCACAAGTATTAAACAAGTGACCCAGCAAGTTATTAATGTTACTAAAAGATAAATAACCTCAAATAAATATTTAAATATACAGGTTGGTCCATGCAGAGGATTTGTGTATTAAGTAGTTGGGATTCCCTCCAAGAAATGACATGTATGGAATGTGGGGCAACATCAGGAGTTCGCTTTCTGACTCTACCACACACAGTCTTTATTGTTTAAGGCTTGCGCTACATAGTGGCTTAGCACCGCCACATTTAGAAAAGCAATTAGACAGACAACAGAAGGTGTAAATGACTTTCAAAGGAAATTTGTGTTTTATATGTAAATTGTATATCTAAATTAAAATAAGGCCTTTGAAAACTTTTTGAGGTTAGGTGGAAATTTACCATGGAATTACATTTAAAGTAAAATATTACATGTTGTGTATCTGATGACAAGATACATTTTTACGTTTTCATAGGAATGCTTTTGCACCTTGGAGACAAAGCCTGAGGGGGCACACAAGTTGTGCCAATGACTCTTAGTTCAATAATTAAAACTCTCTAGGTCTTGAAGCACTTTGCTTCTTTATTACTTTCTGGTGTTTCCTTATTCACATTGGCCTCCAAGAGCTTTCCTTTCCACTATGCCTCTGTCTCACCCTACAGAGATGGAGCAGAAAGAAAAACAGGCCCTCGGTGCCAGAGAGACGTGGGACCAAATCCGGTAGGGCCATCAACACTTGACACCTGCATGACCTTAGATAAGGCTCTTTCTCTGAGACTGGGTTTCCTTACCCACGTTGATACCTGCTTTGGTAGATTATTGAGGATTAGAGATAATGCTTGTTAAGTGTTTACATTGAGGCTGTACATAGAAAATAATGAATGTGGGTTTTTGTTATTTATTATTGAAGTGTCACCTCACGTGACACCTATTCTAAGAAGTATTCTTGGAAGCCCTGACAATGGAAGCAATTTTAACTCCTTTAACATCCAGAGGTGCTCTGTGTTTGCATCTGGTTACTCTTACATGTGGCATTTTGGTTATTTGGTGTATAGATTATGTTCTCTATAGGTATGGAACCTCTAGACCAAAGATTTAGGTTTCCAGATTCCTGTGTGCACCATGCATCCAGCCAGGAGCTAGCTTGCAAACAATAGGTGCAATAAGGAATATTCAATGAATATTTCCTTAATACAGTAAAAATCACTTTCTGACAGGACTCGCATCAATTTTTAAGTTGGTATACTTCTGTTTTTTCCTGATTTCTCCAACTTTTCAATGCCCCACCAAAATGAATTACATCAGACACCAAATGCTTCACAATATTTTCCCTCGAGTATGATTTATTTAAGTCATATGTAATTAGAAATACAGAGAATTACAGCAGAATAAAAAACACAAGAATTGTATAGCTTGTCTTGTTAAAAGTTAAATAAAAGAGGTATTGATTAAATGAAGAGGCACATGACAATGGTAGGTATGTGTTGGGTAGCTGGGGACAAAACTGCCAAGCAGGACATTCGAGGTGCAGTGGCCTAACTCATCAGTCTCCGTCTTCAGGATGACAGCGCTGTCGTTCGCAGGAGGGATGGGCGCTTGTAACCCTGCGCTGACTCCCCTAATTAGCTGTAGGTAGTAGCTGTCTCAGAGGGAGGGAAGGAAGGAAGTAAAAAGGACAGAAGCAGGGAGGGGAGGAGAAGAAGGGAACAGTGGAGGGAGGGCGGGAGATCAGGAAAAGAAAAAGTGCATCTGCAGGGCGCTGACTCTCCTGTAACTATGGACGTGTTTTCTCCACTCCGCTGGAAGTTCAGCCACAGTCCTCTAAGTCAGGTAACCTGGAAAAGCAGGTTAAGCCCTCAGAGAGAAATTGATAAATTCATTCTATTTCTCCATTGTTTGAGTAATGAAGTCTATAGATCTTAAAGTATTAATAGGAACAAAATGGACATGCTTCCTATGACCATGGCGAAGGAGTGTTTCAATGTACTTCTCCCTCCAGAGGTTCTGTAGGTTTACTGAGCGACAGCTGGCTCAAATAGGAACAAAAGTAATTAGACTTTCCAGAGTTAGATTCTATTTTAAATGCAGAATGTTTTCTAGCTGGTAAATAGCTACTTAAGAAAAGGTAATTAAAGCAGTAGTTACAGTTTCTCCATAAACAGAAATAAAAAGACCTTTTTTAAAGGACAAAACGTCACCATGATGTACATATATAAATTTCCCCCAGCACATCATTATAGATCAGTCTCTACTGCTTACATTTAAAATATCAATTGCATTATAATACCTATGATACAATTCAATTATATAGCTGTTTTCTACACAAGATTCTGGTGAAACAAAAGCGAAGAACCTTATTCACAGAACATTTAAAAGCTCTTTATACACAGTTTATGCACAAATATATCTTAAATTAGAATGATGCATACCTAATATGCATATAGAATATGGCTTACACATTAAAAGAGATCTAAGTTGTGAGTTATAAAATCCCACTCTTTAGACTTAAAAGCTTCTGGTCATATCCATTTCTAAAATATTGCTTAGCATTGTGGAACCCAGAAAAGCAGCAGGCGCAACAGAAAACTTTTAGGATGGACACACCCTCCTTCCCTTTAATCGATGGCCACTCTTGATTTTTTCCATCCATTTTCTGCCTTTCACAAAAACAAAGCCACCTAGTCTCACAATCATTGAAGTGTTTATATAGTGAAAAGTTACACCACCTAACTATGCTTAACTTTGCTTGTCAGCTAATAACAAATAAAGGTAGTTCTTCAGGTTGGCACAAGGGAAAGGCTCTGCACATGCTCAGGCAAAATGCAACAGGGAAGCAGAGTCTCCAAGAGTGGTAGTTTGTGTAGTGAAACATAAAGTCACAGCAGATAATGTTATCTGTACAGAAAAGTGTGGGCTTCCATTCCCAGATATTTTTGAGTACACACCCTATATACACAAGTACACACACACACTTCTTGTCACTTATCCCTTGGCCTATTATATATTCTGTTACATCTTAATGGGATCAACACCCCAGGAGGCAAATTCCATTCCCAGTTTGTGTGTCTACCTCCAACAGCCGCTGGAGGTCCCTGTCATCTTGGACTGCAGGTAATGTGTTACTTCCATGGTGATGGCACCCAAGTAGGTGATTCATTGGTGCATCAAAGCCACAGGGATGGGTGTAGTCTGGTCTACTGGTTCCCACGACAGGTTTCACTGTGGATTCCAGCTCCAGAGTTACGATGCCATTTTGCTCAATCAGGTCACAGAGCCAAGACTATGATGCTCCATTGTCGTTTCAGGACTTCAACCACAGCTTCTGAGCTGTCCTGTCTCTCATTCTGTGCCCATGTATTTAAAAGAGCAAGGACGATCTAAATGGCCTGTTCCTCAGAGCTGTAAAAAATATTTTCCTTAATTTTGTTTTTGCTTTCCTTTTACTTAAGACTGCAAAAATTGTAGTTATAGCATCATGTGTAAAACAGTGGAAGAAAGTAAATTTTAAAAACACCTTATCTTCTGCACACATATTGTAGAGTCACCTATGCTAACACTGGGTTCACAATAATGACAATTTAAACCTGTCCCACTTTTGTCTTAAAAATGTCTCTGGATCAACTGAAGAAGGCCAAATTGTGGAGGAAAAATGATGGCAGAAGCACTGGCTAAAAACTCTGATGGCAAGTTTGAGTGTATTTATTTGGCCAGAGTTCCTAGCACAGAATTTATGTTCTTCCTATTAATTCCTTTACATAGAAGTCCATAAAAGTGGCCCGATCCCAGTGTGTGTTGAGAGAGGAGAATATAGTTCTGCAGGAAGTTGAGGAATTAGGATGTTTTAGTACTGTTTTCATTATCCTGAAATGAAATGCAAATGAATATGAAGATCATGTTTTAGTCATAAACAGACAACAATTACTGTGTTGCAATTTCCCACTGGACTTTATACACCTTGTGGAAATAAGTGGTTTGTCAGTGTATAATTGATATCCACTCTATATCAGTTGGAATTCCTCTTTCTATTTTTTCTCTTTGTGTGCATCGTGTGTGTGTGTGTTTTGATCTCAGTAAAAGTTTTGACCCTTGGATCAGAAGTCACACACTTAAATAGCTATACAGGACTGGCAGGTATATGAATGAGTTAAGTGAGCCTGTATATGTGTAAAACAAGTATAATTACCAGGATTGTAATGCAGTAAAGATGTTCAAAAAATATTTCAAATCACTGTGTAAGTCAAACAACACAAACATACAGGCTAAATCCAACCCACAAACCATCAGTTTTTAATCTCTTCTTGGAAGTACACTCAACACCAAAGAGCCTGCAGGCAAATCTGACCTTCAAACATATTTTGTTTGGTCTATATTATGTTTCAAAAAACTTTGAACCAACATTAAAAATGCAAAGATTTTATAAAAAAAAAATCTCTTAACCTCTAGGAACACCTGGAAGCCCTGGGCCTTCACGCTTCCATGGTGAGGATCTGCCAGAACTGAAGGGTGACTGACAGCAGCCTGCAGGATGGGTGGGCAGTGCCCGCTCTGCCCCCGAGGCTCGCCAGGCCTTTTTCCTTCCAGGCGCTACACCTGAGTCACAGTTGCCCATTGTTGTCACTCCTGTTATTTTCTGATTTCTCCCACTTCCATCATTTAAGAGACCTTCCTATTTCTTGATGGCATCTGAATTTCACCTACTTGATTCCTGGAGGATTGTGAACTGTAGGCAGGGTTTCTCAAATTGAGAAGGAAGCAAAGGAACTTAGTAGGTCCTGATAAAAAAAAAAGTCTGATGGTCTTCTAGCTACTGGGGTTTGAATATTGTTGTTTAGTTTGAGTGGGTCTCAAACTTTTCCAGCTTTGGGGCTTTTTTAGTTTAAAAAAAAAGAGAGATTTCATTAACTGTCATCTGAATCTCATCAAAATTTTTTACTGACAAGGTGCCAGAATCTTACAGATAAATTTTTTTTGCCTTAGACATTTTTATACTCATCATTTTCACAAATGTGCTGGTAACCTGTGATTCCTACACACAATTTTTGGAAAATGTTTATAAATATTCCAGCTTGATATTATAAATATATAGAAAACGCTGATCTTTCTTTTGAAGCCACATGGTGTACCCTGGCTTAGAGGCATTCAATGGGAAAAAATATTGTTTAATTTTGTTTAACTCAGTTGTCTAACGGTATTTACTTGACAACAAAACCTTTTGTACTTAAACATCTATAAATGCTCCACTGGATGAGTTTTCCCTAAAATATACTTTGAGGACTCTAGTATACATCGTCAGGACCAAGCACACTTCTGGAAACAGCTATGAGCTCTAAAGCTAATAATTTATAGTTTAGATGAAGGAAAAGAAAAGAAATTGGTATAGCTAATATAATATATTAAAATGGTTAAATCTAGAGATGGGTTTTAGTCTTTGTACAACCACTTTGTGGCTCGATTTCCACCCAGGCTTCATACATAAAACGGGACTCACGATCACTACCTCTGGAACTCCTGAGTGAGATAATACATGTGAGATGTTCACCACAGTGCATTACACTTGAAAGTTGATAGCAATGAAACTATTATTATCAATATATCTTACAATCAAGTCAAGAATACTGAGCAATGAGTCATCTTAAAAACGAATCACCTTTTAACCCTTGCATATCTAAAGCAGCATTTGGGGAGCTAATGATAACATCCCAAACTCTTGGTGTGGCTCCCTCAGCATCTTCTCTTGCTCTCACCGTCACCCGTCACCCGAGCAGCAGGACACATCATGACATCGGGCTGTGTTCCTCACTTTTTAAGGAGACACTAAGAAATCTCCACCATAAATACACATCCCTCCCTGCTAACTCCCTGCACCTCCTCTGAAGGCCCAGTACAGTGGTTCTCCACTTTAGTGTGTAGAAACACAATACAACAAGTGGGGTGATTAAAATTACAACAACTGGGGTAATTAAAAACTCAGATTTCTAAGACATCACTCCCAGAGTTAATAATTTGGTAGGCCAAAGATGAGCCCTAGAAGCTGAATTTTTAAAAGAGAACCATGGAGGCACATGTTCATGGATTTTAGTAAATATTGATGTTTTCTTCAAAAATGTAGTGGTTTTATTATAATAATCTGTTGTAAACTTCATATTTGCTATAGGAAAAAGAAAAAGAAGTCAGAATTAAACTTTCCTATTGACTATAGCCTATTATTTTTGAAGAACTAAAATGTCTCAGTAAGTATGATTCTTATTTACAAGCAAATAAGAACTTATTGAAAAGGTAAATATTTAAGATTATGCCTCAAGATAGAAAACAGAGGTTTTTTTAAAAAACAAATAATCTGGGAGGATACTTAAATAAAATAACTCTGTCTCTAGTGATATTCTGTAGGCCATTCATTTCAGAAATTACATTTCACATCTAAAAAAATAATAATTACCTCTTATGGTTACTATGACAGAAGTTTTGTGGTGTTTCAGACCTATACATGTGTATCAGCACGGTTTTCTTCAGCATCTACTTGACCTTCTGTGTTCTTATGAAGATCAGGTTCACCTGGAAAATGAGCAAACACAAACAAAGGAGACCTGTGAAAAAACTAACAAGGTTTCCCGAAGCAATTGGGAAAATGCTGAGGACTATTTCACAATTGGTTTTTGTGGCACGTTTCTCCAAAGATAGCAAACATTTTCTTTTCAGTCTGTGAATTTAGAGAGCATAACAAATCATCTCCTGGCCATTGTACAACTTTGTGAAGTTGCAATTTAATCTGGGAATACAGAAATGAAACAGATGAGACATGTTTAAACATCTATTAAATCAAATGTAAAAATTATGCATGTTTTTCCTGAATATGTTTAATTGAAACAAATTCTTTTAAACAAACCCTCTAATGATCAATGCCTTTTACCGCACCTTGCTTTGCTGCTGTGAACCTCAAACAAATGAGTGTTAAGAGAACAGTAATGTTGAAGGTAAGACATGATCTGCCAAAACAAACTAATGGAATTTATAATCTTAGAGTCACTTGGCTTTCATATAAACCTTGCAGAAGAAAAAGTAAAACAACATTTGCATGGAAAATGTTCCAACATTTCTAGGGAAATTGCAAAGAATCTATCAAAAATAGAAATATAAAGTGAAGTGTACAGTTAAAAGAGTCTTATTATATGAGAAAGTAAACAGAAGTCACAGAAATTAATTTTTGAGCCAATTACTCAAACTACCTTGATATTTCAGGAAATAGTCATATATGATGAAATGCTATTTCTGTCTGAAATTTAATTGAAGATATATTAACACTTAAACTTTGCACCAATTAACTTTGAGACAATTTCTTCAAATATATTATAAGACTGTATTCTCTCAGTTGCAACAAATTTTCTATTGAGGTTATAAAATTAGTGAACATATAGAACTTATGAGGTATTATCACACAGCAAATTTATTTTATTTCTCACTTGATGTTTAGAGCACATTCAATGGGAAAAAGTTATCTTTTGTACCAGAACCAAATTTCAGATAGTATCATGTCTTTTCTGATCATTCTTAGATAATAAAAAATCATGTGATCACATTAAGTTGCAGAAGTTTCTACTCAGACATTAGGAGGTCCAATCACATATCACACACATCGATCTTAAAGCAAAGAAAAATGTACTGTCCAATACCGGGGGTGTTGCAGAGCCCAGAAATGGGGTCGGGCCTGGGGCCTGGTTGATGTTGCTTTCATTCCGCCCTCCTCCCCCAAATTGGCTACCTTGGCCTCCTGAGCTGGAGAAAGGAAAGCAGAGGGCTGAGAGGAGCAGCATGATCGCTGGAGCAGTACCATTAGCATGTGTTTAGAGCTTGGTAATGAGTTCTCTGTGAGCACATTCAGGGACTTGTTGCCAAGGAAAATGGCTAGAGACTTTCACCACCTAGGTATGGGCACATGAAACTCTGGTTCCTTGGCAATGTTCACAGCCTCTGGAAATTTGTTGGTGCCTTTCCAGCTTCTGTCCGCTGAGGTACTAGCCCCCTTTCAGATATGGGTGGGGCATATTTGGTTCACAGGAAACACTGGTGATGCAAGAGTTCCATTCATTTCTTGAGGAAAGGCTGAAGTCTACGTTCGTTCATATGTCACCATCTAACCCTTTATATTTCTTATCTAAGAACTGGACTCTATTTCCAAAACTCCATTAACTTCAAGCTCCTCAACAGTTCTGGTGAAGTTTTCTTCCCTTGATTTGAGATGAAGAGAGAAACATTTCCCAATACCAGAGAGCTCATTGAAGAAATCTGTTTGCCCTGGCTTTTGTGGCTCAGTTGATTAGAGTGTCATCCCACAGGCTGAAAGGTCATGGGTTTGATTCCCAATTAAGGCACATGCCTGGGCTGTGGGTTCAATCCCCTGTCAGGGTACATGAGAGAGGCAACTGATCGATGTTTCTCTCCCATATAGATGTTCTGTTTCTCCCCTCCCCCACCTGTCTTTCTCCCTTCCCCTGTCTAAGTATGTCCTCTGGTGAGAGTTAAAAAGGAAGGGAGGGAGGGAGGGAGGGAGGGAGGGAGGAAGGAAGGAAAGAAAGAAAGAAAGAAAGAAAGAAAGAAAGAAAGAAAGAAAGAAAGAAAGAAAGAAAGGAAGAAAGAAAGAAAGGAAGAAAGGAAGAAAGGAAGAAAGGAAGGAAGAAAGAGAAATCTGCCTCACAAATCCTTTTTACCTGTCAACAGCCTGACCCCTTCACTTGTTTGAGTTGGGTGAGGGCTACAAGCATGCTATAATCAAGTTAAGTCAGTCTGTTTGGACATTGATTATCTAAGAGTCTTGGCTTAAACTTCTGCTTTAATATCCTGTTACTTATAACTAAATTAGAAAAGAACAAAACAGACTAGAAGGAACAGAACAGAGTGGAAAGAACATACTGAATTAAAAGCCATATAAGTAATTAATTGTCTGACTCTCAGAAATGTTCAGAGACCCTTTTGCAATGGACAAGGGACACTAAGGTCCTTATATCTAGTGGGTAAAGAACTTACCAGTAACAAAAGAGGGCAAGGAACAAAATCATAAAATGGTACCAATGCTGTAATTATAAAAATAAGTACCAAAAGGATACACAGATTACATCCATGAGTAATTCTATACATGTCATTAGAAAAGCAGCAATTAAGAACTATGATCAACTCAAGACAAGAATTTTGCTACACTGAAAACCATGTGTTTTCCTTGAAAAACTAAAAATTCCAGATGTTCTAAAGTGCACATACACAACATTGCCAAGCAATTGCATGGCAGACAGATCGTTTAGGAAAATGCTAGGGTCCCCTGCAAATTCAAATCATATTACTTTTACTAAATAACTCTTTAGTTGTAGAATCCTTCTCAATTAACTTGGATAATACTACTTGGAAGTAACCACTAGTCTTTCATAAAAAAGAGAGTCATAACACATTGATCCATCACTCTGCCAGAGAAGAAATTATTTTCTTTATTCAATCCATTATAGGTCATCTTGGCTCAAGAGTGACCTCTGTAAAAGGCCTTGAGAAACACCTGTGCAGTTCCAGCGTCCAAATGTTTTTGAATCATGAGCCCCTCTTTTTATTTGGTGAACTATGACCTTCTTAAAATAAAATTTATAAACACGTAAAATAAAATACATAGGATTACAAAGTATTAAATATACATTAAAATATAATTATCAACATATTTAAGTTATCCTAGTGGTGTGATATAGTAATATATATGCTTCTTTATTAATGCATTAAATCACAAGGTCCAGCTGCAGGCTTCTCATTTGTGTAATTTTAAAGTTATAACAATATCCAGTAATATGTCAAGACATCTTCACATATTTAATGTTATGAAAATGTCTATGATTTCTATTGGTGACTAATACTATAAATGTTACTCTGTGTATTGTTGTCTATAAATAAAGGAAATTCTAAATTTCAGTTAAAGGTTAGTAAATAATTACTCTCCAAGTATACAGACCTCATTTGTATAACTATGGGTTAAATTTTTAGATAGAACCTAATTTCACAGGTAAGAAACAGGATCAGATTCATGAAGTGATTTCCTCCAGGACAGACCAAAACTAGATAACCTGAAGTCAAAACTAGTGGAGTTTAACTTCCTGCTATTTCAACAAGAGCAACAAAGTGACCTTGGAATTTCTTTTAACTGAAGATATTTGAAAACTCACATACATAGGAAGCTACTCCTTAGGAATGAATACAATGAGCACACTCAAAACAAGTGTACAGAACTTTGTTTGACAGCCAGGAAAAAGGTAGTGAAAGTAAGAAATCTCTGATAATTCTGTCCATCTCAAAGAACTTTTATCTGTCCATCTAATCCAGCATCAAATATTAAAACCTGGAAAAAGTAAGTTGTAAAAGGATAGAAATGTTGCTTTATAAACAGCTTCTGAATTCAGCAGGGAACAGGAAGCAGCATATAATTGTCAGAGGAGGAAAAGGCATACGAAAACAAAGAGAAATCCTGTGATTTACCCAGTCCAAGCTCCTAGCCCCCAATGCCAGCTATTATTATATTAGAATCACAGGATGTTCATCTGGTAGATGATACAAATAATACTTGCAAGGAATAATATAAGGTGCTCTGTCAAGTAGATGTTAGAGATTCCAGTCAACTCATTGCGGTTTTGCTGGGCTATTTTTTGAAAAGTAATCCTTTAGGATAAATTATTATACAATTTAAAATATGAAAACAATAATCAGCACTTTGAGAGTGACTGCTAGGTGGTGAGCACTACTTTAAGTGCTTCACTCATCTCAATTCCCTGAATCCTTACGGCAAACCTGGCAGGCTGGGTTTAACAGCTGCAGAAACTGAGGTGTAGGTCGAGTCATCTGCTCAAGGTTTCAACACTATCAAGTGGCTGATCCCTCTGACAAAGTACAACCAGAATCTTAACCTCTAGTTCTACCATTTCTCAAACTACACTCATCTGCATGTTACTTTCACCATTTATTAGTGGAAAGAACAGATTTTTGTGTGTTTTCATCCAGAGAAAATGAGAGAAGAGTCAGGAAAGTGTGTCTCCTTTGATTTTGTTCATTTCCCCTTGGAGATTAAAACCACTTAGAATGTTAATCAAGCTTCATCATCATAATTTTCAATGAATTAGTACCTACTGCAGAAGAAAGATTCAACAAATACTGGTGGTATGCACAATCAAAATTTTAGTGGTCTTTAGATTTGTTATGATATCCTATAAATATTTTTTGACCAATTTTTAGAATGAGTTAGATAAAGGCTACTAAATACTCAAACAGACCATTGTTTTTCCATTTAATTTAGCATTAAGTCATCAAATTTTAGAAGGCTAATTTGGTAACTATATTGATGAAGTCCCAAGAAGCAACCAAAATAGAAATCAATCTCATATATCGAGGAATACTTTAACTTGGATGAGAGACTAGTGTTCTTACAAAATATCTTCTATGTTATTTCTTCCTCTACTGTATGCATTTTCCTATCTAACCTAGGCTGTTTATGATGAGTTATTTGAAGGGTTGTATGGAGAGAGTCTCATTTACTTACAATTTTTGATGGTAACAGTGAAATAAATTCTCTTGGACATAATTCCAAGTTGCGTCTATAGAAGAAACTTAATAATTGTAAACTCATGCTTTAAAATAAAAGCACTTTAAGCAATTAGTCACAAAACACATTATTGATCTACAACATCCAGTCAGGATTGTGGGGAGTGGTGCAATCTCTATAAAGATTTGTATAACAAGATTATTTTCATGCTGGGGATGAACTTATTTAAAACAAATTGTGGGTGCCCTATTATCTCTTCATCAAACTAACATCAAAACTACTATTATTGTTGAACTGACTTTATTTCATTAGATTTCTATTTCTTACTAGTGTCTCCAGGTTTTCTTCAAGTAGGGAACTTTCTCAGCATATTTTATACAAGCCTAACCCAAGACAGACAAGTGATGTGGGAACAAAGGACCCTTCTGAATGAATCTCATTCTGAATGAAAGAGTGATAAATTAAGATTATTGAGTGGGTCCTCATATGGGTTCTCTTTTGACTTCCATAAAAGTTTCCCGATGAAAATTATAGTGCAAAGCTTCTAAGATTAACGTACTACCAACTGTCTTGCTGAAGAATGGACTTAGGTTGTATTTTGAGGATGATATGAAAATAAAATTTGAGCATCTGATTTGTGAAGGGTTTCATCATAAAACTTATATACAAAACCCCACCTGAAGAGATCTCTTAGAACATTTTTCCTTTACCCTACATTTCATAATTTTTGAAAAAGCAAGAAAACATGGAAATTAAATATTATAATAAAAACCAAAGACTTCAGCTATAAATCTTTTTGCTTGATTTCTTGGATTTCTATAGTTAACAAGGAAAAGTTATCTTAGCCAAAGAATGAACAGTCCTAGAAGAAATAAACTCAGGATAAAAGAACAGTTTTGAACACATAAAAAGTCTAAATCTAGGCATACTTTAATGGATAAAAACAAAGTAGTAAAAACTCTTTGGGGAAAGAAATAAATTGCCATGAACCAAATTTGCTGGATTAACTAAAATATTTCTATTGAGAACATTGTATTTTCCTAAAGGAGTCTATGCCAAGGAAAAAATAAAGGCAGGTATCCTAACTGGCAGAATTCTCAACAAAAAGTATGTAATAAAGGTTGTTCACTTTCAGCTATACAAATTAGGCAACTATATGAACTATTCAGAATATGCCAATTCCATCCCTTTTTTCATTCATGCAGAAAACTGGAAGGACTTGAGAGATATTTGAGAGAAACTCTATGGGCTATCAAGATGGACTGATTGAAAATGGAAAGGTTATAAAAGAATCAACATCAATTCACTATACAACAATTCACTCCATTGATGGAATTGATCAATTAGAAGTTTTTGTCATTAATTAAGCATAATCTCATGTCAAAATTGTTATGAGCAAAGTAGTGTTTTTTCCATAATATACACATTTAAAGAAGTCTTCTATAAGCTCTCCATATAGTTTAGAAGCGCACATGTGAACCAACAAGAATAATAAGAATTATTGCAGTAAACACTAAATTCTAAACACTTTCTTTACGTGTATTGATACATTTAATCCTCACAAAAGGTCTTGAGATAGGCACTGTTTTTATGGTCCTGGCTTTACAAATGAGCAAACCAACACAGAGAGAATAAAAGACTTGCTCAAGGTTATAGAGCTAGTAAGCGATAAAATCAGGATTGAACACGATAGTCTAGTTCCAGAGTTGTAGATCCTAACTCAGCACCATGCAGGGTATAATTTAATACCTGTGGTATTTTTTGCCTTTTCTTCTTATGAGTACATGACTTATCTTTGGAATTAAATCTGTTAGTAAATGATAGCCTTTCCCCTTCCACAGAGGCAGAGCCAGAGAGTAAGAATAGATATACGTATGTGTGAAAATACATTATTCAATATCTGACACCAGCCAGCCTCAGCTAATTAATTACTGGGTGCTCCTACTAGTCTAATATAATTAACCAGTAAGTCAAGTGTTGGAGGATCACAGTAAAGTAGGTACTGAAGAGCCACACAAAACATAGGCTTTCCAGGAGGAAAATGACTGGGTAACCTTAACTGAATTACATATTGAACAAGTAATTCACAAATCCCACCAAACCCCCCCAGTATGTTATAGCTGTTCACTCCTATAATAAACATTTTGTCAATGATAACTATCCCTTAAAATTTTATGAATCATTATTTATTTTTTCTGAACCATTTTTAAATGGCAGAGAACTATTATAGTATTTGTTCAGAAGGACACATGGTAGAATATAAATGATAAATTAAGTTTATGAAAGTCACACTACCTTTTTGTTGTTTTAGATAGTGGACAGCTATTGTGAAAATAGATGGATAAGCTTTGTTGCAGAAATGATTATCTGTTCAAAACACATTTACTGACATTCACATTGTCTTAGTAAAGAGAACTGCTAAGAAAGCCATTTTAACAAACATTTGAAAGCGTAAGGATGCTGAGGTAGCCATCAGCCCAATCAATTCTCGTCAGGCCAGGTCAGCCAAGGAATCTTTAGTTGTTATGAATGTGGTTCGCACTCCAATGGAGCAATCTGTAAAAGTGGGTTCCCTTTCTCTCACAGGGCCAGGTAGATTTCCAGCAAGTGGGTTGAAATCTCCGCATCTTTTGGTCAAATTAGAGCTGTCACCGTGCATGCGATTTTACTTACAGATCTTTACTGACCAGGAAAACTTACACTTCTGAGAACAGGTTTTTGCTTCTGGAAAAAAAGTGTTACTTTAACACCATCCAGAGAAAATGCTGTGAAGAAATTGTGAAAAAATAAATTTCACTTAGCATTTATAATTAGCTATGTTGGTAAGAATTATTGTGGTAAAATGATAAAATAAATATAGTTAATGTATTTGTTTAATGTTTAATATTTTTACTTTTGCTCCTGCAACCTTTTGTGATTAATATATTCATCAGTAATGATCTTGAAATAATTCTTGGGGTTTTTTTACTCTTTCTTTTGTTGTTGACACTAGTACATTTTCCCTCCTCTTTGCCCACCTCCACCCATCCCCCCTCCTCCCCTGGCCTTTACCACACTGTTCTCTGTGTACATGGGCTATGCATACATGTTTATTATATCCACAGCAGCTCCAATACTTCTCTCTTCCAGCCATTGCTCTTAAAACCATTCTCCTTGAGTGTAAGCTGGACTTAATGAGTTACTTGTAATAAATAGAATATAGCAGAAGTGATGGTGTTTGACTTCAGAGACTAGGTCATAAAAGGCATTACAGCTTCTTCCTTTAGCACAGAGAATCCCAAACAAGATGGACACAAAGAGGCCCACTCCAAGACACACCATAATTAAAATGACAAAGGTTAAACATAAGGAGGGAATCTTAAAAACAGCAAGAGAAAAGAAGTTAGTTACTACAGAGGAGTTTTCATACGGCTCTTAGCTGATTTCTCAAAAGACACTTTGCAGGTTAGAAGAGACTGACAAGAAATATTGAAAGTCATGAAAACCAGGGGTCTACAGCTAAGATTGCTCTACCCAGCGAAGCTACCATTTAGAATCAAAGGGCAAATAATGAACTTCCCAGACAAGAAAAAAACTAAAGGAGTTCATCATCACCAAATCAGAATTACACAAAATGTTAAAGGGACCTATTTAAGAAAAAGATGATCGAAAGTATGAACAATAAAATGGCAATAAATACATATCTATCAACAATTGAATCTAAAAAAAACAAACTAAGCAAACAAGAGAACAGAGACAGAATCATGGATACGGAGAGTGTGTTGATGGTTGCCAGATGGGGGGAGGGTTGGGGGAATGGGTGAAGAGGTGAATTCTTATTTTTCTAATTCAATTTATTTTTTTCTTCACTTGATTTGTTACCTAAAAACCATTCAAGACAATAGTCTGGACATCTAGGGAGTTCAATTCTAGCTGATTTTGCCTAGAGTAGGCACTCTTAGAATCTATTAAGAGGCTTCTAAATCTCCTGAGAAAGTATAAAGAAAATCATTATTCTTTTCTTGTTTGTGTGTGTCCCACAAGTTATAATCATGCCCAATATAACCCTCCTTTTTGTAATTTAATGTAACTATAATAAGTAATTTCTGCCCTGGCTGGAATTGAGAGCTGGCTTGTGAACCAAAGGGCCACCAGTTCGATTCCCAGTCAAGGCATATGCCTGGGTTGTGGGCCAGTTCCCAGTTAGAAGCATGTGGGAGGCAGCCGATTGATGTATCTTTCACATATTAATGTTTCTCTCCCTATATTTCTCCCTTCCTTCCCTCCTCTCTAACAATAAACAAACAAAATCTTTTTTAAAAATAAGTAATTTCTATCACCCATAAGCATTATTATATAGTGTAGGAGGACAATTTTGGGTAATTATTTCAGACCCTCTTCAGGAGTGCTTGAAGAACTACAGGTGTCATTTTAGGCCAATTGTCAGGCTTTTGTTTTGTTTAGTGGGTTAATTAGAGCCAGAACTAAATTGTTCTGAGCAACTGAGAGTATTCTAGAGGTCAAGTGGGAAAGAGAGGAAGAGAGATCTTGAGTTAAGAGGAATGGAAGACTAGAAGCTTTGGAGAAAGAACAAAGGTAAGTGTTGACAAATGAAGAGACTGACGTTTTGTTCTGCAGTGTAATGTTAAGACGACGACGTTTCCAATGCCCTTTGACTGGGTTCATTATTAGGAGAGTGTGACAAGATCTTGAGCCTAGTGTGAGCAGTGTGGAGGACACAATCAAACTCTGATTACAAATTCCAGTTCACTTGCTAGAGGCGAGTAGTACCTGAAAGACAAAACATTTTCAGATTGCTATTCCCTACCTAATGCCCCAAACCTTTCATCTTACTCTGCCTCCGTGTTCAACAGTGCAACGTCCCATCCACCACTCTCTTCCCCATCACAACCTTCCCTACTCCCCAGCTCTCCAATGTCATGCTTTTACCCCATAGTTTTCAGAGGCTACAAATCTCCTATAAACTCTTGCAAGTGTTTCTCATATTATAAAGTAAAATGAGAACAATGAACAACGTTTGGTCTGGAGTGTCGGAAAACATAGCAAGTACAGACATGGAAAAAGAGAATGTGGGGGAATAAACTTTACATTTAGTTTGCTCATTAACTACTTAACAGTAGTTTCTTTTAAAAAATATTTTGGCTGATAAAGAAAAATATTGTACAACATAGTGGGTAATACCATTTCATTTATATGGACTCACAGTTAAAATCAGATTTCCATTGCATTGAATCAATTCTCCTCTACTTGACACTGAATGAGCTTCTACCTGGCCCTGATCAGGAGCCACCAAAGATCTAAAGTTGAACATCAATGAGTTCTAGTCTCAAAAAAAAAAAGCTACAGGTATTTGTTTTGCACATAGTAGGCCTCTGTAAATAGTTTTGAAATAACCTCAGTAATTCTCAACCTTTTGTCAGCATCCATAATTAACGTGCGTAACACACTGCAATCAAACATTTCATTATATGCAGGGACGGGGTGGAGGGATGGTACAGATCTCCAGAGGGAAATGTCAGAATCTCTATCACGCATGTGAAATTGGAAACGTATCCTGAATCTCCTCTCCAATCCCACTTCTATTTCACCAGTGATTTTTGATAGATCCCTGTTTAAAGCATTTTTCTCCCATTTTGAGAATGCAAGGCAGAATGTATGAGTACTCATTAAGTACTCCCACTGTAATATGAATAAGATATTGATGCTTATTCTTAGAAAAGGCACTTTAATGAAGGTTTGGAAAATAGATAGGATTTTAATGACTAGAGTAGAGGAGGGGACCCCAAGAATTACATTCTATGAGGCGTTAAGAACAGGATAAAGGTAGGAAGAAAGTTCACTGACTTTCCCAAGAGTAGAAGGCAAACATTTCAGGGTAGAAATGCATGACCTAAGACAGACATCTAAGGAATACCATCAACAAGATACACCTGTTGTTTCCTGTGTACAGCTCGCCTGGCTGGCACTGGCTCAGATTCATGTCTGTGCTTCACCATTTGTTGATGAAATTTCCTGCTCTCCCACTCCAGGTCTTGCTGCATTCATTTAAATGCACAAATGTTCTATTTTGACCTGCCTCTGTGAACTACAAATAAACTATGTTGAACTTTTCAGAAATAAAGTAGTGTGGATGATGTTAATATGCTGCCAGAGTTGAAAACTATTGAATTTGTCTTTACAATAAATGAACGAGCAAATGAATACATAACACAGAAATACACACTCACAATTCGAGCTGTTATTGAAGCCCTTCTAAGGTTAAGTGACTTTGGTGAATATCACCTCTTAGGACTTTATCATTTTGATCTTCCAAATGTTCCATTCTATCAAATGCGTACTCCTGCTCTATCATACTGATAACATAATGTAGAATGTTAGCTGAAGAGATTAAATTGGAAATACAAACAATACAATAAATGTATAATATAATATGTAATTTAATTGACTGATAATTTAAAATATTATTTTACAGTTACTAGAAATATTTAAATGGTTAACAATGTTTTGAACTATGACTGGAAAGAGGGCAAGCTCTAGCGTTTATCTCTGAAAGCCTTGGCTTTTCTCTGGTAACATGTCCCTTCTGAAATCTAAAAAATACACATATATTTTCTCAAAATGATGCTTAGAATTCATAGTCCTGGTAGTTTAGGAGTTGTAACACAAAATGCATTATGTTTTATGTGAATAGTTTTGATTGATTAAAAAGATAATGGGAAGGTATAATTATAATGTTTTATAAACATATTATAAATATAACCTTTTAAAGTAATTCAATGCAAAGTAACATGGACATGTTTTTATTTTTTTCAAAAGGTAGCTTTTTATTTTCTGTAATCAATAGATGTAGAAGAGTGAGGAGAACTTTTAGGGACTAACAGAGATTGCTGGCCAGTTAGAGAAAGAATGTGCCCAGAACTTCTACAGGGACCTGTGAAATAAAAGTACAGAGAAATATCACAGTGATATAAGTCTTTGAAGTAAAACTACTGCTATATAACAGGTTTGGGAGTGATGTTTAGGCTAACAATCATATTTATTATTCCTGAGCAGCTTATCAATCAGACCTCAAGGTGATTTTTAAATTTCCCTTATGAAAAGTGAGTGCCCTTGGAGTCGGAGTTCGGGAATAGGGACTTTGCCTTCCAGCCTTGTTTCCTGATGACTCCTGGGTTTCCCCCCAAAGAAGCAAAGGAGGAGAATGAAGTAACATTCAGATAGGATTATACTTCATTGCTCCAATAGCAACTTTTTCACACCCTGTGAAACCACCAGGAAGAATCAGCTTGATTCCCTTTATGGAACTTTTCAAAAGGGACAAAAGAAACTATGGGAGGCAAATGCGGGAAGCATGAGAAAATAGTTTCTTTTAATTATTGCTAAAGCTCCCTTGTAACAGTGGGAAACTCTAACTCACCCCACCATTCTTTTGACCTTGTTTCTGTAAAAGCTGACTTTATCATGCAGCTTATAGATAAATAGCCTGTTAGTATAAGAATTCTAGGAACTAACTTCAAAAGATACAGACTCTGACCTTTAGTCATTCCAGCTCCGGGAGACTTGCTGACTTTCAACCATGGAGCCACGATGACATGAATCCAGGATGACAGAAACCAGGATAATAAAAACCAGGATGATGCACACCAGACCATTGCTCGACCAGTTTCAAGGTCCTTATCAGAATGGACTGTGCTAGTCTGCATGTGGAGAACTTTTCAGCTCCCTCCCTTGACCTCTTCGTTCTGTTCTCCTCTCCCTCCTTACGAAATCTGCCTCCATTGAGAGAAGGAGATGGGCTTTGGGACAAGAGTCCCCCATCCTCTCAGATTGCTGGCCCCTGAATAAACCCTTTTCCTTCTCCCCAGCACCTGTCTCACAAGTCTGGCTTTCACTGCAGTGGGCAGCCAACCTGCATGCAGTTAAAACTAAGTTAGAAACTGAGTGGAAATGAGAGCAAATCAGTTATTTACACTATGTTATAGTGCTCAATTTTTAAACTGGCTTTCATGATCCTGTCAGTTCTTTCTAGGAAAAATAGCTTAAGTAACTGAATTAATGTACTTAACATGCCTTAGGATTGCCTGAGACTTTGGCACAAAACAGAGAATGTTGCCTTATTTTTTAAGTCAGATTTTCCTATAGTAAAAAATATTTCTGAGCCCTGACTGGTGTGGCTGAGTGGACTGTGTGCCATCCTGTGAACCAAAGGGTCACTGGTTTGATTCCCAGTCAGGGCACATGCCTGAGTCCCCAGTAAGGGTTCCCAGTAGGGGGCAAGTGAGAGGCAACCACGCATCGATATTTCTCTCCCTCTTTTCCTCCCCCCCTTCCCCCCTCTTAAAAAATAAATAAATACACTCTTTTAACAAATGTTTCTGTTTCAGTATACCTCTGAAACATTCTTAAAAACTCACAGTCACATTAAAAATACTCAAAGAATTTAAAATTATGAATTAATTTGCCTCACATAATTCAGATAGTTTTTAATCATTCAAATTAAAAGAAAAATTAAGCTCTAGTATTTTTTCTTCAAAGTGGTGATAAACAATAAATGTTAACATAGTGATACTGTTTTAAAGTTAATTGAACAATCATATTATTTTTAATTTCTCTTCTAGAAGAACTACAAAAGCTGTATGCCTTGTTGATGAGTTGAAACTGTGAGCTCTTAACTAGTCTGGTTTTGTTCCCACTGTTTGTTCCCATGGCCCACACCCAGGTGTTGCTTACAGAAGTACCAGAAACAAAAGCATATGCTCTAAATCATTAGATTCAAAAGTCCCGTCTGTGTTGGGAACAAAGTTTCTTGGAAAATACTTAGTCAAACTCTACCTTCCCAGCCATAACTCCAGAAGGTAATAGGTTTCTCCTTCACTGGACATGGACCTAGGTTTTCTCCAAGAGAGGCGATAAAGGTAAGGGGAGAACTCATATTCCTGGTGAGAGAGGTTTAACTTCTCACTATTCCAGTGGCATTTTGTTTTTTTACAACCTATGGAACCCAAAGAAAGACAGAGAGAAAAGAGTTGTAAGGTACAAGAAAGCTAAATACTTACGGCCTCAGACACAGGACCCTGGGTTGTGCCAGTCCTGTCACATTTTGAGCATGAAAATGACTGAACCCAGGTCCAGCTGCCTGCTGCAGTGGTAGCCAAACGCATGAGACAAGTGCTGGGGAGAAGGAAAGTGGTTCATTCAAGGGCCGGTCACCCGAGAAGATGGGGACTCACATTCCAAAGCCCATCATCACAACTCTGCTGGCAGAGGTTTTTATAAGGAAGAGGGAAGGGAAGCGGAACAAAGAGAGCAAGGGAGGGGTTTGGAAAGTTCTCTATGTGCAGACCAGCACAGTCCACTCTGATAAGGCAAGTGATGGTCCATGTGCATCATCCTGGTTTGTCATCCTGGCTTCACGTCATCCTGATTTATGTCATCCTGGCTCCACGGTTGAAGGTCAGCAAATCTCCCCGAGGTGGGATGACCGAAGGTCTGAGTCTGTATCTTTTGAAGTTCATCCCTAGGATTCTTACACAAACATGCTGTTCATCTACAAGCTACATATTAGTCAGAGTCAGCACTTACGGGAAGAATGTCCAAAGAATGGTGAGGTGAGTTACAATTCCCCGCTGTTACATAAAATGTGAAAGATTTTGGAAATAACTCAGGGATTCAGAAGTAGAAGAGACCTTTATCATTTCTCTTATCTGGAATTCTGAGAGGTGGCAGAATTTAAAAATTTCAACTCATTTCATGAGGTTAGTGTAACCTCAATACCAAAACAAGACAAGGTCAGTATGAGGAACAAAAAAGATAGGTTAATCGCATGCATGAATATATATATTTTAAAGCCAGCAAAAGTAATTTTGAAAAGTTAATGCATCGTGATTAACTTGGGTTTATTTGAGGAATACAAGGTGATTTGACATTAGGAAATCTATTAATATAATTCACTATATGAACCAATTAAAAAGAAGAATCATATAAATTATTTTAAAAGCTACAGAAAAGACATTTGATCAAACTAAATGTTTCATTTAAAATATATTTTCTTAACAAATTATTTATTGATGGGAATATAATTAACCTCATGAAGAGGAGATCAAAGAAACTGAGAAATATCACACAGTGCTGAAACATTAAGCACCTCCCCTTTAAATTCAGAGACAAGCTGAATGTTATCACCACTTCCATTTGAGAGTGTTCTGGGTAAACTTGCTAGTTAAATGGGCTCAGGGAAAACAGTTACAAAAGGTATTCATTTGGGAGAAAAAACAACTTTCATTATTTGTAGAAAATCACTATTTAAAAACAAGTGTATTTGTATACACCAGCAAGAAATAGCCATTCACAAAAACAACAAAAAATATAAAATACTGAAGAAAAATCCAACAGAGTATATTCAAAATTTAAATATTAAGTGATTTTATATAATATAGTACAGGGTGGGGCAAATGCAGATTTACAGTTGTTGGTATGAAAAATAATTCAATAAATAATAAATAATAATATAAAAATAAATTCTGTTTCATGTACTCACTACTGTATACCTACTTTTGGCCCACCCCATATATGCTTACTATAATGGCTAACACATAATAACACTAATAAGAATATTTATCATTATTATTTTTATTATTATTAAGAAAAAATAAACTTTCTGAGAAACATGAAAAAGATCTATGAATGACAGAGTATATGTGAATAGGAAGATAATCTCATAAAGATGGCAATTCTTCCCAAATTGATATCAAAGTAATTCTAACTAAAATACTAAGTTTTTTATTGGGGTGACATTGGTTCATAGGGTTATAGAGGTTGCAGGAGCCCAGTTCTATGACACATGAGCTGTATATTGCACTGTGTGCCCACCACCCAAAGTCAGATCATCTTCCTATGAACCAATGTCATCCTAATAAGTTTAATTTAGAAAAATACTAATTGTTTTGAGTTGCACATATGAGCCACTTAAGCCAAAATCAGGTCTCAAAAAGTTCAAATGCATGATATCATACTGAATATATTCTGTGACTCTAAGGCAATCATGGGGGAAATAAGTTACAAAAAGAAACTAGAAAACACTTGTGTGTTTGAAAATTTTAATGCCTACTCTAAAGTGTCAAATTTGCTCTAAGCTAGCTCTAGGTTTCCTTCTGGTTCTAAACAGCTGTGATTCACGCACAATGCAAATCTGGTAGCATCTCAGTTCCCACGTTGCCTCCTTTTCTCAGTTTTTAATCTTCTTCGAGCCTAGAATTTTAGGATTTGAATTAGTATCAAATAAATCATAAAATTACTCAGTACAGGAAGAGACATATTGCTTTCCATTCCAGGCTGACCACCCTGGCCCCCACCCCTGACCCCCAGATTCCATGCTGGGACATAACTAGTTTTCTTAACTGTACATGATTTCTCTGGTTGTTAATTAAGAGTCTATCACCCATTCACTACCATTATAGGCAGTTGTGCTTTTATTTTTTTCTTACTTCTTTGGGTGTCTTGCTCTTAAAGATGCATCATATATCAGAGATGACTGGAGATTGGGCAAGGATTTGTGGGAATGTCTGCTCCTTCATTAAGGTAGATATTATTTATAGTCAGTTTTTTGAGGCTAAGAAAAGTTACATGATTTGCCTGAAACTTTATAGGTAGAAATAGGAGAGTGACTCTTCTCACCATTTCCCTCCACCTGCCTCACTAGAAAGATATACACACACATATATACTTTTAAAACGATTTTTTTTAATTTATTTGAGGGAGAGAGAGAGAGATTTGTTGTTCCACTTATTTGTGCATTCATCGGTTAATTCTTATACAGTCAGGGCACGTATAAGATCAAACCTGCAACCTTGGTGTATCAGGATGATACTCGAACTAACTGAGCCACCTGGTCAGGGCCACACACACCTCCTTAAAATTTCCTATCTGCTCTGGGAAAAGACTTAAGATGCTGAGGAATACTGAGTAGATTATGAAAGCATTTTCTTTAAATAAACAAGATTTAACCAAAATAGTAAACCATTTGGGATGGAAAAAAGGATTTTTTATTTTTTGAAAAGGCCTCATGTCAAAATGGAATGTGTTTATATACAACATTCTTAGATGAATGTTTCTAGATTCTTAATAAAAGGTTTGGTGAATGAAATTACTCTTTTAAGAACTCTGTGGCTGTTGTTGTTAAGGCCGATAACCAAGAAGCTTCATTCTTTAGAGCCTAAGCAGCCACACCTACCATTGCTCTAGGATTAGTGGAATGTTTTTAGATATGCTGAAATACAGCTTCAGGGCTAATGTGATGATAACCAAACATTCTGGATTCTGTTCAGAGCCTCAAAATTTAATTAATATTGCAAAACTCTAAGCATCATATAATTTGCTTATTCTCATCTCAAAGCAATTATCATACAATTTCACCTTCACTGCATTTAATACTAAGTATATACACATATTTGCATGTAGCAGATCACACTTTTCATTTTTATTGTAAAATACTCTATTCATACAAATGGATTATATGTACATATACAAAACATATGTTAGGTAAAGTCATTTGTGTGTCTAGCACCCAACCTAAGAAATAAAATATGACTAATTTCTAAATAAATCCTCAACTTCCTCCTAGATTCTGAGTATTCCCCTCATTCTTTAGTTTTATCCTGTATATTATATATCCTGTATATTATATATATCCTGTATATTGTGTAGATTATAAGTTTTTAAAAGGTTCTAGAAATGGCATGTTGCTATATTTCAGCAGTTTACATATTTTGTTCAGTATTGTGTGTGTCTTTTATCCCTGCTGATGCTCACAGCTAAAGTTCATGTATCCTAACGGTAGTATGCTCTTCCATAATGTGAATGCACCACAGTTTATGAATTCATTATACTATTTTTCAGGTATTTTGCACTCATAAACAATGCTGCTATGAACATTTTGCTCATGTCTTCTGACACACATGAGCAAAAGTTTCTCTAGGGTAAAATTATTGGGAAATATGGCGTGTGCATCTTCAATTTTGCTGAGACGCCAATTTGTTCAGCAAAATAATTATATAAATTTACATATACACAATTAATGTGTAAGAAAACCAAAAGTCCTGGCGTAATTTTGACTCTTGATTTAATAATCCACATCTAATCTGTTAACAAATCTTATCCGTTCTGCTTTCAAAATATATCCAGAATCCAATCTCTTTTTGCTATTACTTCCTACTCATGCATGCTGGCTAAAGCCTCCACCTTTCGGGGTCCAGATTAGAGACACTTTGCTCCCTCCCTCCCCCACTACCACCTAGTTTAACCCCATTCTTTCTCCTGAGTTATGACCAATATCCTCCGTTTTGGCTTCCTTGTTTCCATTTTTGCCTCCCAAAGACAATATTTTCCATTCTGTAGCTAGAGAGATCCTTTAAAAACTTCAATTCAGATCACTTTATTTTCTTTTTCAAAATTCTATAACTTTGGTTACCTATCTGTCCTTGGCCAGAACCAATGGTGTGGCACAATACCCATTTATCACACTGCCTATGTTGTTGCCACTTGCTCAGTGTCCCTGAGCTTCATTTGCTTCCTGTCATTTTTGCATGTCAGGCAAGCTTGACCTCCCAGATATTTTGCTGATTATTTCCCCTGCCTGGAAATGTATTTCCCACTTTCTACCCAAACCTCCCCATAGCACTTTCTAATTTCCTTCATGTACTTACTTAAATTACCGCTTTCTCAGAAGAGCCTCTCCTGACTCCTTATTTAAAATTACAGTCCTACTCCTAACTTCCATTCCTTCTTTCATGAGGCTAGGCATTACCAGCCCTTTTGTTTTTGCCATATTCTTAATCTCTAAAACACATAATTGAAGGAATATAAATAATAATTACAGTAATAATAGCCACTCATGTAGTGCTACTATTCTAGGTACTTCTAAGCAGACTGCATAAATCAACTCATTTAATTCTTTCAAAAACCAATGTGGAGAAGGGACTTTTTATTCCAGCAATATAAAGAATTTGTTTCCTCTCCATAAAAAACAAGTATAAAGTTGAAAAATATGAACAAAAACAACTATTCCATCACATTGGAAATCAGTCAAGGCAACACAACACTTTGAGAAGCATTTATTCATGAAAAATTGCTGGAGATTCCCGTGAGAACAGCAGGAAGCTATGGCCTTGCCTGGAGCCAACTGCTCCCGGGCTCCCTTCTGCCAGCCCTGGCTGGAGAACGGCTGAGAAACCAGCTTTGGTGCCACAGGCTGCAGACTCACTTCGGAACAAGGGAGGGCAATGACCCCTGGTTTCTCCTACATGAAGTGGGAAATTAAGTTGAGAAAAAGTGGGGAAAACCCACAGCATTTGAAGCCTGGGGTTGTGGTCTCAGTTTGGGGTAAGCAGTAGACCAGCAGGATATAACAGAAGAATCCTGGCAATAAGAGGCCCCAGTGGGCTGAGGTAGCCCTCCACATTCCCCCACTGCCTGAGAACCTGTGCATGCCTGGAAGCACTTTGAAAGAGTCTTCCTGCACTAGCTGGATTTTGCAAAACAGTGGTAAAGGAAGTCACTCTTACATTCTTGAGTTTCAAGGACATATTTTAAATTTTATTAAGTGCAAATTTGTATTTTTAAACTTTTTTTTAATATCAAAGATAGTTTCCTAAGGTTTTTGTATTATTTGGTAAAAAGGAAACACTACTACTGATTAACTTTACTATTATCTACTGTTAAATATGCATTTAAAATTTTCTAACCAATTAGACTTATGGGGCTGGGAAAACATGAGTTACTAATTCAGATAAAAGCATTATATCAGTATTTCTTTTATTTTTTAATAGCAGAGGTGGAGGAATAATAAGATATCATGTAGGATTAATTAACTACTTAATTAAGCAAATATTTGCTGAGTGTCTCTTACATGCCTAGAACTATGCTAATTGCTGAGGATACACTGGACAACACGGTCGACCACAGGTGGCAAACACAAGGCCCTCAGGCTGAATCCGGCCCTCCACCTTGTTTTATCCAGTCTGGCATCTTGTTTCTACCCTGCGGCAGTGCTGAACTCTTTGCCCCTGGTTAAGGAGTAGTTACATTTACACAGCCCTAAAATTACATTTGGCCCTTTGAAGGCAACCACAGGGCTGATGTGGCCCCTGGTGAAAGTGAGTTTGACACCCCTGCAGAGTAGACCACGTCCAACTTTTATGGGCCATACATTCCTATGTGGAAGACATGATAAATAAGGAAAGGAATCAGCAAATATCATTGAATATTGATTAGTGGTATCACTTTGAAGTGACTAAACTGTGCTCTAATAGGGAAAAAGAGGACAGAGGACATACCTCACTTTCAGTGGCCGAGGGCAGTTTCTTTTGGGGGCTGCCCAGCATGGGGCTTTAGGGAGCTGTATTCAAAAAGAAAGAATGGACTCTGGCTCTTTCATTTATTGATTGTAAGATTTGGGGCAAGTCACAAAACTGTCCTCTGCTTTGATTTCCTTATCAGTAAAGTGGGAACAGTAATAGTAATAGTATATAACTTGTAAGATCCACGTGACAATTAAGTGAAATGAGTACCATATTTTTTGGACCATAAGAAAGACACATGTAGGTTTTAGAGAAGGAATATAGGAAAAAATTTTGAAGCAAAAAATGTGGCAAAATATTTAATAACATAAATAACATAATATTTCACCAATGTAAATGTAAACGACTTAACAGCAGCATTGACATCCATTATTCCTCCCAAATTTGGGGGCGGGCAGTGCATCTTGTACTCCGAAAAATACGATAATTAAATGCTGTGTTTTTGAAATTAAAATTAAAACAGGCCTGCCAGCCAAGAAAGATTCAGCCTAAGCATAGAGATCCAAGCTGAAAAAGCAACCAATGCAAAGAACCTGGGCATTTTAAAAAGTCAGAAGTCCACTGTGCAGGGAGTATGGAGCACAGGCGTGACAGAGCTGCAGGAGGGAGTGTGAGAAGGCAGGGGCCAGAGCTGGAATTTGAAAGCTAGTTTCCTGCATAAAAGTTAATGATGGATACTAACTCACATGCCCTGTAAATGAAACAGACTAATTTACCTGAATCAGAAAATATGTCAAAAATAACTAGAGCTAGCTTCATATTTGTTTTTCCTGGTCGTAAATTACAGATGCCTTATCATGAAACTGTCAGCCAAGAAAGTAACTTAGTCAAATTGAAAGAAGAAAAAAACAAAAACAAAAAACTCAGGCACCCAAATCTCTGACACTAGGTGTTAACATTCCTAAGGCCTACAGCAACACAAAAGTCACCTGCAAAGCCTAAAAGGCAGGCTCAGAGGTACCTCTGGAAATGAACAGTGGGCTAATATGCCATGTAAAGTCTGTCAACTGTTTATTGTCCCAGCCTTTCTATCCCCTTCACCGACACCCACTGAAACATACTTCTGTGGCCCACGAGGCAGAAGCAGGGCAGAATCTCCTTTTCTTTAAGAGATAAACCCATTTTCTTAGGAATAATCCAAGGGTAGCTAAATTCCAAATTCTACCAAGGGCTTGAATATTTTCTAAAAGAATAAATCTGGGAGGAAAAAGTCCAGAATCTCAGAGGAGCTAAGGCAGAGGGGTGGCAGTGAGGCTTCGTGAACAGCTCTACCTTGTGCAGCCAGCTCTTTCCATCTCTCCTTGTTCTGCTGGATGATGTCTACCAGATTGTTCTTGAAGCTCTTCAGGTCCACGCTTGCAAGGGAGTAGTCTGGGGAGTAGGTTCCGTCGTTCACGGTGCCTTTCACATTCGATCGCCTAAACAAGTCAGCAGTGTAAACCCATAAAGGTACTCGAGCTAACAGTAACAACCAAACCAACCAGAAAATTTCAAGGTCATGATATGGGGTGAGAGAGCAAAGCCTGAAACACTTTATAAAACCAACTGGGGAAGCCGGATGGCAGATGCTCAGGCCTCGTTTCAAGCACAGGTCAGTGCTACTCACCTGCATCCTTTCCTTGCTTCATGGAGAGTCAGGGACTCTGTCAGGGATGCCCTGCATCTGTCAGAGACTCTCAGAGCAGCAGGTGGGGATGCTCATGTTTTACAGGGTGGAGGGGCCTTAGGAGAGCAACAGAACCTTGGGATGACCTAACTTACTAGCCTAGCGAGTCCATTAATGAACATCACCAAAGAGGCATCGTACTTCTGGAGCCCAAAGTGGGCAATGGCACCGACTCCTTCCCCCACCATTCAACCTCCAGGCTGACCTGGATCTTCCTCAGGTAGAACATTTCCTCAGTTTCCTCATTAGGACAACATTTAGGGTGCCTGTCGGTGTGCTATTAGGAAGAGTTGTATGTTTAGATGGATAAGAATTTAGCATGATTTTTCTGCAACTGAAGTTTTAGTAATATTCCTTAGCAAATTTATTGATGAAATATCAAGTTTAAATAATGTAAGTTGCATATGTGATAGACATGTTATATATAGTCATTGTATTCATATCATTTAAAAGGCTAACTTTGATAAAGGCATCTTTCTAGATATACAAATGGTTGTGATTGATTTGTTTGTAAGCAAAATAACACAACTAGATATGTTACTATGTCCAGGATACAATGCCTACATCTTCAATAAAAACTCAAGTAATTTTATTCTCCTTGGTAGTGAATACTATCTGGCATACTCCTTAATACTTTGAGATTTTTGTAACAGAAATCAAATTTATTTCAAAGGCATATGCAATATAATACACAGCCACTAGGTGGCAATACTATCTAAAATTCTTGAATTTTCTGCCTAGATACAAGAAATAATAAAGATAACCGTAAGTGAAAGTTTATGAAACATCACAAAGATAAAAAATAAAATATCAAACCTGCTTGCTCCATAAGAATTTTTAGTTTTTGAGTCTTCCTCTATAAGAGGAATAATAATTTTCTCTGTTGAGTCCGTCAGGAGAGAAAATGTTGGCTCTACTATGAAATCAATAAAACCTACAGAAGCAAAAAAAGATCAATTCAAATGTTACAATTTACTGAAATCTAAAAATACTAATAATGAAGAGTCTCTGATGCTCCTGATAGCAAGCATCAACTATATGGGTTTATTTACCCCTTGCGATGATTTTTATCCAATAACAAACACAATGACAGGGATGTTCTAACAGCTGCATAAAATATTCTCTCAAGTAGTGGAAGTGACTCAATTTAAGCTTGCTAACTCAAGTATATTACCTTTCCTACTTACTATTCAGCATCACACTATTTCCTGTTAACAATAAATTCACATCTAACCAGATTAATATATTTGGCTTTCTCAATGAAAGGGATCATCACCCTTTTCTGAAATGTCTTCACTTGATTGTTGAATTTTATTACTGACTAACCAGAAATAATATTTAAACTACAAAGAAAGTGAAATTGAAGTTTTTTCTCAGGTAATAGGAAACCAACCACTTTTTCTCCTCCTCGGATTAGTCAGAGCTTTCTTCCAGTATGTTAATATTCCATATTGCTGTTTGTTATCCTCTGGATATGAAGTGTTAGTTTGCAGTGTGTGGGCGTGTTCTGTCAAATCAGCAAAGAGAACACTACCATCTCTGGGAGATGGCGTTAATCTCACCGCTTGGAGATGTCAGAACGAATAAAGACTTTTACATTTATAGTACTCATCAAGATAGAAAATGACAGACGGAGAGAATAGGGCACTTACCACCCAGTCTCTAGGTGGAGGAGAATGCAAACTATTCTAAGCATTGTGTACATTCAACCCCCCAAGGTCCCAGGAGAGGTGGTGCTGGCAGTCCAGTGCTTATTGCCTGAAACACGCCTGGGAAGAGTGGACTACCCTCTGAATACAGGAGAGTAGCTAGAGGGAGGCTTTTTAGGTAACAGTGACTCGAGCAATATCCACACTTGAAGAGCAGCCCATCCGACAGATGTTCAGATAAAATTAATTCACATTTCAGATAACTGGATTAGTCACAGAATACATTAAGGTACATTTTTAATTAAAAAAAACTTTAATAGTTTTGTATATTAATTGGTGCCTTGAGGTCAAAGCAATGTTAATTGGCCACCCAGGCACTACTTAAAGTTCTGGCTATGTTTTTAAATGCCTGGGATACGGGCTGTCAAATAAGAGGTCATCTGTACCAACATAGCAGCAGTTTCTATTACAACCACAAGTCTCAGAAACTTCTGCTCTTCCCAGGGTGCCTGAGGAGGTCCTTAGCCAGCCACACGAACACCTGCACATAGATTCCTGTGTTCCGGTGTTTAGAAAACCAGCTGGTGGCAATGGGGTGGGAAGGGGGAAAGGTCAGAGCAAGAAGCTTTCTTACAGCTGACCCCACTGGTAGAAGGGGGAGCTGCAACAGCTACAGAGGTAAGGCAGCCGTCTAATACTGACGGAGTAATGAAGCTGCTGGCCCAGGGAATGACTGTTACAAATATTTGAACTGTGCAGCATAGTGGTAATACATTTTAATAATGGGCTGCACTTGAAGTCTCCAACACAAATACCAATAAAAAGAATGAATATGGTGGGAAGTGGTATCATTTTACAAATTTCTTATTGTTGGCTTATCTATTCATATCATAAGAATTTTTTCCAAAAGGATATGAGTTAGCATATTAAACATATTATGCAAGCTTAGTGATAACAGAACTGAAATATTAATATTTTTATTAAATTGTTCTATATTCAAAAGATTAAATTACAGAAAACAATAATCAGCCACAAAAACAGCATAAAATGCACTCTCTTCCACAAGGTTAAAATAATCTTTTTTTGTAAAAGGATTACAAACAGAATAATAATTTAATTTACTCATGCTGCTTTACTGAACTCATTTTGGGAGAATGTTTTAATAGAGCCTACGATTTACATATAGATGTGTCTAAAGAACACATTTATCATGACTATGGAATGAGGTTTTCATGGAAGTCACCAGTTTGAACAGCACGGTGTATCCATTTGAAAACTGACAAGCACACACCCACTCTCTGTGACCACCCATCTCCCACATACCTATTTGTGACTGGGCCACCATCGTCGACTTCCGGTCACAGAGTGGGGAAAATGGAAGTCCTAACTCAGCTTCTTTATCTCCCTGCAAAAAGGAGAGCTTGTTAGTATACAGACTTGGTCTAGAGAAGCTCAGATAACAAACAGCCTAGATACACAGCCAAAAGCCACAACTTTCATTTAACTGGCATTGTGTATTTATTTATTTTGATAACACCAAAAGCTGCAGTCTAAGTTTATATAATTCTATTCAGATGGTCTGCTTTGGGAACATATTCCAAAGGAAAAAAGAAATGGACATTTTCAGCATGTGGAGACTCTGCTTCGCTGTACCACATCTCAATTATAGACACACCTTGCTCTTTGGAATTTTCTGAAGTCGCCATAAAGTAGTTATCTCTGTGTGTTATTTCACATTTAATTAACAATCCAGCTCACAATTTTTTCTGCTTTTTTTTTTGTCCTGTGCCAAATATATCAGCAGAAATTCTGTATCAAGAATTCTTAATTACACTGCTTTTGGAAATTACCATTATATGAGCATTTTGAAACATCTTTCTACTTATTAACCATTTTTTTTTTGAATCCCGCAGAACAAGTAACGAAGAGTGTATTTACTCATGGCCAGGTTCGGAAATCAGGAGATGAAGGCAGGGGTCTCCACTCTTGCTGGGTCATGAAGTCCAGGTAACTGTTCAGCCGCTGTCTGGGGACTCAGAGCTTCCACTCACTCTGCTTCTCTTACATTTTCTCATCATGATTTTTACGGCATCATGTCAATACCTTTATTGGTGTTAATGTTTTATTGACTATGTATTCCAGTGCATTCCTCTAAACCATACTTCTGATTATGAGGAGTGGGAAATTTGATGTCAGATTGTTTGGGAAAATCTGGATATGGTCACCAAAGAAACAGCTACACACAGGAACATTTCATCAGGCCAGAACTTAAAGCAAATAGGGAGTAGAATTTCTGTGTCCTCTCCCATCAACTGTACTCATTCCCCTAGAGAATAACAACATCTGTTCCATTTGGAAGTCATGTTTATACCCAGCTTCATGGGCAGACAAAAGGGAATTATTAGGACCATCAGCCTTGGAGTCATGAGACACAGTATCAAATCACCATTGTTCAGCTGGCTACTGTATTTTGCCATGTCTAATGTACACTTTTTGCTCAAATTTTTGAGGGAAAAATAAACATGTGGATTATACATGGTATAATGACTGCATGATCTCATGTATGATGCACACAAAATGTGGGTGCGTATTATACATGGGAAAATGCAGTATCTCTGCTACTTTAGATATTCCAGAGCCTTGGCTAAAATTGATTCCCCTCATCTGCTACCTGACTTGGTAATTTTGGCTCACTCATTTTAGGAATAAAGATATACTAGTATCTACCAAATAGAATTGTCCTGGGGTTACCTAAGCTACTGTACATGTATGTCAACGAGCTCTTCATGGAGGTTGTGCTGTCATTTGACTGTGCTGTTTTAGGAGGCCAAATATATACTTTTAAAGATCAGTAACTTACTGAATACACATATGTTCTGAGGTATTGACTCACATAAGTGATTGGAGCAAAATTACAGGGCCCTAATGTCACTAAGCTCAACTAATGAGCCAGTGTCACTCAATTATACCCCTGGATCTCTGCCTCTGTCCTTGGGGAGGAGCCTGCAGGTGTGTATGGGGAGGGAATGACCCCGTCGGCATGGAGAGAAAGGAGGTCTGATGTGCTCAGGCCAGGCAGCTCACGCCTGTCTCTGTGATTCCCTGATTCCCTTGGAGGTTGCTGAGACTTCTTCCTCTGGAAAGCCATGGCAACATCCTAATCACTGCTTTTATGCTTTCCTAACAGCGTGAAGTGCTCTGATAGCTGTCAACAAGCTGTCGAATCCAGGGACTTGATGGCACATTTGTTTTCTTTTCTTGCACTATTTTCTGAAGTCAAACAGTTTCTATAGTTTTAAATACATGCAGAAGGTAGGGAAAAGTAAAGTAGAAAATCTCAAGAAGGATTTTTGCACTGAAACCTGAACTTTAATCCTAGAAGCGACACCAACAACAAACATGTTAGGTCTTTGGCCACAGGCCACGTAAGGTCAAACTTGTGTCTGCCCTCAAATGCAAATTTCTACGTTTCTATAGGGGAACTGAACTGAGATTTAGAAGGAGGGGCAGATGCAATAGTTTGGTCTTCATTGAACAACTTATTTAAGGAATGTAGGTCACCTAATTACCTTTCTGCATTCCTCCTGAAAAAGGCCTTTCTAAATTCTAAGAAAGTCACCAAAACTGTTTAAATGTTTAATGATTATTATAGCTAACATTCATTTTCAGCAGAATTTATAGGATTTAATTATATTTTTGTGAGTGTTATAGTTTCCAGAGCATTATTATGCCTTGTATAATTGATATTTACATATTTATTCTTGAAACTATAAGCTTTGATTTTTAAATTTTAAGTTATTATCCTGGCTCATAGCTTCAGTTCTTTACACTTAGGAAAATGTTTTGGTTGTGTCTCTAAATTTGTGATACTAGATCCTTAGCTGAGAATATACTAACTAAACTACATTTTTGTAACCATGGGAGATACAGTTTATTTTTAAATAACACACTTCATGCTATTTCCAGCAATGCTGAAGAAAACAAAGGGGGCTAACTGTATACAATCTAGGATAAAACAATCACTTTGACCTTCCCTTCTCAATAACTTGCATTTCCAGCTTTTTTGTTTCTTTTTGGCTGAAAAGGTAATGCCTATTGGTAAATGAAGGTTTTATATGTGTTTTTATTATTTTTTCATGTTTCACAAAGCAACTGTATGAAAAGGAAAAACTTCACTTAGTTATTGGGTTCATTTAGTATGGAGTATGAACAAATTTTAATGGCAGTGACAATTTTTTTAAGTTTAATTTTATTAACATCTTGTTATCTTTCCAACCTACTATGTCTGTTCAAGAAGAGTCTAAGAAGTAAAAACCTGTCTTCCTTTACTGATGGTTGTTTTCCTGGCTGGTACGTACATCTCTGATCTCTCAGTAAGGTCAGCCACCGCCGAAATGAACGGAGCATTTTCCAAACGCTCCCATTCAGGTCAGAGGGCAGCAGCAAAAGTGTTGACCTGCACGGACGCTCAGAGGGGGCATTAACTGTGTCGATGACAGCACA
The DNA here is from genome assembly GCA_028533065.1 of Trachops cirrhosus. Lineage (NCBI taxonomy): Eukaryota > Metazoa > Chordata > Mammalia > Chiroptera > Phyllostomidae > Trachops > Trachops cirrhosus. The sequence continues at coordinate 38,414,087 of CM052541.1, read as the reverse complement.
GGTATGTTGTGAAAAATGCCTTGGAGACAAGGACCTGCTGTGTCTTCTTGACCATCAGCTGCTTACTCAAGAGTCAAAAGTAAGAGTTTCTCAAGACTGCAGAGTCTGATACAATTCTGAACTCTTCTCGTACACTTTGCTATGGCTTGAGAAAGTCTACCCAAAGTTGTTACGTCAAGGGGTAACATCGATGGGATTTTAAAGGGTGATATGAACAGCTTGGTCTACACTGGCTTGTCTTCTAAATTGGGATTACTGCAATAGAACAATTAAAGAAAAGAAAATTCTAAAAATAAAACAAAGAAAAAATTGTTAATGTCTATTTAAGCCCTTTTGTTAGATAAAATAAACTTGGTAGACAAATTGATAAGAAATTAATTTAGAAGTCAACACTTCCCAAAATTCCTCTGGATGTTTCTGAAAAAATAGTTCATACCTATGTGTATGTACACTTATACATACAGACATACAATTGTGTGTTTATGTGCACACACATACACACATAAACTTTGTTGTTGCTCTTGATTCTAAAAATCATTTCTTTCTCTTACCAGTTTTTCTATTTTTGAATTAATATACAGTCTCTAATTTTGTTTAAAACCTACTGGATAAATTTCAAGTCTAGTGTTATATTCCACAGAGCAAAGAAAAAAAATACTTCTCTTAATTGGTTAATTTTTAAACTGTGGTTGTGTTGGGAATGTGTTTTTTCAATTATAGCCAGACCTTCAAAATTTGGCTTTAAGTAAGTATTTAGATAAGCAAATACTTACTTAACTTACTTAATAGTTTACTTACTTAAATGATATTTTGTATAAAATGACAAAATATCAATGGCTTTCTAACACTTTGCCTGGAAAAATATAAAGCTTAAAGTAGATTGAGAGAAATAACAAATAATACCAATTCCTCATATTTGTATTATGTCTGTAAGACCTCTTACATTTATTCTCCCATTTTGTTCCTCACAACCTTTCTGGGCGGAGACAAAGTGAAACTAATACCATCTTATAGGTAAGAAGGTAAAGACTCAAATTCCCTCTGCTGGAAAGATGGAAAGCTACGGTTTTCTGAAGCCCAGTCCCATTATCTCTTAATTTAGAATTATCAGGCTTCTCATGCTTGTTCAATACACATAAAATAGTTTCTTTAATAAGAAACACAAAACATTTACATTTGTACTGCAGCTGAGGGCAGTGATGAGTTCCGGGCAGCCTTGTCTGATTTCCTCAGATTCTCTAGCACAGACAGTGGATCACATGACACAGTATTTCGAGTTTTAGTACATTCCAAAGACATGAAGGAATATATATTCAAATTGCTTTATAAAAGTGTTATTTTGACCGTCTGAGATAAAAACCCCAGTCACTGGGCCACGTAGTGAGACGGGATCTCTCAGCACTGTGGATTCTACAAAGTGAGAGTTTCTTTCACAAGTAGTGATCTAAGGGTGAGCGAGAATAAGAAAAACACGGAAGAACTATTGCAGTCCCACCAACGTCTAGGACCTCCGCACAGATACACAGATCCAGTTAAACAGCTTAGGTCAAATACGCTCAGAGCAAAGTACACACTGGGAGCTTCAGATTCATTGCTGTATCCACCTCCAAAGCGCTAAAATACGTGGTGTGGCTGAGAATATGCAAGGGTACTGAGAGACTCACTACTTAACTGAACGCACGAAAGCGTTTTACCTGTGGGAGTCAAGGGCGTATCTTAGCAGAAGTCTCATAAACTTGTTTTGCTTGTAAAACATGTTTGTTGGCAATAGAAGCTCATTCATTTTGACCTTTAACACCACATTCTCCTGTTTTGCTATATACACTTCCGAAGGGGATTTGAATGTCATTTACTTTTAAAAATCCAGAGACAAAGAGCTATGAGATTCCAGCATTAAAAACTAAAATCTTAAATCAATTTATTATGATCTGAGAGGATTTTTGTAGTTGAAGAAAAGAGGCAATGCTAGCAGTGATAGTTTGATTTTGTAACAGCCCATAGTAACCTATACACTTTCCTCTCCTTAGGGCGATAGGTATATTGTCATATACATTGAAGACACAGAAGCGAAGACTGTCATTTCTGAACACTTTGGGGATACACATATATCTATCATTGCTCACCAAGAGTCCTGTCAAAACAAAACAAAACAAAAACCTGATACCTCCTTCCTCTAAGTAACACAATCTAAAAAATGTAGATCACAAAACTAAGCATGATGTTATACCTATTCTAAGACTTGACCTTTTGTGTTGGATATATTTTAAACATTAATATTCAGATAGCTGAGTCACTGTTTACTAAACCCCAAGAGTGACAAAGAAGCTAAGCAGACTTATGGAACAATTTCTTTCTACCCTGAAATTTAGATGTCAAAAATCACTGCATGCTGAAAGCTTCATTATTGTTATCTGTCATCTTTCTAGAAAATTCAAGAATAAGATGAAGTTCAAAAACATCTGCACTCAATTCCATTGAATTCATTACTCTCATGATTCTGTCAATTATTCTTTGTCTGGTTTGAATTCAATAAAAGACAGGAATAATACAAGTCATGCTATTATTTGGAGATCTACCCATAATTTTCGAGAGTCTCTGGGATTCAGTAGAGATACTTTTTAACACAGTGATTTTCTAGAGTTCTTTAAGGCATTAATGAAGTACTTTTATTCTGACATATTATTTTCTAAGTCAAGGAAAAATTTATGTTCAAATCTTACCTACATTAATTATGAGTACATTTGTGTAAATAATGTTCAGTTTAGATATAAAACATTTCATTCCACCCCCCACACAGAGAGTTCCCTTAATGTCTTCCAGTGAATCCCAATCTATATAGGCACCCATTGTTCAGACTTCAATCAGCATAGATTAATTTTGCCAGTTTTTTAACTTTATACAAATGGAATCATACAGTATGCATTTTTTGAGATTTATTACATTTAGTCCAGTTTTTACTGTATGATATTCCACTGTATGACTGTACCATGATTTATTCATCCATTTCTATCCTTGATGTGCATTTGGACTGTTTCTAATGTGGGTTATCATAACTACTACAGTTACAACTACTCCAAACCAGATGCCCGGTGGGCATAAGCACTAAGTTATCTGGGCCACACACCAATGGATGAACATGCTTGGTCATAGGGGATGTTAAGCTGAACTTTCGTAGATGCTAACCAGTAGTTTTCCAGATGGGCTGTAACGAGTTATACTCCCAGCAGCAATGCCTGACCCTTGCAGGTGTTCCAAGTAATACTTAATATTGTCAGTCTTCTTAGTTCTAACCATTCTAGTGAGGATGCACTGCATCTCTTGTGGTTTTAATTTACAATTCTTTGATAAGTAGTGATAATGATCATACTCGAATATACTTACTACCCACTTGTGTATTTTGTGAGTTATCAAATTGGGCTGATTTTCTTTTTCTTATTGATTTGTAGAAGTTCTTTGTACATTCAGGGAACAAGCTCTTGGACAGCTATTTGTAGTACAAATAATGTTCTCTAGCTCTATGCCTTGCGTTTCTTAATAGTGTTTTCATAAGAGCAGAAGTTTTAAATTTTGCTTTTGGCCACTTTACCATTTTTTAATATGTAGTGCTTCATGTGTTTCTACTCTAGCATTTACCTCTTAATAGCAGAAAACAACTCTAATTATCTGTCTTCCTTTCTTCCTTCCTTTCAATATCTGAGACTCAGTATCTGGACTCTTTTTAACACATGTATTGTACCACATAGGGTTTTAAAATACATTTATCTGAAGGATTAATAAATTTTGCCTAAAGTCCAAGAATACATTATAGCCATTCTGTACAGACATATATGCGTCAACATGCACAGTCACTATTTCCAAAAACATTTGCAGAGTGTGAAAGATGCACCTGTCGGAAAAACTCCTCCATCAAGGCCATGGTCCACCGGTGGTGCAGTTGCCAGCATTTGGCTGGGTGGCTGATGTCTGCTGCGTGAAGAATCAGGGACATGGTTTTGGCCCTGTCAATCCTGTAAAACCAGGGACATACACAAATTATCAGAACAAAGTAAGCAGTTACAGTTCTCTCTGAGTCCAAACCCATGGAAATCTAACATCACAAAAGAAAATAACCTACCCTTCAGGCTGCTGCAAATTGTTTCGTATATTTTTAATTTGCTGGAAGTGACCAGACATGTCTGTAGACAAAACCATTTCAACCACTAGGTTCCGAAGATCCCTGCGGAGTCATCAAAAGAAAAAAGGTTCATTTAGCCCTTTAATGTTCTCAAGAGGAGCACTTCCTGAAACACCGCTGATTACATTTTATTTTTCTTAATAGGTATGAACACAAAAGAAGCTACTTTTTAAATATAAAAGCTAAAAGTTTACATCATTTTCGCTTTTAACATTAAGGATTTAGGAAGCTGCCTGGAGAGTAATCTGTAGACGAGGCTGTTGGACATCTCCCCTTAAAGAACTGGATGCTTTTTCCTCCCACACCTGTGATCGTCCCCTCCTCATAAATCCTAAACACTGTGCTTCTGTCTGAAAGGATACTGACCAGTTCTAAAGAAAAACCATTACAAACGCAGTAGGTGCTGTTAACAAAATCCCTAATATTTAATGTTGCAGTAGGCAGTTAGTTATTAATGAAAGCAAAGGGAGTCAGACACCAGATTAAGCCAGATTAACTAGGAAAGGACAGTTTCACAGTCAACCTGGGCATCAGAGTAGGCAGGAAAGATGTTTTTCAGTCACCTTAGGGAGCAACTGGCACCATTCCACTGGATTAACTGGGGGCAGGGAGAAAAATGGGAAAGGAAATTCCTTTCACTAAGCACGTGAGCCATAGGAAATGAATGACAGAGCAGAACTATGAGGCATGTGCATGCAGTAGGAGCCAAAATAGTAACCATAACAGAGAGGAGTGTAGCCTGGGGAAATCTGGAGAAAGATCAGATAGGATAAGGGAACAAAACCCCAGAAGATCCAGTAAAGGGCCTGGACAGGAGAAGGCACCAGCACAGGCTGGGAAAAGCTAGGAAAGAGGTTGAACAGTTTGAAAGAAAGCCTGCACTTTTCTGAACCCAAGAAAATAAATGGAGACAGCAAGGACCTCGAAGCAATCACGATTATAGCCTGCCCACTCTCTGCCTCTCCAACAGCGTACTATCACTTTTCACTCTAATAAAACTTGCCACAGTCTTTTAAAATCCTCCTACACAGTGTCCCTGAAATTCCTTTCCTGCAACACCACAGAACAACCCTATTTCCTGACTGTGCCGGGGAGAGCTGCCTCTGTCCCAGACTGCCAGAGTCCTGGTCCTCCTCCCGTGACATTTATACAGCATTTATTCAGTCCAGCAGTGTTCTGGGCACTTTTTAATCTTTGTAAAGACATTTAATCTCCATAACAGCACTGTGAGGGAGTATTATTATTTGCTACCACAGAAGATTGAGTCCTTTGCTCAGTCACACAGGTAGTACAGAGCAGAGATTAAGATCCACACCAAGAGTTCCACTCCCAAGGCTGATGATGCTGGGAGCACTGCCCTGTGCCAGCCTTCCCCCTTAGAACCCCAGAAAACTAAGATGCTAATGTAAGTGGGGTTTGTCAGCTTCAGCTTTCGAGACCCTGACCCTACATGTCATAAGCAGAGCTACCAGTACTACTGAAATATCAGCCGAGACACTGTGAATATGGGGCCACATCACAAACCTATACGTGAATACCTCATTCTCACACTAAGTACAAAGTAAGCTGCCCCAGCTAGCTTGCATCTTCTTCCATTCACGGATTGCTCAGTACAGAGAGGTAGAATACAGGGGGTGGCAAAATTAGGTTTACAGTTGTAAGTATGTGATACACACGATTTATTCTTGTATTATTATTTATTACTTATTGTGATGTTTTACATTTAAGCAACTGTACTCATAAACCTACTTTTGCCCCACCCTGTAGTCACTCATATGGGAAACCATATTTTATTTTAATTGTGTGGTGTGACCTGTAGAGTAAGTTACCTGAAGATTGTATGACCAAACTACTTGTTTTTAAAAACCATTTCATATAGGAGGTTCTTGCTGAAAATTATGGGTGTTCAGTTCAGTTGTAGTTTTAGATGGGAACCATGCTAGTTTAGAATACCTTTGGCTAAATATTAAGTGAAGGGAAATTATTAAAGATAATAAAGTTATTCTAACTTACATTTTTTCCTCTGAAATTCTGAAGAGATCAGTACTATAATAGCAACTAACCCAACATATTTACATTAACTGAGGAAAAATGAGACTGCAGTTTTGTAAAGTCTGTAAATCTAATAAAAACATTGTGCTTTGTAGATAACTGATCAGTAAATGCTAGGTATTATCAGTAATCTACTAAAATATGTCAATAAACTCGACAAAATAGTGCACAAGGGAAATGCTATTTTATTTATGAATTATTGTTGCCAAAATTTTAATATTGTTGCAATTGTGGTTACTAAGGCACTTTAAGAAATAAACAGATGTGCAAACAGAAAACAAAGAAGTCCTTAAAAACCTATCCATATTTTAATTCTTGGTAAAATGTTAGGTTTATACTAGCAAAATTATAGCTTTTTGGAAACTGTTGGATCTGTTAAATTCTACAATATTATAATATATATAGTAATTGTAAAAAAATTATATAAAAATATTCAATCAGGATGACTGAGAAGTTGCTGTATGGAAATTTACAAAAAATACAGGAATAAATTATTAGAATAAAATATTAAAGATGTTAAAGAATATTGTTAATAGGAACAGAATCAACTTTGAGAAGGAAAAGGTTTAATTCAAAGGAATAATAATAAAAATAATATAAATGTTAACTCCGTAAAATGAAAATCACTGTTGTAGAAATAAATGCTCTATATGTAAATAGTCAAGTCAGTCTTTCAGACCTTAGGAAACACCTCCAAACTTGTCTCACTGCTTCTACCTTTGCACTTCTACTGTCCAGCTAGCCCAGCAGTGGTCACTTTTAAATCTTTTTACCATTAGATCCTGACCTTCCTAGACTGGAAACACTCCGGGGCTATTGTTTCCTGCAGAATAAAATAGCCTGAACTGGGTTCCCAAAACAAGATGTCTCCTCCTTTCTCCCCTCTCCCCTCCCCCACTCTCCATTGTACAGCTGTTTCCAAGTTGCAAAAGTAGCTTTGTAAATCCCCGACTGTCAATATTTGGAAAAAGTAACCATGGGAAATTAGGGCTGTTTTAAACCATAAATTAACCTTCATTAATAATCAATCAATTCATGTATTTAAAGGCAATTCTTAATCACAGGTAATTTTTTTTCCTTTGGACATTTCTTTGGCCTTGATTTAAAGATTAAAAATAAACTCTTGGGTATTTTGCATTTGAATGGGAAGTTTCTACCCATTAACTGACTTTTAACAAGAAAGGATTTCCTTCCTTCCTTCCTTCCTTCCTTCCTTCCTTCCTTCCTTCCTTCCTTCCTTCCACATATGTAGTTCCCATAGACTATTAGGGATCTACTAACACTCAAAAATTTCTACGTTTACCTGAAATTCATATTTAACTGGATGTCCTTTATTTTTATTTGCTAAATCTGGCAACTCTATAGTCAAATGAAGGGGATATGATAACCAAGAAATTAGGAAGAAAGGAGACAAATTTCCACTGAGTTCAAGGTGCATCTTGTTATTTTCCCCTACCTGGCAACAAGCATCTCCATTCCATGCAATTTTTTTTTAAGAAGACAGATGCTTTGGAGAAACACGTAAAATTCATTTTTGTACCTGGGCCATTTTAGTATATTTGTAATATTTTTCTTCATATAGTGAATTCTTTGTTTTTTTTTTAAAAAGCTAGCCTCCACATAGAGAAAAGTAATATATGAAGGAATTATTATGACATTAATATTCTGAATTTATGTAGGGTCACATATTGGTAGTATTGAGCAGAGTTACAACCAAATAGTATAAAACTATATATCTTAAAGTATTTGTTTCATGGTGTGTCATCTTATAGATTGACAATAATGTCTGTAGATGTTGAATTGGTCTGGAAATAATTCAACTCCATCTAACAGAGCTTAGCTCCTGAACAAAGACTTCTAGGTACTTATCTTCTCAGAGCCATCCAGTCAAGGGGAATTAAGTTTGTAGTATTGCTATCCATATAGTTGTCTAGATATTAATAAAGAAGCAAAGGGAATTAGACATTGTGTTTAATAAACTGAGGAGCATAAGCCTGTTTGCTTAGCCAGGAAGCTACAGCTTCACACCCCAGGGCATCACAGCATTTCTCCACAAAGGGAGTTGACACTCCTCCCTTCCCCTCTTTGGTACCGGATTGGCAGGGGCTGCTGGGGGAGGCGCTTGACCATAGAGACCTGTCAATTTACAGGGTAGACCCAAAAGGCAACAAAAGCTTGGGATGTTGATTGGTTATTTCAGAAAAGCTCCTGGTCATAACCCCAGGGGAACAAAGAAGCTCTCATGCTCTCTCTCAATCGGTGACCTGCACTTACCGGTTCATTCCTGCATTCTCTCTCTCACCCAGGAACACACACACAATCATGTGGGCCAGCAGCAGACACACAGGCTCCTAACAACTAAGGCTTAGTATAAAACAGAAACTCTGGAACTGGCATTTGTTTTGGCCTTGCTGAAGACAAGGTTGGACTTTTTCCATGGTGGGATAGACAGTGATGGGACATCAGAAACTCAAGGAGCACCTTCTATTTCCACTTGAATAAACCTCGCCACAAGACCGCACTTCCCATACGGGTCCTTGGAATGCTTTCCCTGGGATCCCATGGAACAGCGTGATTTCCTCTCACAACAGTATGTGTAAGGGATTAACTTTCATCTGTTTTCATCACCTTCTCATGTAATTTCACTTTTTCCTGAAATTAAATTTCCTCTAGGTTTCCCTTTAAACTCACCTCCAGTCATCTTTGGATAAATTTATCATGACATTCATTTCTTCTTCTTGCATAAGTCGGTAAGCTGCACTCACATGGTGATTTTCAAGGACAGATCGATCATTATACAAAATGGCAACATCTGACCTAAGAATTAAAAAGAAAACGCCCAGTAGAGGATTTCTTTACACTTCATTAGTGCCTAATAACACACTCGAGTCACAGTACATCTCATCAGTAAAAACCCTATAATCAAACTCCTAAATTTATGGAAATACCTATTTTCCTTTTTTTACTATATGACTTTTTTTAAAAATTCACTTTATTTTTAGGGCATTTTTAGATTCACAGCAAAATGGAGTAGAAGGTACAGAGATCTGCCATATACTCCCTTGTCCCACATAGGCACAGCCTCACCTGCCATTAGCACTCCCCACCAGAGGGATGCGTTTGTTACAATTGATGAATCTACACTGACATGTGTTTGTCACCCAGAGTCCACAGTTGACTTTAGGGTTCATTCTCAGTGTTGTATATTCTATGGGCATGTACAAATGTATGATGACATGTATCCATCATTATAGTATCATACAGAGTATTTTCACTACCCTAGAAATTCTCCATGATTTGCCAATTCACCCTTCCCACCTCCCTACCCCCTGGCTACCACTGATCCTTTTACTGTCTCTGTAGTTTTGCCTTTCCACAATGCCACATAGTGGAATCATATAGTATGTAGCCTTTTCACATTGCTTCTTCATTTAGTAATATGCATTTAAGTTTCCTCTATGTATTCCCATGGCTTCATAGCTGAATTCTTTTTAGCACCAAATAATGTTTCATTATCTGTATGTATCATAGTTTATTTATCCATTCACTTACTGAAAGACATCTTGGTTGCTTTCAAGTTTTGGCAATTATGAATAAAGCTTCTGTAAATATTTGTGCATGATTTTTGTGGACACAAGTATTCAAATCCTTTGGGTAAATGCAAAGCAACATGATTGTTGGGTCATATGGTAGGAGTATGTTTGGTTTTATTAGAAACCATCAAACTGTCTTCCACAGTGGCTGTACCATTTTGCATTCCCCGTGGCAGTGTACAAGAGTTTCTACTGCTCTGTATCCTGGCCCACACTGCCTGTCATCAGTGTTCTGGATGTCGGTGAGTCTAACAGGTGCATTACAGTGTCTCATTGTGATTTTAGTTTGCATTCCACTGAGGACAAAAGTGGCATGGAGCTTCTTTTCATATGCTCTTTGTCTCATCTGTGTATCTTCTTTGGTGAGGTGTCCATTAAGGTCCATTTTTTAAAATCAGAATGTCTTCTTATTCAGCTTTGTGTTTTAAGAGTTCCTCGTATATATTCTGAATAGCAGTCCATTATCAAAAGTATCTTTTGTGAGGCAAACGTGGTAAGTACTACACTAGAGAAACCACTTGGAAGTAACTTTTGTAAGTATTTTCTCCCAGCCTGTGGCTTGTCTTCTAATTTTGATATTGTCTTTCACATGTGAATAGCATAGGTTTTTAATTTTAAGGAAGTCCAGTTTACCTTTTTTTTCATGAATTGTGCCTTTATTTGAGTAGTCTTTGTCAAATCTAAGATCATATAGATTTTCCCTATTATCTTCTAGATGTTTTTATTTTTATATTTTACATTTAAGTTGATGATCCATTTTGAGTTTATTTTTGTGAAGAGGTGTAAGGTCTGCATTTAGATTCTTGTTCTTTTTTTTTTGGATGCGGATGCCCTGTTGTTACAGCACCATTAGTTGAGAGACTCTCTTTGCTCCATTGTGTTGCCTTTGCTCCTCTGTCAAAGATCAGTTGTGTCTTTAGGTGAGTTGTTTCTGGGTTCTCTATTCTGTTCCATTGACCTATTTGTCTATTCTTTGGCTAATGCCACACTGTATTAATTACTATAGCTTTATTGTAAATCTTAAAGTTGGATCATGTTAATTTTTCAACTTTCTTCTTTTCCTTCAATGCTGTGTTGGCAATTCTGGGTCTTTTGCCTCTCTTATAAACTTTAAATTTGCTTATGATACCCACAAACTAACTTACTGGGAGTTTGGGATTTCATTAAAGCTATAAGTCAACTTGAGGACTGACATGTGGACAATATTGAGTCTTCCTGTCTATGAGCATCTACCTATCTATGGGACCAACCTATGAGTAGGTCCCAAGGTGCTTACTTTGAAGGGGATTGAGGCATCATTGTCCTATGTACAACATTTCTTGTATCTTGTATCTTTTTCAATAAATGTCTCTATTTTTTCATATTACATGGGCTGGATACCTTCTGGACAGACCTCATATTCTAAGCACTCTCATTTCTGTATAATGGAGCCCTTGCCTCCTCATCATTACCCACTTAGTTTGCCAGATCATTGTGAAAGTATGGAGTGGAAGCAGAGCCACCATGTTCGATGTGCTAAAATGATGTACTCAGTCATATAAGTTGGCAAGTTGGAGGTGGGCAGCAAAAATAACAAAAGGAAAGTCAAGGTGAAACCTATAGCAACATTGTTACCACTTTTCCCAACGTCAGGCTCCTCTTGCTTTTCCTTCCTCCTGGTAGACTCATACTCTGTCAGCACTAAAATCGCCTCATTAAGACTTAGTGTTTTAGGCTTTTCAGTGGGTAGAGTCTCTGTTATCACCTATTACTGACCCTATCACTTAATGTTTACCAAAGAGTTGGCAAGGACAAATCAAATAAAGAACTAAAGGAACCTGGCTCCTATTTGAGATAACCATGCTTTATTATTACTCCAATATATGGGAAATGACCTTCTCTTTTGTTTTCAGAATTTCATAAAAGTAAGCCAACATGTATTTAGCTAATTGCCCATACCTCCAAAATACACTTTCTTTTGAAAATTTCAGCTATGGCCTAAAAATTACTTAGCCAGTAATCAAAGTTCAGTGCAAGGAAAAGTGAACTAGCAAACCTTACACACAATCCTTATTTAAGAGAGGATTAAATAGATATTGCCCTGGTAACTCCGGTATTTCCAGAAGTTTCCCAGGATCATGGGAAAAGCTGTAACTTGCAAATCAAAAATCATTTGCGTGGCCTCGCATGCAGTCATGGCAGTTTTGCCAGGGTTGTTAAAACACGTGGCTCCACATATCACTGTTTCTGCCTTTTACCAGCAAGAAAGTAATATGTTAAAATTTAATTGTAGCAAAGTATGTACAATTTTGTCTCATAAATTGAATAGGGTATTAGAATACAGCGTAGTTTTAGTGTTTGTGATGGTCTTTGCTAAAAAAAGAACAAGACTCTAAGCAACACCCATATCCATGGTAACATGTAGCTCAACATTTTCTTTTTACAAGAAATTTATTATTCTCATTTATTTATATTTCTAAGGGTTTCATGACTTATAATGTCTATATTAAACTTAAAACTAGCCTAACACTCTGTTTTAAATCATTTTTCAATCACTTTGTATTATCCAGTGAGCAGGTTTCCATATTCAGAAAGCACTCTAAATCCAACTAACAGTGAGTAATATAAAATACAGTAGAATCAATGATATCAGTGACATAAAAACCTATTTCTCCTTAGACAAAATGTGAAGGTGATGGTAAGAGTTTTAGAAAACATCTTTTTTGTTGCCTTTGTGGTCACTATAACATTTTGTTTGTAGAATTTTCAAGTTCTTGTAAAATTAACCTATTAAATAACTGATACTAGTAGAAAATTTATAAGAAAAAAGTAAAATACTAGAAATTTCCCCCTTTTACACAGTTTCTTAATACAAAAATAGGGGAAAATGTTTTCTTCCTTCTTTTCTTCCTCTCCCTTCTCTTTCCCGATTCCATGTCCTTCTCTGTAGTTCAAGGTACAAGTGAATTGGGACTCTTCGTTCAGTTGTCAGTCAACAGTAAAAGAAGAAAGCTGGAAGCCTGTAAGACCGCTGCCAGGAGCGTGTAACACCAGTCCACTGCCTTCACTCTTCACAGTAGAACGAGCAAGAAGTATTCATTGGTACCAGATCACTGCTCCCTTCTCCAACTTCCAAAATTATTGTTCTCTGCAGGACCCAGCTCAGTAATGAGCTGTCTTTAATTAAAATCCTACTCATTATGGTTTGGAGGGATGTAGAAGAGCCTTTGATAAGCAGAACTATCTGCATGAGTTACCTTTCCTTTGATGTTCCCCATAAACAAAAACAAAACAACTCTTCGTACTCTGCAAACATTTCCTGCTGCGCCAGCTTCAGGGGTTCCCTCTCCCCTTCATGCTCTTCCAGTCTGGGGAACTCTGAAAATGAACCAAACACCTTCCCCAATATTTCATTGTTTGAATTTGATCTCTTCTCTGTCTCCCTCAAGGGGCCATGATCTGTAAACCTACCCATTTCAGCCTGTAGAGGATTTCAGCCTGTAAAGGGTTGGGACCACCATATGTCCGTTTCTGGCCATGGGAGCAGAGTCGTGTAAGTAGACTGGATTGAGAGTGAACATCCCTCTTAGCTTCTCAGTGGTGCTACTGCCGTCAACTCTGACTATGCACATAAATAGCTTATTTCACCTCTTGAGATCTTTGCATTTTCTTCTAAGACTTTGAGGTTTAGACCAGGTGATTGGTAATGTGAATATCAGCCACTTGAGGGTCCCTTGAAGCTCTAAAATGTTGAATATTTTATAATATTCAACATTTTGAATATTAAAGAGCGTTTGCACGCTCTTCACATCAAAACAGCAACTTCCTATAACTAGAAAATCAGTTGTTAGAAATTGCTATTAAAAAACAAATGAATGCAGCCCTGGCTGGCATAGCTCAGTGGATTGAGCGCGGGCTGTGAACCAAAGCATCGCAGGTTCGATTCCCAGTCAGGGCACATGCCTGGGTTGCAGGCCTGGTCCCCAGTGGGGACCACATGAGAGGCAACCACACATTGATGTTTCTCTCTCTCTCCTTCTCCCTCCCTTCCCCTCTCTAAAAATAAATAAATAAAATCTTTAAAAAAAACAAAACAAAACAAATGAATGCACCACATAAAAACTGCACATGAATGTTTATATAAGCTTTATTCATAAGTGCAAAGATTTGGAAGCAATCAAGTTATCCTTCAATAGGTAAATAAGTAAATAAACTCTGGTATACCCAGACAATGAACTATTATACAGCAATGAAAACAAATGGGCTGTCAAGCCATAAAAAGACATATAGGAGCCTTAATGACATATTACTAAGTGAAAGAAGCCAGTCTGAAAAGGCTTTAGAGTATATGGTTTCAACTATATGACATTTCAGAAAAGGCAAAACTATAGAGACATTAACAAGACCAGTAGTTGCTATGGGTAAAAGCGGAGAGAAAGAGGGAAGAATTAAAAGGTGAATGAAACAAGGGGACTTTTAGGGCAGTGAAATGGTGGTGTGTATTACCGTAATGATGGATGCATGGCATTATACATTTGTAAAACCCTTACAATATATAACACAAGAAATAAACCCTAATGTAAACTGTGGACTTAAGTCACTAATGATACATCAACAATGGTTCATTGATTGTAATAAACATACACAGTGCAAGATGTTAACAACAGAGGAAACTGTGGGGTGTAGGGAAGGAGCCTGTGGGCACTCTATGCTCCCTGTTCAATTTTTCTGTAAACCTAAATCTGCTCTATGAAATAAACTCTATTAATTAAAAAATGAACAAATAAAAAATAACTAGGTGTAGTAATCACTCAACAAAAATAGAGAGTTTTATAGTGGTTCCAGAAACCATCAATCTCTCAACTTACATCTCCATCTTAAGCATATCTGACTAGTGAAAGACAGAAATTTCAGGATCCAGTGCATATAAAGGGAGTTGGATCCTGATGGGCCCACAACCAAATTCTGCCTCCCAGGAAGGGAGACCTCTGTGCAGCAAAAAAATTCAGAGCACCTTCCTGTTATGGACTGATTTGCATTCCTGAAAATTTACATGTTGAAGTTCTTAAACTTTATCACCCAGTACTTTCGAGTATGAATGTATTCGAAGATAAGGCCTCTAAAGAGATAACTGAGGTTAAATGGGGTCATATGGGTTGGGCCCTAATCCAATATCACTGGTGTTCTCCTAAAAGGAAGAGATGCTCACCGACAAAGGAATGGCCGTGTGAGGACACAGCAAGAGGTGGTCGTTTGCAAGCCAGCGAGAGAGGCCTCAGCAGAAACAAAACCCCTTGATGCTGCGATCTCGGCAGCGAGTCTCCAGAACTGTGAGCAAATTTCTGTTACTGAAACCACCCGGTCTGTGGTGTTTGGGTATGGCTGTCCTCGCAGACCAGCACTCCCACTCTGCTGTTTTGAATCTAATAACTGCCGTTATCACCATTATTTAAAAAGTTGTATTTTCCAGTCATTTTAAATTTAACACTTCATGCTCACCTGGCATTTTTTTTAGATTTTTTAGATTTTTTCAGAAGTGTAATATTATTATATATTTTCAAATGCATAATGACACCAAACTAATGCCTTCGACAATAAATCGCAAGATTTGTCTCAATAAATAAATGTCTTGTGTGAGAGTTCAAAATGTAAATTCTTGGCATAGATAAATTATATTACACATCTTTATGTTCTTTAAATTGCTAAATATGCCACAAAATATATGCAAAATTCTTGATAAATAATAGCTGATTGACAGGAGTGTTTATAGCTTAAGCAATTTGGCTAAAACTTACTAAACCTATTATTATTAGACATCTTCATTGTTATTTTTAAGTCCTCTTAAAGTTAGGAGTACACAGAAAATACATTTCAAATTCTAACTTAGAAGAGTGAAGCCTGAGCGCAGCTGACCTTGTCTGAATGTGGAAGTTGTTGGTGGTCCCGGTGTGCTCGTAGTCGTGGATGGCGGCGGCGAAGACCAGCGCTAGAATTTCCAGTTCCGTGAGCCAGTGCTGGGGAAGTAAAGCAAGAGTCCACCATGTTTAGAAAGCAGAGGTTATGTTGTCTTCCTACAAAAAATGGCTCTCAGTGCACCCAGTATGATTAACCATATAGAATTGTTTGTTGATTTTAAACACATTTTCCTTTCTATTTCACCTCACTCGATTGTCCATAATAATGACTGCTTCATAATGCCAATGATTGTTTCATGTCCTGTAAGTTCACAATCCAGACATTATAATTTTCCTCCCTAATTGAAAAATAAGCTATTTCCTATGATTTAAATGTGAACCCTGACTGGATTTTGCATTCATAGCCTTATGAATTTGGGTTCTCATGAAGTTAATCACAATTAAGTGAATGTTAACATATAGCTTGTACATCAGTAAAATGTCTTTTAGCTCAATTTTTGTAGAAGACTTACTATGAGAAAATTTTCCATCCAAGAGTTGAAAGTATTCACTGTGTTCATTAGAGGAACTGTACTTAGTTTTTATATTTAAATAAAGATTTAGAAGAGTTTCTAAGGATTTACCAAATTTGCTCTTTATAACACATACATTCTAAGGCTGTGCAATTAAACTTAATAACAATGGGGAAAAAAAGGCTTTCACATAACACGTAGATCACCTGCTTCATATACATTGACCTTTTTGTTATCAACTGGATGGTTTAGCAAGATTCTACTACTGTTATATGTCCATTTAGATAATTCAGTAGTTTCTTTATCTCTCACATTTTGCATAGCCCCTTTAATGCATTGTCCAATATGACCACATGTAACTACTTAGTTAAAAATAAATAAAATTAAGTAAAATTAAGTTCCCTTTAATAGTCACAGCAGCCACATTTCAGCTGCTCAATAGTCACATGTGCCAAGTGGTTCCCATGTAGAGCGGTGCAGATACAAAGCATTTTCATAGAAAGTCCTGTTGGACACCACTGCAATGAGGTGGCAGGAATGGAGAATCCAAAATGACATGAAGCTTACTCTTCGTGGTCTTATTCCATATACTTGAAATAATTAAAGGCCTTCCAGAAAGCAACAAAAATATATATAACAAACTATATGCATACATCATAAAAGGTCACAAAATAAAGGTGCAATGGAAGGGTAGATAGAATGTCTGTGTTGTGGAAATGGATCTTGGAATTAAGATGGACAATGATTAGCAGCTAAACATCAGGCTGGGAACGGAGAGATTTTAAATAGAAAGATGAAATATACAATGCCACTATAGAAGTCTATATGAAAATCAAATTGCCAGTAGTTGTGTTGGAGAGTTAGTGACATGAGATTGAAAATTGTGCAGAGCCTGGGAAAGAATTGATAAACTGCCTTGATTAGAGCAGATGAATTTGATTTTTGTATAAAAGGTAAGAGGGAGCCCTTGTAGGTGCATGAGGAGGTGACAGGTGTTGTGTCTCATAGTTGCCAGAGGCACGCTCTTACTAATCTTAGCTCCTTTCACATAAGCTATTATGGAATTTGGCATAATAGAAACTTAATATTTCTCTGTTGAATTGAAGTACACCAGTCTTGCATCAGCAGGAAGTAGTAAGGAGTAGTGGGTGAAGATGTAAAATCAGGCAATTCTGGTTTTATATCTTTTTAGTCCTTAGGTAAATAAGTTATTTTCCATCTCAGCCACAGTTTCCTTGAAAATAGAATCAGTGATCATTCCCCTATGGCTTTTAAAACTTTACAGTTAATGCATGTACTGTGCCTATTGCAAGACTTGTTATATAGTAAAACACAGAATAAATGGCATTTTACTAAACTTATTATCTTAAATACACTGATTAAGTCATCAATCCGGAAAATAATAGTGAGCTAACATCTTCAGTGATTGCAATTCAAGAATAAATGCCTCACATGTGGCTGACTGAGAAACAAAATATTCAGCACCAAAGGGGGTTGATATAACTAGCCATTCTGTATTTACTGTTGCATTTTATCATGAGTCATTAAAAGGAAGAAAATGACCTTATTAAAAGCTTATATTACAGGCTAAACTGGGACTGAACCTTCAATGTCCCCAGTGAGACCGTGGAATTAAGCACCATGAAATGAATAGCACTTGAAATTAAACCAGTTTTTGTACTCCCAGAAATGCATTCTTTTATTAAAGGAAATTGTTTCTAGAAAAAAAGTCACACACTTTGTTAAGCATTTTTTATTGATTAACCTTAAGATCTACAGATTTAAGTATGAGTTTTGAAAAAAGTGACATCTAATATTTACTATAATAGTATAGACTATGAAGCTGTAATTATAAAAAATTAAATAGAAAATCAGAAATGTATATTAATTATAGATTATCTCATTAGTACTTAAAATTATCTTCCCACCTGTCAAAATGTGTTCCCGCTTTTGGTCTCATTAATCTCTGCCTCTCATAAACAGTATTTCCTCCATGAATCCCCTTATTTATTGTCACACTATATGCCACACTATTAGTCTTAATAATAAAGTTTACATTATAAAATTATTTGGGAAGAAAGAAACATTGAGCTTTAATATTTAATTAAAATACATCTATTTTGTATTAGTGAAAGTAGAATTTTGAGCTTATTTTTAGCTTCTTAGTTGCCAACTTATTTTCTGCTGGAGTCAAATGAGAATTCTAACTCAGAAATGGATGCTTAAATTCATGGATTTGGTAAATGATTCATGAGGACAAGCCAAGAAAATGTAGTTGAATCACATCACTCTTGCCAACCAGAATGGTGGTCATTACCTCCTGGGTTCTTCTGATTTCTGATGATGACAAAGGGTTAAAATGATGAGTAATAAGCAATACAACACTGTGCTCATCTACACTGCAGTTTGCATTTTGCCTAGAAAAATGCTCAGGTGGCCTTACTCTAAAATGGGAAGCCCTCAAATTATGTTATAGGGAACTATGGGTGCCATTAATAGCATGTGTGATGATGACAGATGGGAAGGGAAAAGAGCTAACTTAACTGAAAGTTTTAATTAGATGGTGTCATTTAATTTTTATAACCATCCTATATACCATTTACTAGGTAAGTATATCTATCCCTGTTCAGCAGATAACAAGCTAAATCCTAAAGAAGTAAATCAATCTGCCAAAGGTCACCTAGTTCTCAAGTGGCAGAGCAGTGATTCAAAACAAACTCTTTACAATTACAAAAAGTTTCTGATCCTTCCACAGATCACAATATTTCTCTACAGGTGACAACAATGTTTATTACTCAAAAAAGGCAATATGCTGAAAACATTCTTCTAAAGTTTCAAAAGCAGCATTTCTAGACAATTTAACTGGATATATTGATGAATAAAAGTTGACAGAGCTGTCAGATGTTGTGAGGCTACTTTCATAGCTGAATTATTCAGTGTGTGTGTGTGTGTGCATGCACATAAAAGAGAGAGAAAGTATATGTCTACGGCTGGGATAATTTCAGGACAGAAAATCACATTGACCTATGAATTCCTGATGTGTCCAAAAGATCATAATTAGCAACTTTTATCCTGAATTACAGGGCTGGACACTTTTTTTTCTCTCTGCCTTTGAGTAGGCTGAGGTAGTGTGCTATAATTTTCCTAGTATAGAAAGCAAGTATGTTATAATAATATTAATACTTAATACATATAATTTAATAAGCATAATATAATAAAGTATTAATTTTACTAATATTAGTGTATGTGCTAATAGCTATTATATTTCAGGAATGAGATTACGTGCTTTACAGATATGATATCATTGACTTCTCATTACCAGACTACAAGGTGCCTGGTATTAACCACGTTTTAGTGACAAGGGAACCCAAGTGGAGGCTGAACGAGCTGGGAAGTAGTGAAGCAGGGTTTCAAAACTATATATGATTGCTTTGGGAGCTTACACTCTTTCCATTCTTGCAATATTGTCTGTGAAGCCATTTATAAGAATAAAATTTCCACATAGTTTGTAGAATAGAGACATAATGGCGAGTTTTCTATAGCTTGAAAGGAGAAAAATTGAGTCATTTCAGTGTGTGGGAGGCTATTTCTGGCTATAGCAAGTTGACTACAAATTCCAAAGGAAGTAGGGTTAAGTCATCTCTTTTTCTTCTGCTCTTAGTGTTACTGAGAGCACAATGCCAGGAGCCAGAAAGGCAAGTGTTCCCTTGCCAAGGCCCCAGTGATTTCCCATTCAGAGAGACCCCGGAGGTGGTTTGGGAGCACTCGGGGAAGCATTCGCTCTTTAGCAAATGGACTAAGCTGCCCACACCACTGTCACTGTGGCACAGGGTTGCAAATTAATTAAGGGACAAAACTGGGCAGGAGACAGAGGGTGTCCTAGCACCATTCCTCTGCTTTGCCAACTCCCAGGCCTCAGGGCGTCTGATGACATTAACAAACTGAAGGACAATAGCTTCATCACAATCCCTTTTAGGCAATAGTCCTCTGAATATTTTGTGAGTGACAGGCTGCATTAGTCACCTGACAGCATTGGGCTGCCACTGGAGTGCTCCATAAATGTCACACTGATAAGACCATTCTCAAACAGCGGGACATCAACTAAACACTAAAGCAAGTGACATTTTAGAATGCTTTTTTGTTGTAAAGAACACTTTTATACATATGAAAATTAATACTCACCTACCATCACTTTTTTCAGCTATACAAAAGTATTTTTTTAAATAACTTTCCAAATACCTGCAAGCTGGCAGTATGACCTAGTTTTGACAAAATAGTCAATAAATTTGTAAATTTAGTTTGCCTTTTCTTTCACCATCCATCATGACATTTCTCATTACTTTCTTCAGTTTGAATGTATTTTAAACTAGATAAATTTAGTTTATTTATTTGGTTTAAATAAACACTGAGGGGGACAACACAAGTCTCCCACCAGACTATTTTTTTTTGTAATGGCCAAAGTCAGGGATAAGCAAAGAGCCCACTGACACTTTTTTGCTAAATGATGGTGAAATCATAACAAATTTCCAAACCAAACTTGCTGAAGTAGAGTGAAATTATATTTACAATTAGTAAGTCACTGTCCCCTCAGAAAGGGACTGCATAATCTTTGCTAATAACTTCAATTTTCTAGGAGTCACATGAGCCTGCAAGCCTGGGCCAAATTGCCTTAGTCTTCCAGAGAAGTCGGCATGGCTTGTTTTAACCTGGAATGGATCTTCCTTGCAAGCTGTGGGTAGATTCACATTGTGTATGTGAATTTCTCTATTTACCCACTAAGATAACATCTTCAATGTCAAAATAGGACACTTTTATTTAGCTCCCTTTATACTTGTGACCAAAAAAAAAGTACTTAAGTAAAAACACATACTTTTAAAATTCTGGCTACTCCCTGCAGCTGAAATGACAGATGTGTTATCATTATACTTCAAAATTTAAGCAGATTTGTTAAAATATCAAAGTATGCATTACTTTTCTTTTTCATCTTGTTCTGAGTAAACTTAATCAGTCCAGTTTTCATTAAAGAGTAAATCTTAAATATTTCATTTTTCAGTTAACTTTTTCAAAGATAAAGAATTCAGAAAAAAGGAAATGCCAAATATTCGATGTGTATACCACCTCACTACCAGATTCAAGACCAAGGCCTTAGACAGGAAAGAGTAAGCAGCTCTCACCAGGAAGATGTTAGAGAAACTTTTGCAAGTATAACAGCATTCACAGCTGTCACAGGACACTTCATTTATCACATTAAATGCCATGAACATCAGACCAAGTGAAGGCACATAGTTCAAGAAACAGCTGTGACAATAAAGTTCTTTCAACCAAAACAGCTTTAAAAGAATTTCTGTGTGTGAGTGTGTCTGTGTGTGTGCCACTTGCCAGAAAGAGAAACAGGTATAAAGAAGGTTACATTTACTACAGTGAAATAACTTACACTTTTTAAAGTTATATCTTTGAATGTTTGAGTTTCTACCTATTATTGGTAACCTTTATTTCCTCCTTTTAAGCAGCAAATAAGAACCCTGGAATGAATAGTGAACAAACTCAACCAAGGACCAAGCCCAGCTATGGCTACACTTGCTCCAGCCCAATGGGTGCATTGACACCTTTGTTCAGTGGTGCTTGCCTATATGACGTAAAACAGGAAAACTCAAGGTATGAGATTAACAACACATATAGTTCAGCCTTCTAGAAAGTCACAAGAGGCTCATGCCACTGCATCAATGAAGGTTTTTGAGATTTCTGCCTCCCATTAACAGGACTTGATTTGAATTCCAAATCAAGTTCTATTACTTTGCAATCTTGTCAAAAAAAAGGGGGCATATTTCTATTGAATTGGTGGATAAATGCCAAGAAAATTCTTTATTAAAAGCCCAGCTGAGCTCCCAGCCATCAGCCCCTGTCAGCTGCCAGCTGTGTGAGTGAACCATTGTGGCTGTCTTACCTAATGATGTCCTCAGCTGGCTTTATACACAGTCACCAGTGATTGAATCACAGGACAGACCCCAAGTGAGAGCCTTCTAGTTGGGGCCCTTCTAACCAAGACCCTTGAGAGATTTTAGTAAGTTACTGTTTTAAGCCACTAAGTTTTGGAGTGGTTTGTTATGGAGCAAAGACAACTGGAACATGGGGCAGGAGTGGGGTCTGAGCTTAAGGCACTGATGGAGCTGCACCATTTGGAGACAAAGAAAGATGGAGAAAAAGATAATTTCTTTAGCTATCACAAGACTCTACTGGATGCATCAGCAAATATGTAGAAAACACACTATAGTTTCTTGGGGAAAAATAAATAATCATGAAAATTTTCTGTATACAATAAACTTGGTGAATTATGTACCTGTTATAAGTTTTCAGGATCTTCAGGGCAACCTACTCTGTGTGGCTCTTGGGGCTTTGCTTGGCACCAGATTAGAAACAGCCTCTGCTTCAGAAAGCTGAGTGTTAAGGATCTCTGGGCCCCCAAAGAGTACTACTTACATAGATGTGAGTACCAGAAACCCCTGCTACTTGCAAATGTGACTTCTGAATTCTAAACGGGTAGGCAACACATACCATGGGGTTCGGTGGGACATTCTCTTTACATATGGTTTATGACTCTCCTTCAGCCTAGGTTGGTTGACCTATGAGGACTCAAGAAAGTACTAAGATTTGTGGGTCTCATATGGCCTACACCCCTTTGAGCCCATCTCAGTTTGGAAGCTTCAGAAGAGCTGCTTCTCTCTTCACCTCCTGGGAGTCCGACCGAACTCTGAGACATTACCGAAACTCCAGGCAGTCTCATGGTTCCTATCGTCTACTCCTCATTGTCCTAAGATTTGCCTTTCTGAATCATTTATTTACTTATTCATCGATTCATTTGGATTCAGAGAAGAGGAAGGAGAATTTGGAAAAATTCACATAATACTTTTAGGATTTGATTGTGACTAGCAATGTATGAAAGAGAGAAAAGGCTGCTGAGGTCAGCTTGGAAGAATGTGATAATTTGAGGGAAGAGCACTTTAACTAACTTTTACTCCAAACACCTTTTCTCCAGGTCAACTTATTTTTTTCTTTGTTGATTGCAATGAGAAAAGGGATTTACAAACAAAAGTGTTCTACAGTCCAAATTTTGGAAAACTTACAATATATTTTCATTTGCCTCTGGGTATCTTTTTCTTTCACTGAGTTAAAATACTTTTTGAAAAATGCATATTATGGATAACACATTAACCCTCAAAAATCCAAAAGATTATTACTTATAACACTTCTATGGGCATTAAAGAGATAATAAGAACTTAGGGGAATAGAATTTGATGTTCCAAACTAATAAGCTTCAGTACAAAGCCTTTCTTACCATGATACCTGTATGGAGCATTATGTAATGCACAGTTTGAGTGACATCGGCTGCGTGGATCAGATTGTGATAAGGATTTTTGTACTTGCTGTAACCAACTTCCAAAGCTTCTGCAAAGGCAATTAGGCAAGAAACGGGAATCTGCAGAAAGTAATAATTATGATTACATTTTACCAAAAGAGCAGCTCCAAATCAACACAAACACAATGGTTTTTGGGAGGGGACACAGTGAGTCAGATGTGGGCAGTAGTTTCTTGAATTACAATGTGGACTGTTCTGAAAAACCACTTCATCAACCTGTTAGCTTTCCATCCTAAGGAGGATTATCACTCCCAAGTGTTTAGCTAAGGTAGATGAAATAACAGTCTTACCCGTAATTTAAATATTTATGTCATCCAGAGTCAAGTCAGAAGGCTAGTTCTTCAAAGGGCAAAATTTCCCAGTTAGAATTGGTGAAGTCTAGTTTTTCTATTTGTAATACAAGGCATTAAAATAAATGACCTCTCAGTTCCTTCCAGTTCTAAAAACACCATGAGTCCACAGGTAATGATGAAAGGTAGAGCTGCAGAGTGCTCAGAAAGGTGGATCAAGTCTGTTATTTAAATGGCTCTCCATGAAGTTAATTAGAATCCCTTCCATTTCAGCTGAAGAAAAGCTGCCAATACAGGTTCATTCTGTGTCTCAGGAACACAGAAGATCATATTTCTTTGAAACATAGCTTTCAATGTCTATCTGACTATTCTGTAACTCAGGGGCATGCTGGTATCTCAAGTGAATTAGCTTATAATGGCTTATGATATCCAAGTGGATGCATAGTTATGTCAGGGAGTTGGGGAGGATGGCTTTAGCATGTGATACACTCATCCATCTAGTTCTGTGACCTGTCAACTAGAAACATTATAAAATGTATTGATTAATGACTCGATGTTCTGCATTTTCATTGTAATTCAGATAACAAATTCTAAGAGCAGTTCACTTTTATTTCATGTTTCTGACCTTGAAACGGTTGATAAGATCATATCTGGTAAACAGTTCATAAATCATAAACTTCAGACTATGTTCTCCACTTGCTTCATTT
The DNA here is from genome assembly GCA_028533065.1 of Trachops cirrhosus. Taxonomy (NCBI): domain Eukaryota; kingdom Metazoa; phylum Chordata; class Mammalia; order Chiroptera; family Phyllostomidae; genus Trachops; species Trachops cirrhosus. The sequence goes on along the minus strand of CM052541.1, from coordinate 38,389,451 downwards.
AAGGCAAATACATCAAAAGACCATTTATCCACTTCCTGTAGAAAAAAGAGGAAACACTTCAGGCAGCAAATTCATATAGTTTTGTTTCTTTCTATGAAACATTCTTGGAAAGATGAGGCATTCTACATCCAGCAGGACAAATTTCCATTCGGCACATTAGACTCCTCAGGGCCTGCTGTGACAGGACCACTTAGGGTCTGCGGGTCCCCAGCAGAGAGGGCCTAAGGCCTGATGTAGGGCTTAGATCTTCCCCCTAATCCCAAGGTTATCAAATGGTGTAACGAACCTGATAACACTTTAATACCTCCTAAATCTCTTTCCAAATTTATGCTCCAAATTATTTCCCCAGAGTTGGCCTCACTTTAAGGTAGAAATGTAGGTTATATAGGTGATATTAATTGAAGGATAAAAGGAAAACAGCCCAAATTTCTCTTTCCCACCCATTCACCTGCTACATGGCTTGAAATTCCACCATAGGAGTTAGTAATTTGGTTTAAATTTTTGATATTTTATACCTTCTTTTAAAATGCAAATATCTTAGAAAAAGTATATATGACTTTTTTACTCACTCTAACCTTGGCTGATTCATTTATACTTTCCTGCAGGGAAAGATGGTAAGATAAAGGAAATGAGTCTTTTGATTGCGGAGGAGATTTTGGTATATCCCTACAGAAACAGTCAGGCCTGTAGGAAACTGGTACTCTGGGAGAGTGCCTCTTGCTACTGCATGATTTTGCTGAAGGAAATTACAGGGAAAAATCTTGTAGAAGAGTCAGTCCACAAAATGGTCTTGTAGCAACTGATACCAGTCCCAGTGCATCCTCAGGGAGCTTTTAATGTAAAATTTGAGCTCCAACACTAAACTCACTGAAGTTAAGAAAAAAAAAACCCTAAAGAAATACAGCAGAGTCAGTTCTAATTGATTATCAAAAACTACTAGCAAAGAAGGTCAGATTACATATGCCGCAGGTTTAGCACTGAACAGTAAGTGGACAGCCTTGACGCTGTGCACTGAGTCTGCATTTGAGTAGGCAGCGTTTAGAGCTTCTCTCATCTAACACACATGTGTGCAGGCCCATTGTCTGTGCTGTGACATGCTGAAACTAAACTGAAAACCTGAGAAAAAGCATTCCACAGTCTCTTTTACAAATGTTTCTTTTGAAAAATAGTAATAATAACTTCAAATGGTCTTTTTAATCATTTGGAAACACCAATGAAATGTTTATTGAATTACTTGTATACCCTTTGTTAAAATCCTTGCATTTTGCCCTAATTTGATCCCTGAAATTTGCTTTTTCTGTCTGTCAACTTCAAATGCCTAAAAGTTCTGTTCGAAGGCATTTACCATCAGTAAAGCTCAAAGGAGGCCAACAAATTTTTTTATCGAATTCCAAAGCTAACAAAGAATTGGTTCAGATTGTCACAGGATGCTATTTACAGTTCCCAGGAGGGGATTCCCACTGGTAAAAGGTTAATTTTCCATTTCTTGGGGGTTTTATCAACCATGATGATTACATTTATAAACTAATACAGATGCTTGGCTTTTACATTGTCAGACTGAGAACAAATATGATAAGGTATATCAGGAAATAATAATTATTTAAGTAAAAATATTTCTTTAGTAGTTCTTCCCTCAACCTGTTAGTTCATGTGTTTTTTCTATACTATATTTCAGAAAGACATTTACATTTTCTCATGCCTAAATATTTTGTTAGATGGTTTCTAAGCAAAAGTTCTTAAAATAATAAAATAAGTGATACTCATATACCTTCCCATAGTTGATGGAATCAAAATCTCTCAAGAACTGAAGAGTAACTAATATCCTATAATGTGACATTTCAGCTATATAATAAGTATTATATTAGCTTTAGAAACATAAATATAAAAAGCATCTAAGAAAAACAAACTACCATTTTAAATGAATAAGATTAAAATCTAATATGCAGCAGAGAAAAAACAAATTAAAGGGGATACAAAAAAGAAAATTAAAAGACAAAAGAAAGCAATATAAATTTAAGCTCATGAAGTATTTTGATGCATTTAAATTCTCTGTTAGTACAGGTAAGCCACCAAGAAACTTAAAGAAGACAAAGTTGAAATTCCTCCACCTGTACATAGTCATAGAAAAAAGTAAGGGATGTTCAAGGATGAGCCTTCACAATGCTTCTGTAGAAATAAGAGCTATGAGCTGCACGCACACACACACACAATGGACAGAAGTACACAAGCCGAAAATCTTCCTTTTCCTTTTTGACTCTAGTTATGCCTAACACATTAAGTCCTTTAATACTGCAATTGGGCATCAGACTAGGGGAGGCATAGGGAAAGCAGACAAGAAAGATGGATGATTTTGTAATCTTTCTTAATTTTATCTTACTTTTTCTATTTTTTCAAACCTGAAATTCTAGACAATTTTCTTCCATATAAGTTTTGCCTTTTACCTATATTTGATGGAAACATTTTTTTGATAATGCATTAAAATTTTCCATAAAATATACAAAAGAAAATATGTGCATTCTGACAAGTCCTACTGCTGTCTTGAAACTGAATTCAAAATAAAGCATACAGAAGAAAACGTCACGTGTGTGTGCACACATGCATTTGCATGGATATAGTTTTTTAGTGTAAATCAATCCTCAATTAAGTCTACAATGAGTCATAATTTCGAACACATAACATTTTGTAAAATGGTTAAAATATTTTTTACACACCAATATGTAAGTTGTAGCAAAGACCTATTCTCATTTTTCCCCAGCCATTTTAAGAAGATTTTTTTAAAAAATTTTATTTGAAAAACTAAAATAATTGAAATTATTTCACCTTTAATGTTACTATGACAGCTTCTGGATATGCCAAACCAACCATGTGATAGGACTTTCTGTACATCCTAAAAAACAAAAATAAGTTTATATATGTATCATTACTCAAAGTTTTCAACTATTTCTTCAATATAAGGGAAAATTGCTTTCGATTAGTTCACCTTTTATCACTAATCACATGCTGCCTTTGTGACAACAATGGTAACTATAGCCACCCTTCATTAAGCATCGATAATGTAACAGATGTTAAAATTATTTTTTTCACTCACAACCACCCTATCAGGCCATTGTGATTTTAGTTTCTAGAGAAAGATATCTTTGCCATAACTGCATCTTATTACAGGGGGCTGTCCTTCATATATGCAACAGCAGCACTTTCCAGCATGTCACCATACCACTGGCGGCAGAATATTCTTGCTTTGTGTGCATTTATGTACCAGAATTTTCAGTCTGGAATTTGAATGTCATTAAAATATTTCTTTTATAGATTTTTTCCCTACAAAATAGAAATTATAGGAGGGAATATATAATATCACAAGAATTTGCACAGCTGTTTTTTAAAGTTAAAAATATCAGGAAAACAGTATTGACAAACATTGCTTAAGTTCACATTGTCATGTTAACACCATATAAGAAAATCATACAGAAATACAAGCTTGTTTCCGTTCTAGTAATAGCATAAGTAACAAAGATTTTTATTAATCAGGAATTTGTTGGATTTTCCCATCTTTAACCAAGATGTCCATCAAAGAGCAAATATAATAAATTCCCCCATTGAATTATATGAGAACACAATCATTGTGATACCCTAATGTGTAGAAATAGCAATAAACTTCTATTTTCTGCATGGTTCCCCCACAAAGTCCTGGAAATAAAGAATTTAACTGATTATTAATTATGTGCATTAACTTTTATATCACTAATTCACAAGCAAACTGCATTCCTAGACTATATCACTATAACTTCTCCCCTCAAAGTGCCTAGAAAAAAAACATGATTATATTATTAATTTATATTAGGGTCCAATATAAAAAAAAATCATTTGGAAAATATTCTGCATCTTCTATAAAACCACTTAGGAAGATATTAACCTTTTGATTAATTAATATTATATTAAAAATTTATGACGTATTACTTAATTTCTGTATAAAAGCTATCTTTTTAAAAAGATAATAAAAGCCAAATAATTCATCATGTTTTCCTTTTAAATCTTGACTTCTTGGAATATCAGAATTAAAATACTATCTATGTATATCCCTATGCCAGGTTTTTTTTGATAAAGCATCTCCCCATTTTATGACAAAGTCATTATTTTCATGTTATATTTATTTGAAATGACTTTAAGTAATTTTTGGATGTGGGTAATCAGTTATAATAAAACGATTATCTATATCCTTTACTCTGTTGGAATATTTCAGAGCAGTTTATAAATAAAATACTATATTAATTACTCCACTGAAATAGGAATAATTATCCTAATCTTACAAGGCAGAGAAACTACTAATCATACAATAAAAGAGCCAGAAAATAATTATTATCAGCCATATTTATTAGGATTTCTTTTCTTTTACTTTTTGAGGAAGCAAGTAGTCTTTTCTATCCATTTCTCTAGTCATTATTACTAAAAAAAGTGGAAGTACAGGGGAAATGGAAGGATGATAGACAAAGGAAAAAAGGTCAATATAACATCAATTAGGAATAAGAAGTTTTAAAAATTAACATTAAATCAGTTTGATTTAGTGGCGCAAAAGGCAGTATGATGTAGCAAAGAAACGGTGCTTTGAATAACAGGTTAGCCACTCACTAGCTGTGTGTGATCTTTGGAAAACTCTTTAATGTCACTCATCTGTAAAATGAGAATAATTATAAGATTTTTTGTGAAGAGTACGTGATATGTATGCCTAGCATAATATAACCAGTACTTAATATAATAAAGTCATTTTTATTATTATTAACATTACTATTTTCATTACTTGGCAGCCAGTATCATTGGCTCCAATTCCCAACATTCCTCTGGGCTCCCTGGGCACAGTGGGAACTCTGGTACAATTAAGTTTTGTAGACTTAATAGGATAAGAAATAAACATCAGCACATATTCTCATTATATGGAATGTAAAGAATGCCCCCCAAAAAAGGATTCTCCCTCCAAACTGATAGAGAAATTTTCCCATTATCATTTTCTAATCTTATTATTGGACATAGAACATTGAGATAAAAAATTAGAAATAGGAAATTCAGAATACTTATCCTGGAATCAGAATGGTGGGAAAAATTAATATAGTAACCTCAAACTTGAGTAAATAGTTGACATATTATAAATTGGTGAAAAACAATGATGAATTTCCTGGGCTCTTATAGGTGGTAAAAGTCCAGCTGGAAATAGGGGGGAATTATTTTTTTTTAATTTTTACTATAGTTACAAAATATAATTGAACACGTAGAAATAAAAACTATTTATACCAGACACTGTGCTATGGAACCAATTATTTAGTGGAGAACAAGAAAAACATAGTTGCAACTTCCATGGGATTTCATCAGCATTGAAGGGGAACAATGAGTAAGAACAATAAATATACAGTTACAGTGGGGAGTGCTATGAGGCAAACCACTGGCTGGGGTTGAGACAGTGATGAACAGTACACAGAGTGACCTGGAAAGGCCTCTGGAAAGGTAAAGAGGGCCAGTCAGAGGAAAGGGTAGGGAAAATCATTCACGTAGAGGACATAGCAGGATTAAGGGGCTCAAGGAGGGAAGGAGTTTAGGAATGTTCATGGATCTGAAATCAGACTGGTACAGATAATCAGTCAAGAAGGTGAAAAAAAGGTGGGGTAGGGGGGCAAATCCTGTAAAGCCATGATGTAGAAACTGCCATTAATGCCAAGTGAAAAGCAAAACCATCAGATAATTTTAAGCTTAAGTGTGCCAGGAACTAATTTATATTTTAAATCGGCACTGTAGAATGACATGTTTGGAGAAAGCAAGTTATCGTCATAGTTCTGATGGCAGATAACGAAGGCTTGCATTGGAGATGCAGGACTGGAGGGAGTGAATAGATTCAGGATACAATTTGGGAAGTGAACTGCCAGGGCTTACTGAGGTGCTGAACTTGGGGAAGATGCTTAAGAGGAGTCTCAAGACTTTCTAACTTTCAAGATTGAGATGTTTATTTTTGAAAACTCAAAATAAACATATCCCAGTATTTTTATGCACTTACTAATAGGGATTCAAAGGTAATAAATAAGATTTCTTTTCCAAATGTTTGTAGCACATTAATTTCTTCAGGACTGCTATTAACTGAGTCAATTTACATGCATTTTGATACTTCTCTAGGTTATCACATAAAATGTTTTGGATAGCACATAAAAAATTTAGCATGTCAATATATTTAATAGAATTCTTCTTAACCTTTTAATGAATGGAAACAGAAATTTATTTGGTTTACTTCCACAGTTTGCATTTCTTTTCAATATGCTAAATTCTACAGTATTTTCTTAAAAAAGACAAAATATACATTGCTTCAGTAAATCAATTATCCTCCCTGTGATTCTCTCAATGACTTTGGAACTACTATTTAGATATTTTCAATTTGATGTTATGAAAAAAATCAGTAACTATCACACACATGCCTAAGCTGTTTTTAAATATTAGAATATGGTTATAGAACTCCTTTCCCTCTGGCTCTACCTCCTGGTTTCAGGCTGCTGGTCCCGTCTGGCAGAGTTGGGACCAGTTTATGAGGCAGGGGTGTGTCACCTCACCAAACTAATCAAATTGCTTATTATGAGGACTCTTTTATGAAAGTCGATTAGATATGATTAATGAATACTGAAAATAATTTGAATAATTATTGACTGTTATTTTGGGTAACACATGCACAAGGTCCTAGAAACTTTGTATGTTGTGGTTATAATATATCCTTAAATTACACTGAATGCTTTTTTTAAAAAGTTTTTATTTTTCAGTTACAGTTTATACACAGTATTATTTTGTGTTACTTTCAGGTGACACATTGGATGCTTCTTGCAATGCAGTCTCATTTTCATTTTTAGAAATGAAAAGTCTGCTTCCCATTCTTCCCTTAATAGGAGAAAATTCAAGTTTATAATGTTCATTAGAGGTAATGACTAGAGATGTCAGAAAATGTTTTAAAAATGATATGGTTGCCTTTAAGTTTAAAGCACATTTACAAAAATATTTCTCTGTTCTTCAGTTTTATTAGTCTCAAAATAGTTAAAATAATCTTTTTCTGTATAATTTAAAACACTGTAATTGTTTTTTAATCTAAAGAATTTCTAATAACTAGTTTTCAACATTGTCAGATGTCATATGTTTACTTCAAGTGTTTTTGAAGTTTTAGTTTTGGAACATCATATTTCCTAGATAGGAAAATAAGTTATGCCCTTGAAGCCTAACAGAATGTAAGGTGGGTCACACTAACACCCATTCCACACGAGAAACTCTGGCGATTTGACCCATTGCTTCTAGGAACCACCAAATATTCCCTGCACCAGTGACAGAAATGTTAAAAAAATATTCAAAAGTGAACATAAGGCAGCTTTCTGCCTATAATGACAAGAGAATGGTCTGTTCTCTAGTGCACAGAAAGGCCTACTTGATTTTGGTATATATAGTATAGAATTTATGAGATGTTACAATTTATTCAGGTAAAATTAGTTGTGTAACATATGAATGTGTTATAATGGTTTTTAAACAGTTATTTACAGAAATTCATTTGAGGTAAATGATCATTCAAAAGCCAAAAGCCTATGCCTTTGGTCTTTATGTCAATTTAAAATAAATAAAAATAATAATCCAAGATAGGAAATATTTGTAGAGGTAAGTTCATCATCAAGTCCTAAATCTATTAATTCTAGGTATACTTATGATTGCCATTTTCCTCAGTAAGTGAAATATAGGCTCCCACAACTTTGCTATAGTAAGTTATCTTTTGCTTTTCAAATTTTGTCTTGAGATACCAGAAATTTCACTTACCTTTCCACAAAAATGCCAGCTTGAACAGCATGCACAATGCTCCGAAATTTTGGTTTTTCCTCTGATTTCTTTTTCATCATCCCCATTTTCCGTGTAAAGGTAGAAGCCAACCAGTCCCGGACTTCCAATGGGACTGAGTCTGACTGAATGTCACTGAGCTCATCATCGGTATCCAGCAGTCTTCTACAAAAATTTATACCAATTAAAACTTAGTAAAAAGTTAAAATAACAATGAAATAAGCATCAGTTTCTGATCACCTTTTGATATGGACTATCTAAAAAAAGAAAAAGGATTGGGTTAACATTTGGAAAGCTCTGAATTTCTCAAGTCGATCATCCTCTCAAGGTGAGGACTGATGGGTTGAGCACTGAGAGATACCCAATCATTTAAGTACAATGACACCAGTGTGGAGATATTGACTGTTCTATCACTAATACACTATCTTAGTGATGAGCAAAACTCAGATGAGATCCACAAGAAAGCCCATAAACAGACGTCTACTATTAAAGGAAGCAACTGGAATGGAAAGAATAAAGGGGGTTAAAAGCCATCAGAGTTGTCTTATATTTAATAATCTTGTGTCCATGTAGTACAGATAACACATACTATTGCAATAAGACCTTGGAGTTTATAAAAGTCATTCATATGGCTTTATCATTTGATTGGTATTGCTAAATTTTAGGAAAATAATAATTCAAGTACCCTAAGAGATATTAATACTGATATCAACATCACATATCTAAAAAAGTGGAAAAAAAGATAAAAACAAATGGATTATTTTGAAAACTCATTTTAGGTGACCATGCCAGTGTAAGTGGAAGAGAAACACCTCCAGTTAATAGAAAACACTGTCTTCAGGGTGGAGATCTGGGGGCTTTAGGACTGCAGACTGAGAAGACCAACTGAGTGAGGAAGAACTCTGCAGGAGCTGGAACCGTGGCACTGCCACTCTCCTGTACAAGCTCCCGATAGACAACATTGGCAACTTTGTGGCTGTGTGTCCTGAACTCATAACAGCTGTCAGTAAGGCTCTCAGCAGTAATCCAGAACTTACTAAGTGTCTGAACTGGCAAGATAGTGTGAAAAGCTCCCCACAAAATTCAGAAACAGCTTTACAGAGTAATCTGGCTTTGCCTCCAGAAAGAACACAGTCCAGCTCTGCCTGTGGCTTGATTTGGTTATTTCCTTGTTAGTGCACCAATTTAATAACTTAGAGCTATTTTTGGCACACTTTAGATTTGACCTTTGGGTTCCATTTGCTTTGGTAAATCTCTTTGCACAGAGTGAGGCCTAAAGATTAGGAACTGGTGGAAGGAAGGTAGCCAGAGATGATAGACAGCATGTGTTAAATTACCCTGAACAAGTTACACACCACCTCAAAGGGACAGGAACCGAGGAAAGGGCAAAAAAGAAGGGAGCCCACCCAAAGCACCCAATACTACCAAAAAGAGGCTCTAAAGGCAGTAGACCTCCTGTCCTGTTGCCATTTTCTAAACACTTTCAGATGACCATCATTTGCCAATATTTATTACTCCTGGAATTAATCATGAATGCATTTACAAAATAACTAATGAAAAAATGTACAGAACTTAAGTGTTAGAGTTATAAAGCTGCATGTATACATATGAAGACAAGAAAGATTTACATAGTTGGAAGTTAATACTGATTAATACTTACTTTATATTATCTTTAACTTTCTTTCTGGTCTTAGGTTTGGATGATTTTGATTTACCCTTACTCCACTTACAGTGAATTTCAAAGCAAAATATTTTTTTCGTGCTTTCGTGCATTTTAAATTAGATTCCTCAGCCAGTTGCAGTAAGATAATACAGTACATGGTTTTCAGGCCTTATGCCATTTCTATTATTTCTTATGTAGTGATCAAATAAAACCACAGGGCAGAACATGTGGAATGGGAACCATTGTGGTGTAATACTGTGATGTCACCGCACCCCAAGAATTCTACCGCTGCCTTGTTTTATCAACTGCTCCAAGTAGAATGACAGAATATCAATATCCTTTGATATTGATGACTTCATGGCTATATGTCCTAAATTCATAAATTGTTCAAGCTAGGTAATCAAACATGACAAAAATCAGCATATGGAAATGACAGTTCCCATAGAAGTATAGTGCTCAGGGGTCTGGCAAGAGTTCATTTCTTTTTATTGCTAGTAATATTCTATTGCATGGGTGCACTGTACTTTGTTTATATATTCTACTATTGAAGGACATCTCAGTTGCTTTCAAGTTTTGGTAATTATGAATAAAGCTGTTATACATATTTGTGTGCAGTTTTTCAACTCATCTGAGTCAATACCAAAGAGCACAATGGTTGGATCTTCTGGTAAGTGTATTTAGTTTTTTAAGAAACTTCCAAACTGTCTCCCATTTTGCATTTCCACCAGCAATGAATGAGAATGGAATGAATTTCCATCATCATCTCTGGCTTTGCCTGCTGCAATAGCCTCCAAACTACCCCCCCCCACCTCTTGTCATGACCTCTTTCAGTTTCTTCTTTCTTCTGCAGCCAGTATAACTCTTTTAAGATATAAATCTGATCACATCAATGCTTAATGCATGAAGTCCTACATAGCTCATCACAAGCTCTGTTTCCATCTTCATGTCTTAACCAGTCCCCCCAAGTCATTTTGCCCTAGCAACACTGGCCGGCTTGCTGCACTCAAACCTGTTAAGTTTGCTTCTGCTTCAGGGGTTTTGCACTTGCGGCCCCTTCTGCTCAGAATCTCTTACGAAATTTGTGGGGATCATTTTCTTGCTGCATTCAGGTAGAAAGAGCTTCTCCAATCCCCCTACCCAAATAGTAAACACCTTTACCCTGCCTTTTTATCCTGCTATAGACTTCTTTGCATTTACCACAACTGATGTCATGCCATATGCTCTTTAGTTTGTTTATTCATTTTGTTTCATTCACTGTAAAAACCTTGAGAACAGAGAGCTCTGTTTTGTGCATTGTTGTATGAGTGGCATCTACATGAGTGCGTGGAATAGATTGGGGAATCAACATATACCTGGTAAATGACTAGTAAATGTCTGGAAATATTCATACTAAACTATTATAAATGATTGCTTTTGGGGAGTGGAATGATGATGGAGATGGTAGAAGTTTTAGTGTTTAGGGTCCTGTGTTACATGATGGATAAGGAGCAGTAAAATGCTGGGAGTAACTCACTGCTGGCAATAATCTCTTCATTGCCTTTCTGTTAATGTGCCCTTGAACAACCCATTTACAAGTTTTGTAGCAAATTATGGGGAAACATATATTTGGCATGGAAAAGATATTAAACTTTTTATAGCATTTTGAATTAAAGTTACAGGAATTTAAAAAATTGTATGCACTGTTACATGCCTTTAGCAAAAGACTTCAGTATTGGTTAAGTAAGAACTATTTTATGCTCATATATCAAGTACAGTAAGAAATTTCTAATGAAGACATAAATAGGTTGTGGAAGATTTATTAAGATAATTATTCCAGTTTGGTAGGAGAAAAGTTGAAGGACAAGTGGATACACCTAAATTTAAACAAATTAAAAAATAATTTGTTAAATAATTAAAAAATAAACTAATACACCTAGTGGTATGCATTTCTCCTTCACCTCTTTCTTCTTCCTTATTTGTTTTCCTTTTCCCTGGCACCTGCCTTGTACACTCAGTCTTCCTCCCTCTGAACATCCAAAAAACCCTTAGGGTTTCATTGGACCATGCCAGATAAGGTAGGAGTAAAAACTATAGTATAATATAAAATAGTAATCCTGGACTTCTATCAGAGAACCATCATAAGTAATTTTCCTATGCATTTATCTAAGACATTTGAAAATACCTAAATATTTACATAAGATTATGTCACATGTAAAATATGTAAGAGTACAGTCTGCCCTTATTTCATTTTTGAAATAAATCTGTGAAAGTAGCCTAATTAAGTGGGACATCAAATACTATAATGAATTTTGCTTTTAAAACATTTAACAGCTTTATTCCCCTTCATCCTATAACCTAGTGTTAGATGGCAGAGTGAGCATAATTCTTTACAGTGTAGTGCTCTTGAAAAATTGAAGACTTTGTATTTAAAAAATTAACAACATAAAATAATCATTGGTGCATTTTCCTTGGGAATTCTTACAGTGCACTACATAGAAAAGAATGGTGAGGAATATATGTATAAAACATTATCACTGTTGACCTTGGAAAAAATGCTTCCACTGGTGTTTGATGCAACTTTTTTTCTTTAGTCCCAATGGAGTCAATAAAACAGAAAGTGAAGGGTCCCTAAATATGACCTGTGTGTTTATGGGGGGCTGGCAAGCTGTGAAAACTGATCCTACATCCAATCAGTGCTCAACTGCTCCTCAGGAGATATTTATATCCTGAATTTTCTCTTGAAATCAGATGACACAACTCCCAAAGGGCTTATATTTTAGACTAGAAAGTTTGTAGGGGAGGGGAATAAAGGAGGCGGCCACAGAAGGAGAGGTCATGGGATTTTGACTCTTATAGTTTTATCAGTGCAAATATTTCTTTGCACAGTGGACTCTTGGAAAATGACTCTACCCATGCATCCACATGGTTATTTCTAGGCAATTGGTGCACACATTTACACTTAAGTATTAAAATTCAAGTGCTGAGTGCAATTGGGAGAAACTGGCCTCTCAAGTTTGCAATTTTCTTCTTCGTGTTTTACTATTATTACAAAGAACACATTTCAATAAGCAACTAAATCATTTAATTCTGCCCCCAACATTTGCTAGGCCCAGGACAGGAGCATATTTCTCCCAAGTATGATATGATTAAATAAAGTTATATATCAAGTGAATGAAGTGTTCAGTATGTTCTGTCCTCCTATCTTTTAGTAAGTTTCATAAAAGCCTGCCAAGTTGAGTTTGAATGGAGAATTCTCAGCTCCTGTTGAGAGCGGTGGACCAGCTGGTGGTGACTGTCCCTCCCTCTGCATTTACCTAACCTTCTGCTCAGGAACTCCCTGTAGAAGCAGGTGGATACTGCAGCCTCAGTGTCATCTTCATCAACCTACCCAGCCTTGAAAGCTGATGCTTTTTAACCACTCTTTAGGGGTGGAGGGATACACACACCAAAAGTGTCTTGTGTCCCTTCAGGAGACAAGATCAAAGGAGGAGTCCCATAAAGACTTAAGAGACCATCTAGGGCAGGGGTGTGTCAAACTCATTTTCAACAGGAGCCACATCAGCCTCACAGTTGCCTTCAGAGGGCCGAATGTAATTGCAACTCCTTAACAGTTAAGGAGTAGTAACATTTATACAGTCCTAAAATTATTTTGGCCCTTTGAAGGTAACCTCGAGGCTGATATGGCCCCAAGTGAAAATGAGTTTGACAGCCCTGGTCTAGGGGATCTTTGAGCAGAGAATTTTAGGGTGCTAGAGTCCAGAATATGGTAGAGGGCACACTGGGCAGGGCAGGGAATTTCAGGGTCTAAGTACCCAGAAGAGGGAGGGGACCATGGGCTCCAGGTTGTTCCTGGTCTTGGAGACCTATTACCACCAGGAGCGGCACACTCAAAAAGGCCATTGTTGAGCACCTTAAAGTGGGGGCGGTGCCCAGGTAGTAGTTCCGCTGACCCTGGGCTAAGATTGGTACTGAACTCAATGTGATAAACACGTTTCAAGTGAGTCCTTCCACGATGACTGGAGGAATTAGAAAGGTTGCCTTTTCACTGTATGGGCATTCTTTTGGGATAAGTGGTTCCCTCAGGCAAGGTTATTAGTATTATTTCTTTGATTAATGCATATCTGCCCTCTGAGCTTCCTATACCCACCCCCCAAAAAACCCTAAGGGTAATCATAAAACTTCACTCAGATTTAGAACTATCTGAAGATATATATAGCTGATAATGCCAGCTAATTTTATTCCTTACTTACTATGAACCAGGCCAGGAGACCAGCTTTCCCTCATTTGACCCTCACAATATCGCCATAAGGAACACACAGTTGTTTTCGCTATATCCCTATTTTGCCGATGAATAAATTGAGGCATAGGCATCTTAAGGAATTTACTGACAATCATACACCGGGAGTGGCCCTGTCACCTTCTGAGCTCAAGTCTCTCATCTCGATTTTGAGTCTGAGTTTTTAACTGCTGAGCTATCCTTCACCTTAAATGCTTGTATTTCCTAATAAGTACCCAGACTACCTTCACACCGCAACAATAAGAATCTCAGGAATCATTATTCTTTATCCCATCTGTACCTTAAAATTCAGGATTTAAAAAATATTGATCTAAGAAAAATCTTGAATGTATTTGGTCCACCAGAGAATTTTCAGATGGAGGAAGCTTAAATTTATTTTCTAAGGCTGGTATGTTGAATCATTTTCTCATAGAGAAATATATCTGGATTGTAGAATTTTAGGGTACTTTGAAGAACAGTAAGTTAAATGCCAGGACAGAAAAAGGTAAAACATTTGAAATGCCATGTTGACTCTGAGTAACCTATTTCCTCAGCACTAATACAGTTGAGTTAATTTTTCCAGACCACCACCCAAAGACATTTATTTTTTTTTATTATTTATTCCTTGTCTGGTTCCATGGGGGACTTAAAAGAGAAGGCTCATAAATATATTTTAGCATTTTGTTTTGTTTTGTGTTTTGTTTTCAGCAATTTTCTTTCCTTTTTCTGTCTACTGGTAGCTTTCTTCAATGTTTCCTTTGTTCTTTTTTAATCTTTTTTTTTTAAACTGTGAGAAGATGACATTATATCTGAGTGACTATAAAGACTGACCATTTGGATAGACAAGTCGGTTATGCTGACCTTAGCTCAGTTCTCAAAAGGCAAATCTTGGCTGAAATGAGGTCAGCTAAGGAGAATGAAAATGTGGCTTTCTCCATGGTAAGGCCTAAGGAGGGCCCCGTGCCTCCCCTGTACCCACCGGAGGAAGCAGAGGCCCAGGCAGAAGAGGCCCCATCTCTCAAGGCAGGCAGGAAGAACTGGCAGAAATGTAGTGAGGGCCTCTGAGAAGGAATCAAGTTGCTTGGAAAGTTAGGAGTGAGATTGTATTTTTGGAATCAGTCAGGAGGTGGAAATGAAGGAATGGGTAAAGCAGAAAATTGCCCTAGGCTTTGCTGATGACTCTTGACTTCCTACCAGGCAGTGCTCTTGGTTCAAAAATATCTTTGAAAATATTCCATTGGGCACAAAGCCTGACATTCCACTAAGTACTGTTTTTTTAAATCAATGAGCATCTTTTGTGATTAGAACTGCCTCTGGAGTCAGAGTCCTGGCTTCATCACATATTAGCTGTATGGTCTTGAAAAAATACTTCAACTGTCTGAGTCTCGGTTTCTTTGTCAATAAAACAGATTAATTATAATAATAATAAATAGAAATGATAATAATATTCTCCCTAGTGGCAGGATTGTCAGGATGAATTGGGTAAATGCACAGAAAGCACTCAGAGCAGTGCCCGTCACCAAGCAAACCTGTGGCGAACTCCCACCTGCTGATACATCTGCATGGATCAGTCTAAGCAGATCCCCCATTTCTGACATACAGAAAAAGGACAGTCTCATGGGGATGGAAACCATCATGGGAAGAAGTTGGTCAGAGTAAACTTGGGGAGCCCAACAACACCATGAGCATGCTATGGGTTATGAAGAGGCAGTACCAGGAGTCTCTGACAAGATTTTTACCTACTTTAAAATTCAGCAGAAGAGGTAGTTTCATAGAGAAAGTAGAATGGAGGTTACCAGGCACCAAGAAGAGGGGGAAATGAGGAATTATTGTTTAATGGGTATAGAATTTCTCTTTAGGGTGATGAAAAAGTTCTAGTAATGGAGAGTGGTGATAGTTTTAAAACATTTTAAATGTATTTAACTCCACTGAATTGTATGTTTAATAATGCTTAAAATGGTCAATTTAATGTTAAGTATATTTCAGCACAATACAACAATACCTACCTAGTTTTGATCTTCTCCTGGCCCCACTTTCTAGGCAATGATAATTAGGGAAATGGGACATAGAGAAGTACATTCCATGCTCCATCTAACAAGGATAACTAATAGCGGCACAGAGGAGAGAAAGGGTGGAGATGCAGCTGGGAGATGGAGCCTGAGAGCCTGTGCTTTCTCACATCTGGAAGAGGGGACCACACCACAGACCAAGGACAGGCTTGCCTCCCTTTTGCCCCACACATTGCTGTGAGGCACCGCTAATCTCCAATTCAGCACCCCTTGTTTATTGTCTCTGTTCCATGGTGAAATTTTCTGGTTAGAGGAGGCATTTTAGCACAAGGTTATCTCACATACGACTTGGGGCAATATTTGGTCCACACTCTTTTGAGAAGGCTTTAAAATTCTCACCATTAAATTTCTAATATTCTCTCTTTTTCGTAGTTAGTTTCCTTTTGACAACGTCTAACCCCATAATTCTCAAAGCACGGTCCATGGACCGGCAGAACCAGCAGCACCTGGGAACTTGTGGGAATGGGAACTCATGCCATCCCATCCAACAGGGCTCTGTTCCAGACCTGCTGGATTAGACACTATCAGAGCAGGACCCAGTGCTATGGTTTAACAAGCCCCCCAGGTGATTCTGATGGATGTTAAAGCTTAAGAACTGCGCTCATCTATTCATAGCTTGCCAACTGATGGAAGGTCTCTGCCAAAAAGAGTGAAATATAATCCTCTTCCATGATGTGGACTTGGCAGCACTGCTTATTTCCACATGCCAATACATCACTGTCGGAGATGGAGGGTGGTGGCGAACTACACAGGAAGGGACTGACAGAAGAACTCCATAAAGGTATCTTACTAATGAATATGTTATCTGGTGTGATAAATGAAAATTACCTGTATAGTACTTGACTGAGAAAGAGTCAATTTCTCAGCATTTGAGATCTAATTTCTTAGTAGCTTTCAAATATGCATTACTGTATTATTAACTATAGTCATGATGCTGTACAGAAGAGTAAAATTCTCAGGGGCAGAAGATGTATGCTGAGAAGGCCTGGGGTATATTTTAAGGGTAGAAGTGTGAGGAAAGACAAAGAATATATTTATTTCTATAGCTATAAAGACAAAATAGTAGGAACAATGACAAGAGGAAGTTAACAATAGCCAAACAGAATAGCAAAATAATTATAAAGGTATACAGAGTGCTCTTCATAAATAGTTGTTGAATAAGTATACAAAAACAGTCAGAGAGTCTCTGGTCTTTGAGGTTGTTAAAATATACAGGTGTTTTCAGTGGTCAGGTAAGGAATAAAGTAATTTTTGTTTGTTTTGAGATGATATATATATATATATATATACACATATATATATATGAACATTTTCAGTCAGGTCCTGCTTCCTGTATAAAAAGATGACATCACATTGCAAAGGTATTTTCTGTTGCCCTTTGGCCATTTCTCCGTATTGTTAGCCATGGCTTCATTTGTTGACTCAAGTCTGAATCCACACAGGAACCTGAGAGGGAAACGCCTATTCCTGGCTTTGAGTTTCCAAAATCTGTGTTCCATTAGGAAAGGAAAGGCCAGGAAAGAATTTAATAGAAAAGTAAGTGATGAGTTCCATTCCTATAATCATTCAAAGATGCCCTCGATTGATCAAGAGGAGTAACAAAGGAAGACAAAAGAGATCTTGAGATAGGCCACTGAATTCTGCCTGAGGTTCTCCAAACCAAGACATCCAGAACGGATAGGGTGGACAGTATACCCAAATAAGTTTCTGGGATTCTGGGGCAGCAGTAAACTGGACACCCCCTACCCCCAACTACCCCTCCTGGGTAGAACCTGGAAGACAGCAAGATCCCAGTGCAGAAATGGTTTATGTGTATCCAGAAAGACAGCCTCAAAGATAGTGGTGACTCAGAACAGACTGATGTAAAAGGAAGTGAGAGAATACAGATGGAGAATAGATAGAGACAAAATAAATTTGGGCAGTCTGCTTGCTGATGGAATATAGAAAAGAATAAGTAAATTTTTTTATTAATGAGTAGAAACAAACCTAAGTCTCTGACTTTTGGTACCTGTTACTTGCCCTAGAACCACCTATGTTGTTTAGTTCTATCATGAGATCAATACATTTTATTGGCTACCTTGGAAACAATCAAGCTGTTACCTTCTTTTATGGAAAATAGATTGTGAATTCTAAGCAGCTAACTTAGAAATCAAACATTTGCATTAATGCTTATTATTAGGATAAGATTGGAAGGATTAGAGATTAAGGATGTGGACTTTGAAACAAGGCACACCTATGTGGCTGTAAGGAGGAGGTGACATCAAATCTAACCCAAAGTGGCTTAAACAATAGGGGAATTTTTTATTTTCCTTAACAACAAAGCTACAGGTAGGTTGACTCCACTAGGGATCTCTTCTGGGAATATATCCAAAGGAAACCAAAACTCTAATTTGAAAGAACATAAGCACCCTATGTTTACTGCTGCATTATTTACAGTTGCCAAGATATGGAAACAGCCCAAGTGACCATCAATAGATGAGTGGATAAAACAGCTATGGAACAATTACACAATAGAATAGTACTCAGAGGTGAGAAATTTTTTTTACCATTTGCGACAGTATGGATGGATCTGGAGAATATTACGCTAAGTGAAATAAGCCAGTCAGAGAAAGACAAATACCATATGATTTCACTCATATGTGGAATCTAATGAACAAACTGAACTAACAAGCAAAATGGAGACAGACTCATAGACAGAGAGCAGGATGACAGTTATTGGAGGACAGGTTAGGAGGTGGAGGGATTGAGCAAAAAGGGAAAAGGACTCATGGACATGGACAACAGTGTGGTGATTGCTGGAGGGAGGGGATGTATGGGAACTAAATGCTAATGGAAAAAATACAGTAAATAAATAAATAAATAAATAAATAAATAGAAAAATAAATCAGCAGGTCAACAATATCATTAAGAAATCAAGTGTCTTCCACCTTTCTATATGCCAGCTTGTATCAGTTCTGTGCTTAGAGCAAGACGGTTGTATCAGTTTCGAGCATTGTACCCATATCCAACACCCAGAGGCACAGGACTCTTTTACTACGAAGAAGAAATCTTTGCCAACACCCTCATCAGTCTCATTGGCTGGAATTATATCACATGTCCATGGCCAAACTCACTGGTTAGGAAATTGAGTGCTAATACTCATTTAAATCAACTAGGATTCCCTCATCTTGATCCTGGGGCTGAGTTTGGTCTCCCCTGAATCATCTGACTTTGCAGAGGAGATTAAATAATTGAAAAAATGGGGGTTCTGTTAGCAAAAAAAGAATGGATGTTGGGTATGCTCCATTTAAGGTTGAACCTGTCTCTGACACTCAATATCACCCTAAGTAAGTAAATTACCTTCTTTATGCCTCAAATTTTTTAAGTTTATAGAGAAAATAAGGTAAGTATCGAAGTCATAGGTTTTTTGAGAATTATATGGAATCACAGATGCAAATTTCATAATATGTTCCTCAGATGTAATTAACTGTCAAACAGTCTTGTTATTAATATCATTATTAGAAAAACATTAAAATTATATTTTTAAATCCAGGAAATATTCATATTTTATTGATACAAGATATCACAACCGAGATATTATTTAATATGTGGATCTTTTTTCATCAATTGTCTCTCAAAGTGATCTAATTTTCTTTCCTTTTTTACTAGTGAGTCTGTTATTGAAAGTTCATACAAAGTAATACATCACAGATGTACAGGAAACATGAAAATCAACCAAATGTACTGCAACTTTTTCTAAGCCTGATTTTCACACCCCATTTACAGGGTGAGAACAGCCTAAAAACACAGAACTCCAAACAGCCACCCCAATGTATAAATGGAATTCATAAAAATCATAATTTGCTTTTGAACGATTCCCTGAGCTCCAGCAATGTCTTAGCACATACCCCTGAAATTAATTTCCTCAGGGAATTCTCCAAATGGCAACACCCTAAAAAACACAAGTGCCCATATTTATAAATGCTCCCCTGCTAAGCAAATGATAACCATCTTCCTCTTGTCATCCACCCTCTAGGATGCCAGGGTGGTTTAGGCATGAGCAGGTCTTTGCAAGGAACTTTGGAACCGTAGGTAAAATCACAGCACAGAATTGCAGAAGAGAAAGTAACTGGAGACTTCATCTCCATTAAGGAAACCAACGACTAGAAAACAAAACAACTCTTAATCATAGGTTTATCATTAGTAGGAGCAAAGCTGGGATTGGAGTTGCTCAGCATCACACAGTGACCCTGATTCAGGCCCCTTTGCCTGCAGCACCAACACACACATTTTAGTTTCCACTCTCTAGAGGACTGTTGTTATTGTTTAGTTTGCAAAGCACTCTCTTCCATTCTCAATTCTCAGGCATGTGATTTAAAAAAAAAACTGACCTTTTACCTTCCTGATGACATGCTTGACCACTGAGTTATACATCCAGTTCCCCTGGACATGATTGTTTGAGGAATAAGTGTATTGCCAAACTAGAGCCAGTGAAACAGAAAGAGTATCTTGTTGGAGCCTCTGGGAAAGGAATCCTTTCTCATCCCTGCTGGATTTGAAGGTGTGAGGGTACAAAGCTTGGAAGTACTGGCACTGTCTTGTCTTACCACCACTCAAAGCATCAGAAGGAGGCCATTCCATAGCAAGCAAAACACAGAGGTCGATCCACTAACATCATGTTTGCTCTGAATCACCTATGCTTATGGTCAACGATAGCCATCAGTGTTTTGTAAAGGTTGAAGCTGGTTTGGTTGGGTCCTGTCACAAATGAGATAATTCTGAAAGGTGTTCATTACTCTAGCTCTCTTCTTTTTTCCTTCCTTCCTGCTCCAGCTCCAAGAAGTACACGAGTCAATGCCACCATGATATGCAGGTTGTGATAATGAGCCACGAGTGTTTCTTCTCCCTGTCACATTGATCCCCAAGTTTTATAGCCCATCGTCTCTATTTTGGCCCTAATGATTGTAGTACTCTTACACACACTGAGCAACTAAGTTTAAAATATGGTAAACACTAACTAACCGTTCTGTTTTCACAGGGCTACACTCATGTTTTGCTTCTTCAAAGACCCTTGGCTGTGCTCTAGTTGGCACTGTCTTCATCCATATTTCCTACCTGTGCTTGGCTATTATTCTCTTTTCCTAGATAACCTCCCAAGAATAACTTCTCAGTCTGATCTTTAGATATTGTTTCTATTCATTCCAAATCTTTTTTAAACATTTTATATCTAGTGCTAGCCTTCCATTGTAAAAACAGTATAAAAACAAACAAACAAACAAGTGTATGTCCCCATTGATAAACTGTTCTATCTTTTGTTTTTGCCATACTAGAAAATTCTTGAAAAATAGTCCGCACTACTTTCTTCCACGTTAATTCCTCATGCTATCGTAATCTGGCTGGTAGATCTTTCTCTTTACTAGGACTCCACTTTAGAGGCACCAGGAGGCTCCTAACTGCTCCCAGTGGTTCTCCCTGTGGCATTTGACTTGCCTTGTTTAGTCACCCGGCTCTCTGCTAGCTTTCAGTACTCCACATCGTTCAGGGGCCTCCTCCTGCTCTATCTGTTCCTCTGAGTCTCCTTCAGTAGCTCCATGCCTAACTTTAAATGCTCATGTTCCTGGTATCTGTCCTAACTACCCTCTCACTACACACCTCTGTTTGACATCTCATCCTCTCCCTTGAATTTAGTTACTAGGCTAACATGCTGAACTATGTTGAGATGGAATTGCAAGAGTTTTTGAAGCCTTAAAGGTTAGAAGGAAGAAAAACTGACATTTGAAAATTCAAAAATAATTTGTTTTATTCTAAAGAAGTTTTATTTTACCTTCAGAGGCAGACTGCTTTCTTGTTTCATGAAAAATCTTATGAATAGGTCTTTAAGTTACACAAAAGTAAAGTGAAGGCCCTACCCTGGCTTGTAGTAGATTGAAACAATGTGTCTACAAGAGGCTACACATCTCTGAACAACAATGTACGTGGTTGTCTTCACTGTGAGCACAGCTGTGTCAGTGCAGATTGTGTGTCCTTTAGAAAATGTCATTTTTACCAAATATGGATTTAGACTGCATAGTCTTTGAACATAGGTGCTGATTCTGGAGATGAATATACAACTTGACATTAACTTTGATAGCTCCCCTTTTTATCTTGGTCTCAGAGCTTGAGATCCTGAACTCGGGATAGGAAAACACGTCGAAAGCTACTTTCACAGAGGATGGTAAATTGCCTTCTTTGTGCAGCATGGGCTTAGATCTTAGAGAAACATCTGGTAGGGGACCTTTATGGGAAGGGTTGAGTTGTGGGTTCTCTGAGAATCCATCAGGAAGGTCTTACAGCAGTTACAGCTGATTCTAGCTCCAGTTTAGGGAACCGGAGGGAGGAATTGAGCTCATGCCTGGGAGCAGTGCCGGTCTGTGGATCCCTGGACTTGAGGGGAAAATAGGTGACCTGCAGGCTAACAATTCAGCATTTGAAGCCAGAGAGCTGGCTGCAGAGGAAAGTGACAGGCAGAACAGATTGGTAAAATAAATAAACATTTGCTGAGCTTCCTCAACAACTTTAGGATGGGGAAAATATCAAAACAGTAAAGAAGCTATGACTATTGAAATAGAAATAAAGCACTCCAAAACTCTGAGACCCATGGGTTATAATCCCCAAATTCACATCTGACACCATAGTTCTGAGTGCTGGTATCCACATGTCTAGCATGCTCCAGGCTTTTTTTTTAACCTTAAGTCCTTTTGTTAGAAGCTATGTCTTTAAGAATGGGCATGGAGAGCTTTTGTGAGAGAACAAAATTCATTAACATTAAGCAGTACCTGTTTAATCCTACCTGGAATCTTGACCCAGCACAATTCGTATCTCAGGTTGCTCTCCCTGGTTACGATTTACTGCTACCTAGAGTTTCTTCCTGCCATCTGCCAGTGTGCCTGGGTTTCTCTCTGTAGCTCCGAAGCTCCCTGTGTCTGGGTTGCAGCACTGGGCCTCTGGCTGAGGTTTATCTTCCCAGCTCTTGACTCATTTCTAAACACCAGGTATCTGGGCACTTGTACTCCTCATTTTGATGACTGCTGTGCCTGGTATTCACTTCAGGTACTCCATAAATATTTATTTCATGAGTGAATATTCTTTAGCAAATTCCTGTAGAGAGGCACTTGATGATTTGAAGGAACTTAGCCTTAAATGCCATGGACTTGAATCAATTTCTACCAGACTAACTTCTTGCAGTACTGATTGATATCCACACATTCTCACTCAAGATAATCTCTCAAAATTAAGGACCCTTACACTGAGTAAGACACAGAAGTCAACTAAGAATTTTTTATCACGATGTGTATCTTGTTAAGGTGCATTTTCATCAGTTTGCACCCTACTTTCATTTCCTGGTAACTTGAGCCTACGTGTCTTTTTTTCATGATCAAAAACTGCGCTTAATAAATTATTGGGTATTTTCACTAGGAGGTGTTATATACCTTAATGTGTTTGATATCCAGAAATATCTGCATTGTGTCAGTATAATAAAAAAAGTTGTTATAATTCAACTTTTAATCTGTCAGATATTGTGCCATATTTAATCCTCAAATCAATCCAGTGAGGTCAGCATTATTATTATACTTTTTTTACATAAAATGAAGCTAGGAAATATAAATGTTAAGTAACTTGCTTGGAGAAAGAGAACACTGATCGAAGGATCGGGATTTGAACAATCTACTCTCTCTGAATCCAGAGTCTGCACTCTAACTATGGTAATCATAAGACTTAGATTGTTTCACGTTAAGAAAATTAAGTTATAAATTGTGTTGTTAAGGGATATTAGTAAGCAGAATATCCATTGCTGAAAGTGTACTTCCCAATCAGCAGCCTACCCCCACACATTAGAAATTCATGAGGCTAAGAAGGCTACTACTTTGTCTGGAAGAATCCCAATCCAAATAAGGACAAAAAGACCTTTTTTTTTGTTTTGGTCCACATGTTTCAGGATTACAACTGAGCAGTTTTGAAAAACAATAGCCTCCAGGGGCACATCTGCAAGCAGCTCTCACAAAACATTGGCATATGCATTTGAAATGTCTTGTTAAAAACCCAACAAACAGCCATATTCATCAGGGAATTGTGCTATAATCCCTCAGAGAAGGTCAGAATTCAGACTCTGTCAGAAACTGTTTATTTTTTTTCAGTAAAATCATTTTTCAAGAGAGATTTTTGTTTTGATTTGTTTTCTTAACTGAAACCCTACAGTCAGGAAGTCACCAAGGAAAAGGTGTGTGTGTGTGTGTTTGTGTGTGTGTGGCTTTTAAAGCAATTCATAATTTCTGTTTCATTCTGCTTTATTAGGTGTTGACCTTTTAATACAGCCCAGTTCAATTTTTTTTAAATGCCTCTCTGGAATACTCACTGAAGCATATTTTCTAGAAAGAGAATTTTCCATTAAAAACATCTGAGAAATCAGCAGGTTTTTAATTTGAAGTTTAAAAGCAACTAAATGCTTCTCATTCCTCCTTTCTAAATTGTCTGTTCTACAGATATTCCTAAAGCAAATGCAACTTTAATAATTATATACACATCTTAACAAAATTAGCCTCTGTTTCCTGCCGTGTGCCTCACTAAATTTATAGAAAATCAAACCACATCAAGTATTGTTGCTCCAAAATTTCTTGAGCTGATATTTTAATCTTGAAGTCATAGCCTTAGAAGATACACATGAGGTAAGTTTATGTCTAACCAGTGGCATGATGATAAATGTTTAACCACAGAATCTCCAGGAAAAAAAATTCCTGATTTGCAGCATTTTTCAGTTTCCATGGTATAAATACTCCTATTGTGACATCCTTGAAGGCTGAGTAGGGAGGAGATGCAGCCACAGTCCGCACCCCCGGACAGTACCTGAGTTTCCATCAAAACTTCCAGAAAGTCTCTACAGACATCCTTTGACCAGAATTACTAAAGGGATGCAGATGAGAATTGTGCTGAATAGCCCAAGGCCTAGAGCTGGGCTGCCAAGGCCCTCACGCTATCCTTTAAGTTACTCTCAATGTCATTTTGGGTCAGATACTTAACATTTCTGGGACGCTATTCCCTCATATGTTAAATATTAACAAATAAAGTTTCTGTCTCATAAGATTGTTGTGATGAGTAAATGAAACAGCACATCAAAATTCTTTAAAGTGTTCTTGGCATATACCAAGACAAAATAATAGGCTAGTACTAGTAAGTGTTAGGCATTGTTCTCCCAGATGTTATGATTCCAACATTCATGAAGTTTTATACTTTGTCACCTAAATCTTTCAGAATTCCTTAAAAACCATCCAGTTTCTTGGCAGTACTCTGAAAGGAGCCAGTTAGAAAGAGATGGGCAATGAATAAGAAGGCATCCCTTAGTTTCCAGTCCAGGTTTGCAACGCCTAGGTCTGCCACCTTTGGCACGCGGTTTTACTTCTAAGAGCTTTAGTTCTTTTATTAGTGAAGTGCAGAAAGTAATGATCGCCCTGCCAATTGCATAGGACTGTGGGGAGACTAATACAAGATGATGAAACTGAGAATCCTAGGAAGAGGATAGCAATGAGGGGTGCCATGATATTATTAATCCAATCTAGAAATCAAGATGCCATGGGGGCACGGAAGCATTAAAACAAACAGTAGAAAGTCTTATGTCATTTGAGTAAAAGAAAAGCAAAACAAAACCCGTAATTTTACCATGAAGTATTTAAACATTTTTCTTCCCACAAAAGAGAAATTTTCAAATAAACGGAACTGTACTCTGAAATGTAGCATATGTTTGAATGAATTAAGGACCATGGGGAACTAAGCTAACAGAATATCTATGAAATTATTACTTTCTGGAAAAGCAATTACAACAGAAAATTAATAAATATCACATGTAATTTATCAAATGAAATACAAAACACTCAGGTATACCAGATGATTTGCATTATGCCATTATAAGATGAATAGTGTGCATATCTAAATAATTCTTAAAGGAAAAAGTTCTCTAGTTGTACAAATAAATATAAAAAACAAAATGTCAAGGACTGATAGAAGAAATCTTAAACTTCTTCAGTTAAGTTCAGTCAACAGCAAGCTCACATGGAAGTGAAGGAGCAGGGAAGTTATAGGGGCAACATCAGATTTTAAACATTTACACTTTGAATCTCTATTTACTTAAAGGAATCATATATACTTATACACATTCAGTGACAGTTAACCAAGAAAACAATTCTGCATAGAGTTTATAATCTAAAAGTGTGCCTATGATATTTTTTCTTAATTTATGGCTACAAACCATGCTTTAACAGAGGAGTTCCTATCTGTGGACAAAGAAAAAAATGACCTGTGCAGCATGGCCCTCACCAGGCCATTTCCTGTCAGTTATTAGTGAAAATTCTCATTGAAAAGTTGAGAAGTACAGTATGTGATATGCAGACATCTCCAAGCTCCCTTATTTGGGGGGCAATTAAAAACTGTGTGCCTAGTATGTTACCTTTCTAAAAGAAGAGAAAAATAAGAAGAATATGTAATAAATTATTTAAATAGACATATGATATTTGTGAGTTGGGAATTTGAGTAGATTGGGTCAAGGATGGAGGCAAGAGGGTCATGAGGCACCTTTTTACATTATTTTGATTTTTTAATCATGTGAATTTGTTACCTATTAAATAACATTGTGTGTGTGTGTGCGTGTGTGTGTGTGTGTGTGTGTGTGTATTTAAACCCAGTACACATCAATATAGAAAAACTTCAAACTCACTTCTGGTTTAACATTTCCCACCTTCCCAAACTCAGGCCTGCCCTAGCCAGGGACCTGCAGAAGAGAGGGGTCTGAGAAATGTCTCAGCTCACCATGTTCCACCTCCTGTCCCACTCACTCTGCTATTTCTCATTGTTCAAAATGTGGTGGGCGGTGCAGAAAATTATAGGGTTAAAGGTCTAACAAGACTCTTGTGTTTGTTGTCATCTATGTGACAAATGCCCACATGTTGGTTATTTTTCGTCCATGGGGGATTTTGCGGGTCCTTCAGAGACAGCTCACTACACCAGGAGGGTACCTTGAACATTACATATTCTTTAACATTTGGGCTACATGTTTAGGATTTTTACCCTGGCTCTTATATCAACAATCACCCCATGCAGCTTCTTTTTCACTTTCTTAAGTCAGTTTCTTTGGTTACTCCTTTCAAAAGACCTGTAGTCCACCTGCCTCGTGACTTTTTAAAAAAACTGAGTGCCTTTTCTCTGCTGAACCCTGGAAGTGTGTGTCTCTCCCTCCACAGGGTCCCTCTTAACTGTGAATTCAATGTAGTGTTAATAAGCCTGCCATCTTTATCTTTTTTTGAGATGTGAGTCAGGGACCAATCTCAGTATTCTCTGAACTCCAAAAGACACTGGGGATATCTCTCAAGACCTGCCATATCCTACTTTACTGAGTCTTCGTTAGCACCAAGGTCCCTAGGACTCCCTCCCATGATGTGAGGCCAGGGGTAAGTACCCTCTTAGAAAAGAAAGAGAAAACACACAGTTGTCCCTTTAGGCTAGAGTTTCTTAACAACTATGCTGTTAACAGGGTAATTCTTTGTATTGGAGGATTTTCCTGTGCATCGTAGGATGTTTAAGAGAATCACTAGCCTGTACCAATTGCACATACAGTAGCACACCCCCCATCAACCAAGCCAATGTCTTTGGTTATTAAATGAGCCCTGGAAGGCAAATAGTCTGCTTGAAAGCCACAGTTTTTAAATAAAAATCCCTGTTTTCTAATCTCTTTACCACTCTGATAATTATGAAGCTAGTTGCTGCAGTTTAGGTGATGATGAAATACATACTTGGGACTGCCCCTTAGTAAGCCCTGCACAGAGTCTCTGACAGATACATGTCATGGAATGTGTGTCCACGTGACACCCATTTCCTCAGAACAAACTCTGAAATCTTGAGATAATAGGAAAATCCTACATAAGTGAAAATTAGTATACACTTATATCTGTTTCTGACGTTTAAAAATCTGGGCCTAAAGAGAGTAAGGGTAACAGGAAAAAAGACTTTAATTTGCTCATTTTATGATTATATTATTTGATTACTTTTAGATATTCAAACATTTGTATTAAAATGTACATTTTTCAAAGAAAACATCATAGTTCCATTAAGTAGCTACACTAGCATTATGCTAAGTGAAATAATCCAGGCAGTGAGGGACAAATACCATATGATCTCACCTTTAACTGGAACATAATCAACAAAAGAAAAAAGCAAGCAAAATATAACCATATACATTGAAATTAAGAACAATCTGACAGTAAACAGAGGGGAGGTGGGAGGGGATAATGGAGGGAAGGGTTTTTAGGAACTACTATAAAGGACACATGGACAAAACCAAGAAGGAGGGTGGAAGCAAGGGAGGGAGGTGGGTTTGGCTGGGGTTGGGGGAAGTGCTGGGGGGAAAATGCAGTAAATGCAACTGGAATTGAACAATCATAAAATACTTTTAAAAAAAGAAGCTACTTGAAGAACTTCTTAAATTGAAATAAGATTTTACTTTAATTTCATGATTAAGATATGCTAAATTCATGTTTGAGATAGAGAAACATCAAGGAAAAGAAAAAAGGGAAGAGAGGCACAGAAGATAAAAGGGAGAAGGTGTTAGAACTTACCTGGTTTCATCGATATAAACTGCTTCCAACACAGATGCTGCATATTCAATGTTCTTCTTCAAGTCTACGATGTTAACATCACCTTTTTCCAGCTGCTTCACTAAGCATCTTAATCTATTTCCAAAAGTAGGGAGACAGAGAGGGAGGGAGAGAGGAGGAGGAGGAGGAGGAGGAGGAGAGAGAGAGAGAGAGAAAGAGAGAGAGAGAGAGAGAGATTTATTATAACTATGCAGAAAATACTCCAATATTAAATACACAAATCGAGTAAAACTTTTAATGTATCTTTCTAAGTCATCAAATAGAAATATTTTTCAGAGGTATTTTGGATACAGTTAAGATCAGTCTTTATCACTTAAACAACTATGAGAAATTCTATTTACTTCTCAGTAATATTAGGGTTGTAGGTTGCTAGTTTAGGTATAATATTTCAAGGATAGATAGTCTTTCTGAAAATTCAAGACAACATACATACTTTCATAAAAGTATATTTCTAATGCTAGAATTTATTCTATGGTTCTTCTGCTTATTCAGAGTTTGCACCAAGAGAATATTTAAAGGGTACTCTTCTACCCTTACTATAGAAATTGTAGTAAGGGTACAATTACCCTTACAATTACCCTTACTATAAGGTAAGGGTAATTGACCATTACTATAGAAATTCACTGTACATAGCAATAAAAACAAAAAGAATGGCAAAGTGCCAAACAAATATAATCAAGATGAGAAAAAAATACATGTATGTATGCTAAGTTTCTTTACTGCAATGTTTTTTCACCTGAGACAAATATATAATCTATTTTTTCTTGATTTTGTCCATAGGGTGATATGTTCCAACTCTTTGAGGAGTTTTAAGACATAAGGATCAGCTAAACATGTCTGGATTTCTGGATTTCTGACTCATAGAATCTGTGAGATAATTAATGTTATTGTTCTAAGGGATTAAATTTGGAGGATAACTTTTTATGTAGCAATAGATATTTCATAGAATATGATAACAAATTATTTCAATAAGTTTCTAACACTTTTAGAAACTTTATGCATTAATTATAAACCCAAGTGTTTCTGAAAATACTGCTCTATACTAGGCAGGAAAAAAATATATTTCTTACTCCCTATATACTATAGATAAACAATGTAAAGACAATTTATTCATTTTCCTAAGTCAATAGACAAAATTTAATTCTACTCCTGACTCAAAGTATTTCAGATAGAAATGGAGTACATCTACTTTTAGGCATTGTCTTAGAGATAGTATAGCAGGTTTTCTGAAAATACATTTTGGATGATTTTCAGTATCAAGGTGAGGGTATAAAGACAAGTTAAACATTTTAGCAAGGGTATTTGACATCCCTGATCCATAAGAAATACTTTATTGCTGCATGGGGACAAAGACACATCTAGATTAAAACTTCTTATTTGGGAAGCTACAAATAATTACTTTTTTGTACCATATACTTCTATATTATATAATATTAGTAGACCATAGCAATGCAAAATAAATTCTATGTACTAACAAGTAACTGTCATTTATACAAAGGCAGCAAAACTAAACAAAAACAACAGAACAGTTTTTTTAGGAAAAATTAAGTCTGACCTTGAAGTTTGCATAAAACATAGAATGTGATGATAATGGAGCAACATTACAGAAATTTGAGATTTTGGTAAGGTTTACGACCCGATCCCTATGACCCAATCTTTTAATTTTGTGTGAAATTAAAAGAAAGAGTTTCACAGTTCTGCAATGGCTTAAAAATATATCACTTGTGTATCTTTCTCGTGAAAATTACCCCGTACACCTGGGTTGTATGTAGTTTTAAAAACAACAAGTACTCAGATGGCTGCTTCCCCCTCCTTCTGAACAAATGAACTCTAATTGCAGTTGAGGTAGTAATTTTCTCCACAAAGAAACCACATGTCCCTGGCTCTCTTTAAGGTAGGTAAGCCATGACACTGCATTCTGGCCAAGGGGAATAAATGGAGGTTGTTAAGAGTTTCAGAATAATAATTTTGAGGAGGGCTAACTCAGCTGGAAGGGGTTCTCTTTTCGCCTGTTTTGTGCTGGCTGGAATGCAGTGGAATTGTCTCAGTGTTCATCAACCATCTGGGATCACAAGGTGACCTGGCGGAAGAAAGCCTTCCACTAAGGATGACAGGGAAGGAAGATGAAAGTGGCCCTGATCCCATGCTGGGAATCCACCTGAGTGAAATCATCTATCTCTGTACTTATTTTCTATGAGAGAAAAAAGTTCTGTGTTTAAGCCAATATTATTTTGAGATTTCTTTGATATGCTGCTGAACTCAGTTTTTTAAACTATATTTTTTCCATCACCATTTATCCCTCTATAGCCTCTCCCATGTCTCCCCATCCCCTCCCCAGTGCAATCACCACACCGTTGTCCATAACCAATAAATCAAAAGAATAAGAAGTGACTCAAAATGAAGAACTCAGGAGAAGGGGAATTGTCACATAAATGAAAGGGGACACTCCTGGGAAACTATCCACCTAACTCCTTCCTAACTCCTGAAAGCCTGCGGGTGTTCCCACAGAAATCATCAGACCATCATCAGATCAGCAGATCACACCCAATGGAACCTGTGGCATCAACAGGCCCTAACACTGGCGCAATG
Organism: Trachops cirrhosus; assembly: GCA_028533065.1. NCBI lineage: Eukaryota > Metazoa > Chordata > Mammalia > Chiroptera > Phyllostomidae > Trachops > Trachops cirrhosus. Next base: position 38,358,392 of record CM052541.1, on the reverse strand, counting down.
AACATGCTCCTCCACAGAGGCATCTTTGTGGCTTAAAAAATATTATGAATTATTACATCTTAATAGGGGTATAAAGCTATAATCTAAGAAGTAACTGAAAAGAAACACTCCATAAAGGTTTTACCACCCAGTTAGAAAATCTGGTTAAGGTATGATTATAACTCTGTAAACCATGAACTCTCAAACACACGTGCACACACACAAACAGGCATGTCTACATGCATGCACACACAAGCTTCAATTCAAATAACATGCTTCTGTTACACATATCCTTATTCTCATCAATTTTATTAAAGTAATTAAAATTCTAATATATACTACCAAAAGCATGAAAAATCTAAAGGAGAATTAAACTTTTAATGGTTTTTTTCTGAAAGAAAATGACACTAATCCTTGATAATTCATAAGAAATTTAAAATCAGCCTGAATATTAAGAACAGAACATTCTTTGATCTTCTTAGCTTTTTGGAGGGACTTCCTTGCCTTCAAATGATCAGAACACTTAAAAAACAGAAGACAGAAATGAAAATAGAAATGCCATTTTTGAAAATAAATGATTGGTTCTGTAATTCAACCAAGCAGTTGCAGAAGAGAAATAATTTCCACCTTTGTACAAAGAGTACTGAGCTGTAGAAAGTGATTGAGTATTTTTTATCCAAATATAGAACTGCCACTTTTCAAATGAAAAAATACTCAATATAAAACGATGTAGTTTTCATAATCAAGTTATGCAAATATTGTAAAGTTACCTTATAACATACTGCTACGTGACCCAAACTTGCAAAAAGGTCACTACCTAACAGAATATTCTCATACTGAAAAGTCTTGTGTGTCTATGCATGTCTTTATTAACTCCAGCATATCAAATGCCAAGGTTATCTCTAATGCTATAGACTATTAATAGTAAATACATTAATAAGTAAAATTTAAAAGAGAATTGATAAAACATTGTATTACTATTAATGTCCCCATTTGTGACCTGATTGAAATAAAAAAGTGAGAAGGTACGATTTTCAGAATGCTATAATAAAAAGTAGAAGTAAAGCTAAAGAATATCGACAGCAGATATTAGCATTAAAATGTGGTCACACACAGGAGTGTGCAAAATCACAAATAGGGACATTCACAACAAGGAGCTATGTCGTTTTCAGTGAGTTCTCCTTGCCTCTGATCCCAACATGTTAAAAAAAGATAAAAAGTGATTAAATAATGAACTTGCTGTATCTACTCTGCAGGTCAATTCTTAGGAAATTAAATCTTAACTTTAGTCTAAGAAGCAAAGCTTACAGATTTAAAGTCTTCTAAAGACTGTTTTTTTCTTTCACATGGGCAAATGTTATCATTGCAAAGCTCCTCAATACCTTTTTTATGAGATAAAATAAATATGAGATAAACAATTCCCAAAACAACTGATATCATTAAAAAACTGGAACAATTATAAGGCAAACGTTATTAGCCTTTGATACAGATTTACACTCTACATTTAAAGAAGCAAAATAATCTCACTGAGATGAAGAATATATAAGAGAAAAATATTTTTAAGTACAAAAGGATATATAATTATTCTACCACTTCTCCCAAATTCAAAATTTAGGTTAACTCTTTATCACTTTACTTCAAGAGTAAACTTTTTACTACAGAACTGATATTGCATAATTCCCAGTGTGTTAAAGAATTCCTTTTAAGTACAGAGATCCAAATAGTTAAAAATGCTTTCAAGATCAATTTTTCCTCTTTGGAGGCAAAAGAACATATTGACCCTAAAAAGGGAAATAATCATTTGTCTCCAATTACTGTTATCCTTCTGAAATACTGTGGGTTATGTGGACTCAAGGATTTTCTTTAAAAGTTTATATATTTAAATAAATGTGTATATTATATATTTAAATACACATGTATTTAAACATACTGAAGTACATAATAGACTTAAATATATTTACATTTATATTTATAAATATACTCATAGATATATTTTATATAGTAAATATATTTTATATATAAATTTAAATAAGTGTTTTGATGAAGAAAAAGTAGTAACCTTCACCTACCAGTAAGGTATTTATTTAAACCAGAAAAGAAAGGTTAGGTATAGGGTACATACACAGCAGACCTACTGAAGAACAGTTTATTTTATGACATTCTATTTGACTTCTGAAAACACATATTTAGCACTAAGCTCAGGCAGTCACTCTGTGCTAAAATATCTTTCAGTTGTCCCTCTAGATCTGCTGTACTGGTCTCTGTGTTGCTCCCTGCATGGGGAGGGGAAATGCAGAGACTACACCAGGCATCCAGTTGGGTTTCACACATGGGCAGCACCAGCAGGAGACAGAGGGAGAAGAGTGAAGTCATCACATAATTCTTCTATTCTCCTTGGAGGGTCACTCTCCTTCCCTAGACAAGGCCACTTGTCAGACAACCTTCTCCCTAGCTATCTCTCTCAGTATCTCTCTGCACCTCTCTTTCATCAGGGATAACACATCCCTGGAGCCCCATGTTACTAGCCCAGAAGTACTGTATTATCCTGGTGGTTCCCTACACTCATCCCACAACTGTAAACACCCCCTTTGTTAATTGCTCCTCAAATTACCCACTTTGACTGTGTCATCTTCTTTGCCGAAATTCTATCACACCTCCTACAATGCTGCCCCCTCATTACTGAGACTCACTATGGTCCTGTGTGGGTGTTTAAAATGCTGTAGAGACAGGGCTGTAAAGACAGTGGGGGCTCACTCTACTCATCTTTACCCTTTTACTGCTATTCACAGAGAGGGCAACACATGGGCTGGAGAGCTACTTTCTGTTTTCTATAGTGCTCCTCATTAAATCGAGCTCTGGCTCATGGAAACTGCACGAAATGCTTAGGATCAGCTGCTTCATAGGAAATGTAGGAGAGCATGACACCAAAGGGTCACTTCCACACTGGAGGGCCCGACCCCTGAATTGGGTATCAGTGGGGCTTAGCTGATGCTGGCTGGTTCATCTCAAGAATGTGTGACATAATTTTTAAATTAAGAAAATAAAAGGAATAGACAAAAAAGAGATTTGTGGCTTACGTTTAAGCCTGGTTGATTTAAAAATGTCCTGATAACTGTTCATCCCTGAAATTTTATTAACAAGGTACAAGAGCTACAGGGAGAAAGAACAGGAAAGAAGATAATAGCAGAGAAAAGTTTACAACAGATTTTTGGAGAAATTAAATAGTGGCATATGGTAGCTGACTTAGCAGATGCCAAGCGAGGGAAACAAACCAGAGTGCTTTCAAAGGGTGAGAGCAAGACAATCCCTACTCAATCTCAGAACAGCTCAGAAGGTAGGGACACCAAAGATCTTATAATTCAGGAGTGTGAAAACCTTTTGGGGACTTTCAAATTCCTTTCTCCATCCCCACTATACTTACCTTTCCCTATAGCAAACCTGGAAATGACAGGACTGCCAGAGTGAAAACAGGGGATTAGATGAAAGGCAGCATATTGAATGGTGATGCCTGAGGCTCCTTCTTCCCACCTATTTACTGAATTTACTGAAGTAGAAACTGAAAACTCCAGAGAAATGACATTTGGGGAACAGTTCACAGCTTGCTTAGCCTTAGGTGAAGCCCAGCAGGTGACAAGCACCACCTAAGCTCAGAGAGACTCTACCACTTTTCAGAGCCAGACTCCTTAATTAATTAATGACCTGTCAACAGTGAATTAGCATTGAATGAAAACTTCCAACATGAGGGACATAGACTTTCATGTCTATGAAAGTCTTTCATAAGTCTTTCATGTCATGACATAATACAACAAAATAAAGTGAAAGATACTGAAACACAGAGATCAAGGGAAAACTTTTAAAAACCTGAGAAAGAGACTCATCTATAAAACAAGAACATAGTGTAACATTTTAAAATGTAATAAATGGTGATGAAAGAGCTCTTGGAAATTAACACTAATGATTTACATAAAAATGTAAATAGAAGGGGTAGAGGAAAAGGCCCTATATACCATAAAGTGGAAAAAAGCCAGCAAGATGAATAATAGACCAATAAAGATAAGAAAATTCAAAGTCTAGCTCAGGGTATCTAATATTCAGCTAGCTAGAGTTCTAGACATTGGGAATAGTGGAAATTATCAAAGAAAAAGTCAGCTTCTCAGAACTAAGAATCTCCCTTTTGAAAGGCCCCAGCAGGGTCAGTTTCATGGGCCTGAAGTTTGTTAGTCACGCAGGACCTTGTGCTTAGAACAACCGCACCCTTGGTTTAGTGTTCTGTGGTCACCATCTTGAAATTCTTTTAACAAGAAGCCCCACATTTTCATTTTGCATTGAGCCCTGTATATTATTCAGCTGGTCCTGGGGTCAGCCTAGAAGTCTAAAGTGAGTCAAACTATCAATCAAGTTTGCAAAAAGAAGAAAAGCATTTTCATACACTTAGTGACCAAAAATTTGACTCTCCATGCATTCTTTCTCAGGAAACCACTGCAAGATGCATTTGACCAAAACAACAACATAACAAAAACTCTAACACAAATAAGTGAAGGAGGGAAGTCCTTGAATGAGCCATGTCCTCATCCTAGGAATTATCCAGTCTAGACTGAAGAAGGAGTGCAGAGAAAAGGAAGTAGAGGGAAGTCTCTAGGGGAAGAAATGGGGCTGATGAACAATGGAACTGATAAGATGTCTGGAGCTTTGCTTTGACAGAGCAGTTGAGCATTCATAAAATTATAAAACATAATAGAAAAATACAAGAATTATTAAGGGAGGAAAAAGTTATACAAGATAGAAAAGTTATTTGATTGACATTATTTAATTGGCAAGTGAATAATATTTACAAATCACAATGCAATAAACAATAATGACTGAAAAATAAGGTATAATATATCTTTTGAAAAGATAAGAGTAAGGAAGTTGGTGAAGTTACTGTAGGAGAGCTATTTCTTCTGTTATCATTATGAATGCCAACTGATAAAGTCTGAAATTAATAAATCAAGAAATAGTAAAAATATATTGTTTGGAAATATGCTACAGAGGTAAGAACTAAACAGAACTAAACCATTGTGATTATTTTCTTCTGGGAAATTGATTGCTTTTTAGTAATAATAAAAAGAACTTTAATGACAATCTATTTGAGTGTCCAACACATTACTTACAAGACAAGTGATTTAACTTAGAACTTAGGTCCTTTACTTGGTGGTTTTGGAATCACAGACCATGACAAATTTAAATGACAGAAAAATGACAAGATGGCAAAATTTATCTTAAAATGGAAGCTAAAAAAGACTTTGAAAGGGTACAAAGTATTCCTATCATAAGTTGATGGTTATGTTGAACTCCAGTTTTTCTAGGCTCTTTCAGACACATAGTGAAGCCCAGGGAAAGAAAATGGCAATGATAATTAAAGATACACCTGTTCGCCACATGTTCCATGCTCGTGAACTAAACTGACTGAACACAGGCACATATGTTTCAGATTTGAGGTAGGCACACAAAGGGAAATATATATTATGTAAAGAAGTGAAGAATATATTGTACAATATGGGAGTAGAGTGAACCATGATGGCTAAATTTATTACACATTTTTTTGCAAATTCAGAAAAGGGAAAAAGGTATATCAAGTTGTGCTACAAAAATTAATTTAAAATGTGAATAGTTTTGATCTGTGGTATATGGTGAGTGGAAAAATTGTTTATGTATTATGGGCAATAGTTTAAGATCATACAGATAGTTGTCGATGCTAAAAACCAGAATGAAGTAGTAATTCATGCTGATCCAAATGTAAGAGCCGACTCAGAAGTCAGTGTTCGCTTGACATTCCAAAGAAAGTCCAACCCTGTTCTCTATAGTAGCCCAACCATGACTAAATTTGTGGGGGAGGGAGGAAAACCTGCTAGAATTGGCCAATGGAAGAAGGTTTGAAATTATTTTTTAATTTTTTAAAATAGGCCAAACACAGTTTTAAACAGATTTGCACAGAGTAGTAAGAACCAGAACATCACCAATGGCAAGCTTAAATTTGAAATTCCAAGATTCAACTTCATTTTTTTTCCAAACTCTGATCCCTTATATTGTCAGACAGATACTTTTTATAGTTTCTTAGACACTCTCCATAAATTATGTTCTATTAAACAATAACCAATGTTAATAAAAATAGATACCCTAGGTAAGATTCCTAAAAAGTAGATTTTCTTTTTTGGCTTATTTTTTAGTGTATCAATCATATTTATATTTATTATTATTGTATTAATAATGGGCAATGAATGTTCACTGTAAATAGGTAGAAGATGATCGGATTTTTGACATCTGTAATAGGAGAAAAAAATACCATTCTGTTATTTTGGAATTAGCATGCACAAGCTCAATCATTATAATATATAGAAATTCACAAGGCATGCCACCACCATCAAACCAGAAACCTCCCTGACACATAATAAAATAAGGTAAAAAGGTTATTCTCTCCTGCTTCCTCATTTATTCAAATTTCATGGCCATTTGGGCTTAATAGCTATGCCTGTTTCTCAGCTCCCAGAATAATCTCACAGTACAGAAATTACATGTGATTTTTTTATGTTCCCAAAGCTTAAGAGCAATAGCCAGATATCAGAGATCAAAGACCCACTAGCTATTAGTGTGTTTGTCGGGTTGATGCCCTGGGGAACCAATGACCAATCAAAAAAGAAGAGTTTTGTTTTCTGGAAAGAGTAATGGTCCTTGTAGACTCTACATTCATGCACCGAACTTTTAAAACATTCTGCTTTTCTCCCTTCCATAATGAATTTAGAAGAAGAAGTTGTAGAGGATTTTTGTAATATCTATTTTAAGAAGAGTTTTGTAAGATCTAAAATATAAAGGTTTGTCTTTTTTTCATCTTTCTTTGGGTTTTATTTTTAAAATGCCTATATCAGTGTAAATCAGGCATAAAGTCAAATATCTATTTATACTTTCTAAATGTATAATTTTATAATATATAATTATATTATATATATATATGAAATCTTTTTATACAAATTAGCAGTTTCTTTACACACTCAGTCTCACCCCAGGTTCTGTTCACCAGACATCTACTCTAAAATATTTTGGCTGTTTCTTCTGAGATTTTTTTCCTCCATATTTTAAAATGCTATGCTTATTCTGCTATTTCTTGATTTAATGATATCAGATATTACCTACTGGCCTTCTGTTACCATAGATGAGGATTTATGTGTTTTACATGTCTGACTAACCATTTTACCTTACCCAAAATTATCAAAACGTTCAATCCTACTCACAACTTAATCAATAATCAAATGTTTACATTTTTTGTGACTGTGTACATAATACTCATTACATTGGCAAGTAGTGTAGGAAATATTACATTTCCATTCCTAGATTTTACAAATTTCCTTAAGTTATTACCATTTTTTCCACCATATTTTCTGTTTATTTTATATTTCTCCCCATATCCCATGTATTTACCTAACATCAATTTCCTTTTACTCTGGAGACCTCTGTCTCAGAGCTTTTTACCTTCTGACGCAGTTCTGGATGAACTACTCCTCAAATCCGAACCACAGCTGTCATCCTGAGACCTCCTTTGCCACATTCCCTTATGGCATTCTATAACTTCCTCTTTTCTGAATTTTTCCATTTTGCTAAAAAAATAAAATCCCACATTCTCCAGTAATTTCCAAGAAAGTATGCGTGTGACATAAATCTCTCTTGTTAAAAATATTTGTTGTTCATCCCGTTTGGTTGACAGTTTGACAGAGTATTCTAGACTGAGGAGGATTTTCTCTCAAAATTTGAAAACTTGGCTTCATTTCTTCTCTAAAGGTCATGGCTGGGTCACTCTCTGCTAGGACAATTACCACTATTCTTCCTATTTACATATCAAAAATTCATTAAAGTATCCTATTCTTGACTGCCTTCTCTTTTTTTCCCTTTGTTTTTGTGGGTTTATCAAATTTTACTCTTCTATCATTTTAGGGGGATCTCAAGTGGGAAAAAATAAATATATGAGACAATCTACAATTTTTATTAAAAATAAGAATTTTATTTTCCCGATGCCTTGTAAAATTACCAAAAAACAATATAAGGTACAGCTAAGATGAAAACTTCTTTTTGATGAAGTAGCTAAATAACTGAACAAAAAATAACAATAATGATGCAGGAAACTCACATTTTCCATTGGTATTAAAAACAAATTGTAGAGCGTATTTCACAAGTAGAAGATCATCTGTCTTTTTCTGGGGCAGAAAGAAAGACTGAGGATACAAGGAACAATGAATTATAGCTGAAAATCCATTTAGAGAGTAGGCAAAATCGAGTTTGATCTAGAAACTTGAAACCATTTCTTGATTTTTAGTAAGAATGCAATTCTTTAGTTTTTCCACTTCATTACTCCTATCCACTCTCATGACTATAACTGTAAAGGCTCAAAGAGACATATTCTAATGGAGTCTGTGTACTCCAAAATGCATGAGTCATTTTCATGTGTTAATTTTAGCACTGATTTTCTGTCTTCATCACTTTAGCATTTCCATTTGAAGGTGTGACACTCTCTCAAGTTCTATAACACAGATGCTGGTTTTCCACTGCAACTCGGTTTTAAAATAAATGTCCCATGAAAAAGTCACTCTGAAGGATGTTATAATAAGTGTTTTATCTTAGTGGTTTTTAAAAGAACATTGCTTTTAAAGAAATGTTTGTTCAAGGAAACTACTTAAAACAAGCCTGGGGAACAAATGATTATGCAACTTTAAAATGATACCAATAAAATAACAAAGTAGTATTAAGAAGCCTATCTGAATGCTAACTGTATAAACTAGAAGACTTGATCTGAACTCCAGTAAGCAATTGCCCCATGAGTCAGATGTTGAGCAGCTGCTGCTGCTTCTGCTGCTGCTGCTGTGAAGGAGGAAATAGCTGTGCACACTCAATGTACTTTATGGTCACCATGGGCTTGTGTAGCTAGAAAGGAACTAAAGAAATCAGTGGAGTGTGACAAACATCAGTATGTTCAAAGAAATGAGGTTGTGAAATGTTTTCTAAGTACCTCTCTCAATGTCTGCTTAGATTTATACACTCAATCTGATTTAGTGAGTATTGACTAAAAAGGAAAATATTTTTTAATGCAGTGAATAAGCAAACAGTTTAACACTACAGCTTCTAATATTACAGCCTCTAACTCTACAGCCAAATGTTTTTGAATTTAACATTAACTGCAGTTAAATTTTAAAGAAATAAACCTTAGACCAAAATGTTGAAAAAAGAAACCAATACATTGTTACTGTAGTTCTGTATGTTTGTTATTGACCACTTAGATCATTCTCCTAGTAGCTGTCACTTTCTGTCATCTGGAACAATGTCACACTCAATACAGTGATGCTGTGACTGCAAACAGGATGTTCGTACCACTAGCTTAACTTTGAAATTGGAGTAGCATCATCCAGTTAACTCTGGTGATTCAACTCATTCACCTCATAGAGATTTTTTAACTATAGCCTTAACCTCTCTACCAACCTTTTCCTACTTGCCCTCATTATCCTCTTACTCTTGATCCCTCTTTTCTAATCATTCCCTGCTGTATGATTCCTCCTCCATTACTGTGCCTACTAGGCTATTTCTCTGCTCCAAGAGGAGATAATCACTGTCAAAGGAAGTCACTGCACACTTTTTTAAAAACAACTTTATTGAGATATCTTTGTCATATAAAACTTTATATGTTTAAGGTATGCAATGTAATATTTTAATATTTATGTGCATTGTGAAAACATCACAATTAAGCTAAATAGCTTATCCATTACTTCTACATAGCTACCATTTGTGTGTGGGGGGTCAGATTTATTTTAAGACATGTCCTCTTAGCCAATTTTAAGTATACAATACAGTATTGTTAACTGTTGACTTGATGCACATGTACTCATCAAGTTGGTAACCTTTCCTCCAATCTCCGCCTTGACATCATCTATCAATTGTCTTCTGGAACATGTGGATGAAATTCACTTCAGTGAACTAATTAGGTGCATAGGTATCCTTGTTACTGTTATATCCATCTTGCAGAAACTTTAGTTCAAGATTACAAAAAAAACTGAGCAAAAAGTATCAATTCTTACTAAATTTTAACTCTCAGTTCCAGTACCTACAACATACTCAAGGGCCCTAATATTGATGCCCCCATATTACATATGAGGACCCATAATATGATATACCCATATTACATCATATTCTAATATTGAAGTTTCATATTAGCTGTGTGTATATATATATATAGTTGTAAACGTGCATAAGTCTAAAATGTAGCCTTATTTCCTTACAACATACCTAGAATTTGATTGATTTTTTGTAATTTATAAATGGTTAACCAAATATATGAATATGTAGTACAAATGCATGTCTGGTGGCATAATCTCTTAGTCTTAAATTAATTTGTCATTCACAGTCCCATTCATTCAATAAACTCTGTAAGATCTATCTGAAGATCATAAAACTTTTTATTCCTCAAAAAAACCTAATAAAATATTCTCAATTTAGAAATGAGGACACTAAGTCTTTAGTTTTAACTAACCTCTCTACAGCTATACTGTTGAATATTAGAAAAGGCATATATGAAACAAGTCTATATTTCTCAGAAATCTATGCTTTTCCTCTCAAATTTTTAAACTCTCAACTTTATATGTAACCATTCCTAAGGATTAGTAAAGATAACAGCAAAGTAAATAATACTGAACATCAATTCAGTGTTCACACAGGTACAGCCAGACAAATCCTACACCTAGTAGTAAATGCTCACCTATGTGACATGCCTCCAGTGATTCTGATGGAATTTTTCAATCAGGAAATCTTTTCAAGCATAGTACAATACATTGCCTATGTCTTACCTTTTGAGGAGTCTACCTTATCAATATAAGAACATGATTCTGGTACATAGGCTACCTGAGTTTTACACACACGCGCGCGCACACACACACTTTATAACTCAGTGGCAGCCTTCATTGAATGTTATGTAACACAAACTCTTAGATTTGAAAAAATGGTATGGGGCTCAGTTTGGGCTTTTGATTTTATTTCTGACACTGTTCTCTTTTTAAAACACCTCAATGTTAACTCAAAACAAATCATTAGTAACCATTAGTTTAACAAGGAGTGATACATATATGAAATTTTTTGTAGAAGTAAACAAAAAACACTTCCATCCCCCTAAAAAAAATCATTCTTAGGAACTGAAGTCTTGACCCCAAAGCAAAAGGCACAAAAGAGATACACTCTATAACTTGGCATTTTCTGACAAAATTATAAAGGTTATAATGTGAAAGTCAGACAAGGGAGAATGATTTTAATTAAGTTAGTGGTTAGCTAGAACTCCATGACAACACACTTGTGAAAAGCATCACACCCCTTAAAAGATTGTTCATTATCAAACCCCATTTTCACAGCTTGTTCTAAGGATGGTACAAAATGTCAATGACACCTGAGACCTAATTGTCACTTAGAATTATTGGGGCATTAGAAGCTCAAGGAAGTGGTTCTGCAATAATAAAAGTTACTATGATCAAGTACATACCCTGTTTTTCTCCCTGGGACAACGAAATCAGGTCCCAGCTTTCAAACAGCTAGTGATCTGATAGCCCCAACCTGTCCTATTTCAGGAAAGCCTGTAAGTTTGGGATTAAGGTAGGAGATGGCTTATGTGGAAGAACACAGGGAAGTACTCGGGTCAAAAGTGTTGAGGTACCATTAGAGCCCACTGTCTTGATTTTTTAAATTCTAGTTTGAGGACTCTAGGCCTTACACTACATGAGGGATTTTAGGAAATGGTCACAATGAGAGTACTCTTTGGTAGGTTTGTTTTTTCAACTCCATTTATGCCATTTATCTATCACTTTCTCTCCTTACTGCTACCACCTTAATTCACTTATTTTACTGCATTGTTCCTATTTTAGTTAAGGTACTTGTAACCACTATAAGAGATGATATTCTAAACTCAGTAGCTTAACACAATCAAAGGTTATTTTTTTATTCATAAAAAGGCCACATTGTGAGTTCCTGGTGAATACATAATTTAGGGCCAAAGTTATTTTCTTCATAGCTGCCACTATTTTCAATAGGTGGTTTCCATAATCATGGACTCTCTCCTATCAAGCCAGTGGGGTGAAAAACGGCATAGACTGTTGCATGTAGAAGGTTTTATGGGTGAGAAATAAAAATCTTGCTCCTAATTTCTATTTATCTTGCATTGAGGAGAAATCAGACATATGATTACATTTTACTTTAAAGGAGGCTGAGAAAGCCAATTCAACTACGTGCCAAGGAAACAGGTAATGGGTATGCTGAGCAGCTAACCACACATTGCCTCACTTCCCCTTACTGGCCTCCATGCTTCTAGCACTGGTTCCCCTACAATCCAATTCCTGGCAGAACCAGAGGGGCATTTTATGTAACATAAATCGGATCATCTCACTCCTATGCTTAAATTCTCCAATGTCTTGCGGTATTACATTGACTAAAAACCAGAATGCTTTCACTGACTCCTTCATAATCTTGCCCTTGCTTTAACATTCTGAGCTTATCTCATGCACTGTGGTCCACTCACATTGATTTTCTTGCTGTTTCTTGACAACCCCCTAAAATTATTTTCTAGAGTGATTGTACCAGCTCTTCTCTCTTCCTAGAACATTCCTCTCTAATCTTCACATGGTTGGTATCTTCTTCCCACTAAAACTTCAGCTTAAGTGATATGTCTTCAGACAAACCCTCCACGATAACCTAAACTATAATAGCCACCCAGTCTCTTCCTTGCGCATCAGTGTAATTGAATGTTTTGCATAGGACTTATGACAATTTCATATGCTTCTTTCTATCAGGAATTTGCTTATTCTTTCTATCTATCTATCTATCTATCTATCTATCTATCTATCATCTATCCATCCATTCCATTCACTTACCTATTCTTTCTGTAGTATAATGTATGTAGACAGAGATCCTTGCAAATTTTATTCACTGCTGATCACTATGTAGAATGCTAGCACTTTTGAACACATTAATGAAGCGTGTTGAACTTCCTATACTAAACTAGGCACACTTTCAGTCCTCCAACCAACTCTACTGAACTAAAAATGACAAAGCAAGCTTGTTTCTTACATTAACATTACAAAAGATACCTGTGGGTGAAAGCCAGACTTACTAAGAAACAAACTGGTCAAATTATGCCTAAAAAACTGCTTAGCTGACCAAGTTCATTGTGTCCTCTTCTCTTTCCACTTCGCCTAAAAATCTCAATGAAATGTCTGAGGGTAGAACACATATTTTTCTCCACTTAGAACTTTTTTTGAACAAATTTTATTTTTACATGAAGTGAAAGCACTAAATTTTTAAGTTTGGAATACAAGTCTTCAATTTAATGAATTAAATTATTGAAACATGTGGTATTTAAAAGTTAAAAAACACAGTAGTAAAAGAAAGCCAAATTCTTAATAGTTAAAATAACAAAAGACATTTTTTACTGTGCAATAATTTTAATAATATAATTTAGTTTTATTAACTAAATTAGAATGGAGACTTTAATTTTGTTTCCTCTTCAATAGAATGAAAGTAATAATAAAATCATGGCAGTTAACAGCTGCTGAGGACCTTCAATGCGCCAGTCAGTGTGTGTGCACTCTAAAAGACCTGTCTGGGCTCAAGAACTGAGGCCTAAAGAGGTTAAGTTGCTTTCCCAAACCAGAAAGCTATCAAGGGTAACCCTATACACAATGCTAATATGATTTTCAAATTAGTGTCATGGCTACGCCTGGGACTACTGAGAAACTGAATCCAATGTGCTTTGTCTGTTAACAGTCATGCTATCTCAATTTTGAATACATACTGGTATTTTACTGAGGCATCCTTTATGTTTGTTCTATAACTATCATGAAACCCATCTTCCCTGGCTGTAAGGCACAACAGATTCTTGATAAATCTACCCAGAATTACTTTCAAGGTCAGCAACTCAATACGTGCCCCAAGAACTACCTACAGTGTTTGTTTCTGCATAAGTGAGACACAGAGCAGGTGTGTGCACCTAGTTTGCATGGAACATGAACTTGAAAATAGATAGCACCACTATACTATCAGTGTCATACCTGTTGTTTGTAAGGAGTTGCTAAATTTTGCTTCTGGCAGTTCTATTAACCACTATGCTAGCTTCACTTCTGACTTTGCTGCTTCATCATTTTCCCAAACCCATTCTTGCTTACATATAATAAAATAATAGAACTGGATGGTACATTAGAATTTACAAAATCATCAAGTTTCATAATTTCATATTATGGAGGATTTTTTACACTAATCTAGTTTAAGGTCTCTTTTTGCCAATGAATCGAATCAGTTCAGAGAAGTCTGCCTTAGGGGCAGTAAAGACTGGAGCTCCAAAATCTGCTCCTGCATTCGTGGTCTCTCTGCCCTACCCCACTTCCTCATCTTAGTTTTCTGGTTTTCCATTACTCCTTGGGACTCCTTGGGCTTAGGTAATTCCCAAATACTCTGTGCCTGCTACCTTCTCTGATTTTGCTGTTTTATTACTCTCCCACCCCATTACAACATCAATATTTACCTGTCCTCTTACCCTCATTCTCAGTGCTCTCTTTCTGCTTGCTTAGATATAAGAAAAGTAGATCAATTCTAATGCGTACGTTAATGGAGAATGAAGTACTTCTTTCTCTTAAAATTTTTATTTATTTAGAAGCATACCTTTTGAAGTCTCCAATTATTGGGAATTGAGAAAATATAGTAGAAAAAAAGATGTTTGGGGTAGTTATTTTTCAGAGCCCCTCAAACCACTTAAGGGCACATATCCATCCTATGGAAGGACACAGGGGCAAAGAAGCAATGATAACCTAACAGCCAGAACAAGCTAAATAAACATGCTTATACATATTTAAACTAGAGATAGACATGACTCCCTGTGTTTTAATAGTTATCTATTTTCTCTAATCACGAATTATTCCTTGTTAAGTTTTCTCTTCTGGTTTCATGAGAAAGCACATTTCAAGAGAAGCCACTTTAACATTTAACAATAAGGACATTTTTCTACAGTTATTCTTTTCTAACATAACAGTTTGTTCAGTTTCCTGACTGAATTTCCAGACCTAAAATTGTTGCTGCCTTATGTCTACTAAAAAAAATACTTAAGTCTGAAATTCTAATATTAATTTTTATTCTATTATTACTTTTTAAAATCTACATTAATGCCAAAACTTTAGGGGAAGTATATATAATATGTATGTACTACTATGCAGTATATTTATGTGCATTCTGTGGGCAAGTTTTCTTTGCCCTTTTATAAAATGATATCCAGTATATTCAACATTCAAAACAAAATAAAATGTTTATAATCTCTATATCCTTCAGTGGAAAGATTAGTTTAATTTACAGCCAGAAATTAAACATGTTTAACTGGACATTTACTAATTTCCCCAAAGCTTAAGATTGCTGTCTAGCAACACTAACTAGGGATAAAATGAGAGAAATGAGGGTAGTGTTAGTAGTAACTTTGGTCCAATCTTAGAACATAGAAAAACTATGCCAGATGAGTCTCTATCCTATACATAAAAAATAAAGAATCTAGCCTTCCTTGCCTGCCTTAAGGATCTTCACCATGTTCCCCTCTTTGAAATTCTGTACTCCCGTGCATTCTATGATACTCGTTGACTTCTCCTTTTGGTCCAGTCTGGTTCCTACTTACAACCTTTTACTATTTTCTTTATCATCCTGTTGCTTAAATGTGGGTGTTGACCAGGGTCCCATCCTTGCTTCTCTTATTTTAGTCCACATGTCCTTAAAATCTACTGCCACCTACATGAATAAATCTACATTTCTGGTCCCTCCTTAAGATTCCAACTTACATACAGTGCTTCCTACTTGTGTTTTCTATTTAGATAACTCCAATAGCCTCAACCTCCATAACCCAGAATGAAGCTCATTAGCCTTCCCCTAAAACTACTCTTTCCTCCCTATACTGATTTTTAGAAGATGGTACTGCCATCCACCCTGTTCTACATGCAAGAAGTTCAGCTATTAGTCTTATCTCAGACTTCATGCTTAACACTAACCCATGATATTCAGTTACTTATTAAATGTCCATGATTCTCCATTATCTCTCATATATATAACCTCTTCTCTACAGCAACAACTTAGTACAGATCCTGATCATCTCTTGCTTAGACAACCAATTCTGTCTAGTAAGTATTCAGCCCATCTCTAGATCCTCCTACCCTATGCCCTGCCTAGGTAATTCTTCACTGACACTACCACCTGGAGATCTTAATAAACCACATATTCAATCAAGGTAGAAATGTTTAGTATCCCTTCTGCCTTCAAAAATTCCAAAATGATTCCACTCCAGGAAGATAAACAACCCAATTAAAAAATGGGCAAAGGACCTGAACAGACATTTCTCCAAGGAGGACATTCATAGGTCCCAGAGACATATAAAAAGATGCACAGCATCGCTAGCCATCGGAGAGATGCAAATTAAAACCACAACGAGGTATCACCTCACACCTGTCAGAATGGCCATCATAAACAAATCAACAAACAAGTGCTGGCGAGGTTGTGGAGAAAAGGGAACCCTGGTGCACTGTTGGCGGGAATGCAGACTGGTGCAGCCACTGTAGAAAACAATATGGAATTTCCTCAAAAAACTAAAAATGGAACTGCCTTTTGCCCCAGTAATACCACTATTGGGATTATACCCTAAGAATCCTGAAACACCAATTCAAAAGAACCTATGCATCCCTATGTTCAGAACAGCACAATTCACAATAGCCAAGTGCTGGAAGCAACCTAAGTGTCCATTAGAGAATGAATGGAGCAAAAAAATTATGCTACATTTACACAGTGGAATACTATGCAGCAGAAAGAAAGAAGGAGCTTCTACCCTTCACAACAACATGGATGGGCTGGAAAGCATGATATTAAGCGAAATAAGCCAGGTAGTGAAAGACAAATACCATATGCTCTCACCTATAAGTGGACCCAATCAACAAAACAAACAAGCAAGCAAAATACGACCAGAGACATTGAAATAAAGAACAATCTGATAGTAACCAGAGAGGAGAGGGAGAAGGATAATAGGGGGTAATGGGGGTGCCATCAAGGAACATGTATAAAGGAAACATGGACAAAGCCAAAAGGGGAGGGTTCCAGGGTGGGAAGTGGGGTTGGGTTGGGCAGGAGGGTGTGGTGGGATGAAAATGGAGACAATTGTACTTGAGCAACAATAAAAAAAGTTCCAAAATGAAATTCCTCAGTGTACCTATGACTGTGAGACTCTGACAAACTATTAGTCAAACTTCAAGAACTAGATCAATGTTTCTTCTTTCATGAGATTATTCATGACCTACTGAAACAGAATGAACCTCCTCCACTGGTAACATTATCGCACATACTACGTATCTCTGTTTTTGTATTTAGTGTACTTTAGCATGAATGATTAGGTACTTCCTCTGTACTGCCTCTGGATTGTAAACCTTATGAGGCCTGGGATTGCAGCTATTTATCTTTGTGAAGAGCAAACATAAGTTTTCAGCAGAAAAATATACCAATGTCCTTTGGGAACACTAGACAAAAATAGAATTTATTTAATTTGGAATATAACCCAATAACCATTTACAGCATACATTGGAAAGGGCACAAAACAGTAACCAGAAAACAAATGGGAAGTTGGTTGTACAAAGTCTTAAATAAAGACAATGCTGGCATCCTCTCAAATTAAATGCTTGATGCTTCTCATTCCAAAAATTTCCAAAGGTTCAAACAATATGCATGCATACAAATATCTATGTACAATATAGCACAACTTGTGTTATAAAAGATCATCATACACACACTATTCTACAATCTTTTAAAAAAATTTTTCATGTTTTATCACCAAGTTTTTAATTCAGTGTATCATATATAACATATAACTCCAATAACATTTTAAAGGTATAATTTATTTATAGTGAAAGACATAAGTCTTAACTGCACAGTTCGGTGAATTTCAACAAATGTATGCAATAGTAGAATGTTTCCCTCTCTTCAGAAAGATCTTTTGCATTCCTTCCTATCAATCACTATACCACCCACCCCTACCTCAGGCAACCACTGTTCTGATTTCTTTCACTATAGATTAATTTTATCTCTTGTAGAATTTCACATAATTATAATCATAGAGCACAAGTGGCAAACACCAGGCCCACAGGCCGAATCTGGCCCTCCACCTCGTTTCTACCCGGGGGCAGC